>JZKD02S1674763.1:460274-478026 GCA_000966675.3 Picea glauca
TCCATTCCCATACCATTGCATATGTTTTGAATGCGGTAGTAAAAGTCATTTTGACCTAGGACAATCCGTATGGAATAAGGGGAAAATGGATTGTTGTCATTTTAGAATACAACATAGAGATTAAGCCTACGAAACTAATCAAAGGTCAAGGTCTTCCTAAATTAATGGCTGAATCTAATTTCCATGCTCTTGAAATTAATTTTTTAGTTGCAGCAGATGAACAGGGCGAGATGGCAAATCCAAGCGCGAGAGAGGTATTTCTCAACTCTCCATGGTACGCAGACCTTATATTCGTTTTGCAAAATTTACAAGCTCCCCCTCGTTTGACTAAGACTAAAGCTAGATTTTTGAAGTTGAAATCCTTAAAATTCTATATTCTAGAAGGCAATCTGTATTGGAAAGATCCTGGAGGTATTCTGTTAAATTGTTTATTGAAAGATGAAGTTGACAAAGTGTTACAAGAATTTCATGCAGGAGAATGTGGTGGCCATCTGAACTGGAAGGTCACAGCCAACAAAATCCTCAGGGTTGGTTTCTATTGGCCCACCCTGTTCGTTGATGTACATCATAAAGTGACCGCATGTCATCAATGTCAGTTGTTTGAAGGCAAAAGGAAACTCCTTCCTCTCCCCCTGAAACCGATCTCAGTTGAAGCCCCTTTCTAGCAATGGGGATTGGACTTCATTGGAGAAATACACCCCCCTTCTTCAGGCCAACACAGGTGGATTCTCACTACCACCGATTATTTTACCAAATGGATCAAAGCGGTACCAAGAAGGCAAGCCACTGACTTTGTTATTATCAAATTCCTTGAAAACAATATCCTGTCTCGCTTTGGATGTCCTAGAAAGATTATAACTTATAATGCAGCTGTTTTTCGGTCGAAGAAACTCATACATTTTTGCAACCAGTATCACATTGGTTTGGGACATTCCACAGCCTACTAACCTCAGGGGAATGGGCTGGCGGAATCTTCAAACAAAACCTTGGTGAACATCATCAAGAAGACATTGCAGGAAAACAAGAAATCGTGGCATAACAAGTTGGTGTTTGCCTTGTGGGCTGATAGACTGACCACCAAAAGGTCAATTTGTATGTCACCATACCAGTTGGTCTATGGCACTGAAGCAGTTTTCCCCACTTCCTTAGGAGTCCCTGTCATGAATTTGCTTCAAGAAGTACAAGCCGAGCCAAATGACTCATAGAGAAGGATCAAAAAGATGATCCAGTTGCAGTAGTCTAGGGAAGATGTTTTCAACAAGACTCGGGTAATCCAAGAAAGCATCAAGAAGATTTTTGACAAAAGAACCAAGGAAGATGATTTTGAGCTAGGAGATTTGGTGTTGAGATGGGACGCCAGAAATGAGGACAAGGGAAAGCATGGAAAATTTGATAGTCTATGGAGAGGACCATACATGATTCAAGCATTCAGGGGAAACAACGCTTTCTTACTAAACAATGTTGATGGGACAAATCTACCAGGAGGACCTGTAAATGGCAGAATGATGAAGCATTATGTGCCACCTTAGTAGAGACTCCAATTTTCTACTCACCATTGTACATACCATTTTTATTTTTCGCCTGCATTTTCTAAGCGAAGAACATTAGTCAATTGGTTGAAGCCCGAAGAGAAGGCCCTAAGCCACTGACCATTGTTCTTTTAATTTTTTAGAATAAAACCAACGAAGGCTACTAGGAAGGAATTCTCAGAATGACCAGGACCAGGATTCTTGGCACTTCACATGGAAAGTACCATCCCCAGGTGGAGCCATTGTTATCACCCTATAAGTTATAGGATCAACTGGTGACTGGGATATTATCTGTCTCTAGTGTTTTTTGTTGACAAATGATTTTTCATTCTTCAAATAATTTGAGAAGATAAATAAAAAGAAAAAGAAAGAAAATAAAAAAGAAAAAGAAAGAAAAGAAAAAATAAAAAGAAAAGAAAAGAAAAAGAAAAAGAAAAGAAAAGAGGGCATTAAAAATTGAAATAAAAGCCCCATGCAATAATAGTAACTTGGTCCATACCTTTCAAGCATGGCCAAGTTGTTTTTAAATTGATGTTGATAGGATTAGTGAATGAGTTTGGCTAAACAGTTTAATCTTAGCCAAAGTATCTAGGTTAGATTAGTGAATAAATCTGGCCAGACTGTCTAATCTTGGTCAGATAGCCCTAGGGTAGAGTAAATTCTTAACCCAACAATCTCATCTGGGTTAATTGTCCTAGGAAGCTAGGTTAGAAGATAGGCTAGTTGCTTTATTTCTTTATCTTCAATAAGAACCAGTTTGATGATCAATGTTGCACCATGATTTGGATACCTAAAATGTTGTTCGACTAACCCCTTGTTGGTGTAGACATGAAAGTCTTGAAGAAAACCCGTGAAAAAACACGTATCCTAAGTTTTCTAGGCGCATGTATGTTTCTGCGCCCTCAATTATGCTTCGATCATGTATCTAGGGTCCAAATGATCGCGCTCAGATCGATGGTGGACAGGTCTTTCCAGACCCCCCCAACCATTCTATCTTTATTGGAGGGGGGGGTCTGGAATTGCTGATAAGACCCGCACGCATCTAGACGGCCCAAGATTGAGCATGCAGATCTGCGGTCAACATTGGATTACGGAGCCCCCCGTCCGTTCCGCCTTTAATGGAGGGGGGGGGTCCGGAATGAGTGATAAAAAGTGTGCAAAGATCTGCGGCCATGAAAAAGTCCTCAGATCAATGGCTCAAAATGTTTTTCGGACCCCCTCGACTGATCTTCTTACAACCGAGGGGGGGGGTCCGGAATGGAATATTTCCTCTAGCAGGCCCCTCTTTATACGTGGAATCAATTTAATGGCCCCGAGTTTCATCACTGCCTACTGTCTAACATACATTCATCACATCTTGACGTCACTGTCCAACTTTCTAAAAAGGGTCACGTCCCATGAACTTTTGTCAGTCCTTTCACCTCAGTCGCTCGTGGCAAGCCCCATCACCATGAATTTTAACCCAATCGATTCCCGCCACGTCACGTGTCCGTATTCCCTCAGTTACCGTCACCTTCCATATCACATCCTAAATGATATGTTGACCATTTATTACTGGATATCCTATCCGTTATCCAGCTGACCTATCTCCCGCACCCAACGGACACCCGTTTACTCAAAACTTACCTCATTCTCCCCTTTCTCACCATTTACCACTCATTTCACCAGAGATTTTTTTACACCGTTGACTCCTCCATTACAGTCAGTTGCCCTCATCCACAGTCATTCGCCCCCACTAATGTTGTTTGTCTTGCAGGTATTGTTGTAGAAATGGCACCAAAGTCTAAACAAGCAGAAGGAGAGGAGAATCCATTTCTCCCACCTCCTGTCGATCTTGACAGGATCCCACTGGTCGACAAAGACCGATTAATCACAGATACAAAGTGCAATTTTTATTTCGTAAACCTTTATTCATGGCTCAAGGAAGTCTTCCTGGACCAAAGCGATGAAATCAGACTCTCTGAGTCCAATTTACCCCTTTACCTCTTCCCTCAGATTCACCCTTTCCAAGAATTTGTCCTCAAGTGTCAAGCCCACTGCATTCCTGAGCAAAGAGTCATTGTCTCCTCATCCGGAGAGATTATTTTCCTCATCACGCCTGAATCTAGACCAGATGATGCAAATCCCCCGAGCCGACTCTCCTTCACCCTTCAACTTGGAAATTCTTACAGAATTATACCAGAAAATGGCATTCCCCCAAAGAGCTCAAATATTCGACCTTTTCCTTCCCCCATCCGCTCAATTTCCCTCCACAAATCATCCTTATCCTTCTTCCATGTTCTCGACTAAAGGAAACTAGATCATCTCATCCCTTTGTGCTTTGTTAGGATACTATTCCGATCAGTGGGTAGATGAACCCATTCTGGGATTTCTATCCATCTTCTCTACCGATGAAAATCCCACCACCCAGTTTGATTTCAGCACTTTTCTGGTGGACAATATTCATGAAAAGTTCGTGAATTTCGCCACGGAAGGCATGTTCATATACTCGTCCATATTAGCATACTTGTTTGTCTTGTTCCAGGCGGACAAATTTGGCTTTTCCATGCAGAATATGGATGGAGATGGTAGACCTTAGACAATGACAGCATGGACCTCCTTGCTCAAACACAACTCAACTTATTTCAGTTTCAAGGAGTTCATCGATCAATTCTACCACCCAGTGGTAAGTATGCTTAGCGGCAGGCTCAAGCCTCAGATAAATGATGAAGTCTAGAGGATCCTGCATCTCTCAGACCAAACAAAGACAGGTGATTGGTATTTGTACCAGGATTACACCGAGATCAGAGTATATGGGTGTGAGTTGGCACAGTATAAACTTCCCAAGTATCTATCTGTCAGGATTTTTTCTTTGGAATATATAAGGCAGATAATAAATTCCGATGATATCCATTTTGTGTCACTGAAGAAAAAGCAGCATCTTAGAATCAAGGGGCAGATTGGCTCCTACTTCTGCAACAATCGTGGAGCTGGGGAAGAAGCAAAAAGGATGCTGAGGGAAATGAATTTCTCCATGAGCTTCCCATGGAATTATGATCCATGTGGGATCATTTCAGAGATGAGGGTGAAGAACAAAAACATCCCATATGTTGATGAGTCCAAGCCTGAAGTTGAGAAGTTTGCAAATCAGATAGCCTGGGAGCCTAACACATTGATCGAAGTAGAACAGCAGGATCCCCCATCCACTCTGTCACAAACCACCATGCCACAGGTCCCAAAAGAGAAAAGGCCTAGGCAAGAGTTATCTCCACCTGTCAAAGAGGTATCGTCCGAAGAGTTCCAGCTGCATACTAAGAGGCCCAATACTATGTCAGTTCCTGGCCCAACCGGAGAAAAATAAGCCCCGTCTACAATAGTGACCAAGGTTGATAGGCCACCCTTCGGTTCGAGCCTCCATAAGGTCATAACCTCAGCAGTGCCAGAAAAATCTACAGATTCTCCATTGACCACCCAGCTAGGTAAGGTGGGACCGAAGCTGAGTATCTTCGAGAAGTATGAGTTGATTAAGAAAAGGAACCAGACCCTGACCAGCAATACCTGCACCCAGTTCTGGAAGCAGATGTCGACTGCACAACATAGGTTTCTATCATCATTCGACATCAAGAAGGGAAGAATGCATATGGAATTCCTCCAGGCATAGGTACCAAATCCAAAGGTGATCACTGACTACAAGAGAGCCACCTTCGAATTCCATATGAAGGACGTGCATCCGGTTGATCAAATGGATCTGCACAAGCATATAGGGGAAATGGTCTTTTACACGCTGACACATGCTTCCACTACTGCGTCCAAACTGCAAGTGTCCCTAAACAATGTTCAAACACAATTGAAGCTAGAGAAGATATCGTCCTTTTCCAAGGACAACAGAATCAAGGCTTTTGAGGAACTGGTCCTCAAGATCGGTTACGATCCTTCGAACGTTAAAGCAGCTGAGGAAATGATTAAGAAGAAGAATGCTGACATAGCCTCCTTGAGGAAATAATTGAAGCTCCCGCCCATAGAGGATTCGCAGGCGAAGGAGATAGCAGAGAAAGAAGGAGAGAAAGATGAAATGCTCAAGATGATCATGGAGCAGAATGAGTTGGTGCAGAGAAGAAAATAGGCCATCGAGAAGATCATATCAGAACTGGGAGAGATGCCAACATAGGTGAATGAGATCATCAAGTTCCTCAATTCTAAGACCAGGGAAGAACTGGAAGAGCTGAAAATTGAAGACAGAACAGAGACCATCCTTGAGGTCAAAAGAGTTTTGACCAAGAAAGGATTAATGCTTCAGCTGGAAGAAAAGGTTCAGGCCATGGACCTGGGGGTACAAATATTCTTTAGTAATATTGAGGCTTTACAGAAGAAAGGTCTTCCTGGTCTGAAGGTAATCAATGATAAATTGATGACACTCCCAGATTACAAGAAGATATTGGTCGATGTGGCTAAGGACGGTTCAAAGTTTGTAGGCATTCAAGGGAGCATCACTAGCAAGGCATTTCTAGATTCTCTTCAGTGGGATATCAGTATCCAACATGAGATTCGATACATCTTCCTCACCAAGCCTACCTTCGCCAAGTACAGAGAAATGGACGAAGTGTATCGAAGGCTACTCAAAGTCAACGTGCCTAGTCATCTCTAATGGGAGGAACTCTGTGATCTGATCGAGTAGCAGATGAGTTGTCCCAGTCCATCCAATTGTCCAATCAGATGAGGTCATGCAGAGGCTTCATCAACGTTCCACCCAGAAATCAGCGTGCAGTTACACCAAATCATCAAGCAGTTCCTAGATTTAGGAAATTTTTTAAGTTAGTTAGGCTAAAAATAGATTTAGCATGTCCTGGTCATTAATGACAGGATCGTTTGTAATTTGAGTTATAAATACTTCACCTTTCAAAGTATTGAGGGTTGTTGATCTTCACACCCTAAAGCTATTATACTGTAATATTTTTAAAGAGATCTTTCATTCATAAAAAGGAGGCACTTTTACGGGATTCCTGCGTGTATTCACTGGTGATGTTTATCTCTCTAAGTTCAATGTTATTATTTCTTTGTTATCATATTGTTTTCTGATCTAATCTTTAGAAGTAATGAAAGTTGCAGGATTTATCTCATATACCCTATTTCTGACTCGAAAGATTTTAGTGTTTTATCTTCTGGTGTTTTCAAAAAACAAATTCTTAACTGCTTCTTTGTTGAAATTATCTTTCTCATCTTTTCTGTTATTCATCATTTATGCTACTGAAGAATCCAGTGATTATATTATCACCCTGTGAAAGTTTCCCTTTGCGTTTCTGGTTTGGATTTCATATTTTATTCAAGACACAGACCCCATAGCCCAATGGATGTGTAGATTGTCTCAACCAACTCCACAAACACTGTGACAACAAAAACCGACCTATTTATTTACCTAGCCTAATATTTAAAGTTTGAACCATAGCTAAATCATCTAGAGAGATCCCTCTCTAAAGTTGGAAGGGCTAGATCCCAGCTTCAAAAGAGGTTGGATAAAGTTACCTTAGTATATTTCTTCTATTGTCAACCTCTAGGAAATTTACCGAGTGCTAACATATTGGCGACCATACTGGGGAAATGAACATATAAAATTTATAACTTCACGTATTCTTTCCCTAAAAGAAAGTTTGTTCTTGAAATATTGCAAATTTAAGAAGAAAGTAATGTTTAGAGGTTGATTAAATTTGTACATATTATATTCGCACTCATAAAACTAAAAAATATATATATATAAATCAAAAAGAAATCTAGCTCACAAGAAAGTTTATACTCGATCTCATCCAGACCCAGAACCTGCGCTAGTGATAGATAACCCGGAACAGTTGCTCAAGAAAAAGATCATCGCTGAAGGCTCAGTGAGTCATATTCCTTTGCATAAGTCCCTTTCCTTTTCAGGGGAACCCGTTACCTTTCAAAACCCTGACTTTGACACCTTTTCCCAACAAATCTTGGTTAGAACACGGTCCGATAGTTTCATGACTGGAATCATTTTTGACCCAACCGTTTTGCAACCCCGAACCCCTGAAGTTCTGTCTCCCACTGCTAAACCGCAAACCACTCCCTCGGTGCTATCCAGTCCCTCCTCGTCCTCGTCTTCAGTCACTACCTCGCCGATCCTCCAGTCAGTTATCCCACCTCCTCCACCCATCATGGAGGCTAGATATGCTCCCTTGGTGTTGGTTGCGCCTCTTCATGCCATGCCTCAAGACTATCAACCTAGACTTACACAGTTCGATACAACAGGATCTTTGAGTGCACAACAACACATTTTTAAAATGAATGATTATTTTGATCTGCATGAAGTAGATGAGGCTGACGTTCAAATGAGATTGTTTGCCCAAAGTTTTACAGGTGACATTAAAAAATGGTACAAAGGTTTACGTGATTCCTCCGTCCTTGACCTTACCGCATTCCAAAGGATTTTTCTAGACAGATGGGAGGTAAATAAAAACCCTCTCCAAATATTGTCAGAATACAAAAACATTAGAAGAAATCAAGGTGAGACAGTACAAGATTACTGCACTCATTTCAATAACCTGTACAACACAATCCCAGCTGAAATCAAACCTCCACAGGGTTTGGCATTGATAAAATTCCCTGATGGTTTTGACGTTGGCATGTCATACCAACTAAGGGAAAGAAATTCTACCACCCTGGAAGATATGCAGAAAAGTGCAATAATTGTGGAAGACAAATTGTTGGCAAAAAGGGCACGTCAGAGGTCAGAGAGGAGAGTCACAATTAAAGAGGAACCTTCTACATCAACCTCAGATTCCAAATTGGATTCTTTGGCCAGAGCAATGGAAAGAATGATGGAAAGACTTACTGTGTTAGAAAGAAATCCTCCAAGAGACAACCCACCTACTCCTCAGGTTCGGAATCCTAACTTCAGGAGAAACCCTCCTCAAATCAGACAGAGAGATCCTAGGGATCAAAGAGAGAAGAGAGATATGGATCAGCAGATCAAACCTCCCCTACAAGAAAATTATGCTGATGAAGGGGAGGAAGTGATTGAGGAACTAGAGGATACTCACATTAATCTCATGGGCATTCACAATAACGAAGTTATTTTCCTTACCCAAGAAGAGCAAGAAATTTTTCTTCTCAATAAAACAAAAGTAAGTGAAGAAGCTGAAGACGCAGAACAACAGGCATTCAAAAATGCCATTTTGGAGGTACATCGGTAGTATAATCTACGGAGTAAAAAGACAGATGGGATTTCCCCAAAAATGACGATTGAAACGAAGAAGGTGACCGAAACCAAGAAGGCCTCTGAGCCATCTGCCGAGAAGATTCCTGAAAAGAGCCCTGCCGAAATTCCCGCGAAGAAAAACCCTACTATTCTGAAAAGATCGTCACAGCCCGAGGTTTCACCTATTAATCTACCAAGTACTTCCGGCCAGAAGAGTGTGGTGGACAAAATAGAATTGATGGGCCAAGGCAGAGCTCCTACACCTTTCAGCCTTGAGGGGGAATTAGCCAAAGTAAAGATTCCCATTCCACTTTCTGAGTTGATGAACAAAGACGTTTATCGTTCACAGGTGATTAAAGCACTGACCATTGAACCTGACATAGGCATGAAGGCCTTAACCATTGGATCAGCAAACCATTCTGATACTGTGAACCTTACAGATGATCAACCTGAACTTTTGTTTGGACCTGAAGTAGATGGTCGAGACGATAATGGTGATGGGTCGCTCCTTTTTACATCAGTTTAAACATACATGACCTGATCTTGCATAACACTATGCTGGATTCGGGTGCTTCCCACAATATGATGCCTAAAGTAGTGATGGAGAACCTGGGACTGGAGGTCACCAAACCTTATAAGGATTTACACTCATTTGACTCCAGTAAAGTTAGATGTATTGGTTTGATCAAGGACTTATGCATCACCTTGGTTCAGATTCCTGTGAAGAGCATGGTAATGGATGTGGTAGTTTCAGACATCCCTTTGAAGTATGGAATGTTGATATCCCGGCCTTGGGCGGCTAAGTTGAGAGGTACCCTGTAGCTAGATATGTCTTATGCCACTATCCCAGTTTTCGGGCAACAAAGAAGGCTATATAGAGAAACATTGATGAAATACATGGTCATTAGCCAAGAAAAACCACACAACTATTCTCTTTACTCCGCGCATTCTGACTTGGATTATTTTATCTTGTATAATGATGGTGGCATGGGAGAGCAGAACCCTCAACTGGGAGAAGATACATCTGGTCCGGATGAAGGCTAAGAAATCATTGAGGTAGCAAGGATGAAAAATGTGATAACTGAAGAATTACCGGCAGATTTCTGGAGCATGGATTTTGATTGAGCAGTAAGCAAAGAAGGATTCGGAGCAAGAATTTGGCTGCATAATCACAGAAACAGGTATTCAGAAAACCATTCTTACAAATTAAATTTCCAATCCACTAACAATATTGCTGAGTATGAAGCCTTCATGCTCGGTCTGAAGCTTTTGAAAAGAGTTGGTGCTAAGTAGATTATGGTAAGAGGTGATTCTGAGTTGATAATCAAGCAAATCAAAGGTGAGTACACTATGAAACACCCACGTCTTAGAGCTTATAGGAATGTTGTTCTTGATGCCCTTAGATGTTTCACTGAAGTTGACTTACAGGTAATGCCGAGGAGACAAAAAATTTTGGTGGACGGATTGGCTACGTCAGCAGCCACATGTAAGATTCCTTTCCGCTCGACTCACCCATACACTGTTGAGGTGAAATGCAAACCAACCGTTCCCGACAATATCAGGTACTGGTAGGTGTTTGGTAATGATGATCAAATCGAATACTTTTTGCAGTGTAAAAATGATTTTGAATGTACAAATATAGATTTAGAGAACGAGGATGAAAATGTAAATAGATCTAATTTTGAAATTGATAGTGTAAATAGCATAGATTCAAGAGAATTAGGTGATGATGAGATGGAGACTGATATTCTGCATTTGAAAAGTAACATTTTACCTAGGGGCCTAGTTCCTTTACAGGACTTGTTTGATTTTAACGACATAGCCAAAAAACTAAAAATTGAAGCCAATGGACAAGAGGTAGAAGATTGTAATATAGGGACTGAAGAGAAACCCAGGATAGTCAAATTGTCTAAATCATTACCCCCTAAGAAAAAAATCAAATACATTGAGTTGTTCAAAGAATATTCGGATGTTTTTGCCTGGGGTTATGAGGATTTGAAAGCTTATGATACTAGCATCATACAACATAGGATTCCAATAAAAGAAGACCAAAAACCGTTCAGACAGAAACTTAGGAGGATAAATCCCAAGTTACTCCCTCTGATAGAAAAGGAAATCAAAAAAATGTACGATGCCAAAATCATAGTCTCGTTGCATTTTTCCAAATGGGTCTCTAATTTGGTCCCTACACGTAAGAAATCTGGGGAGATCAGGCTTTGCATAGATTTCCGAAATCTAAATAAGGTCTCCTTGAAGAAAAATTACCCCCTGCCCAAAATGGACCATAACCTACAAAGGGTTGTCGGATCTAATCGAATCTCTTTACTGGACGGGTTCTCGGGTTATAATCAGGTCCTAGTTCACCCGGATGACCAAGACAAAACCGCTTTCACCACACCATGGGGCACTTTCATGTATGTGAAAATGCCTTTTGGTTTGATGAACGCTGGAGTGACTTTCCAGAGAGCGATGGATATCGCCTTTGTGGAAGAATCAGGTAAGTTTATTGTCGTCTATTTGGATGACGTAACTGTGTTTTCCCGATCTGATGACGAACACCTGTGACACCTCAGATGAGTCTTCGAGAAATGTAGAAGGCTTGGGATTTCTTTAAATCCTAAGAAAAGTCTTTTCGGACTAGAGGAAGGAAAACTGCTAGGACACATCATCTCCAAGGACGGAATCAAAATAGACCCTAGCAGAATCGAGGCCATACAAAAATTAGAACACCGAAGAAACATCAAAGAATTACAGTCTTTTATCGGGAGAATAAAATTTCTACGGAGATTCATTCCCAATCTGGCAGAGCTCCTCAGAAACATTAAAAATATGCTAAAAAGGGATGTAAAAATAAAATGGGACTCTGAGTCCAGACAGTCTTTTGAACAAGTCAAACGAGCACTCACAGAGGCCCCTGTCTTGATCAGTCCCGATTTTACTAAGGATTTCTATCTTTTTTCTTTCGCTTTCGAACATACTATAGCAGTGGTATTACTACAAAAGAACAGCGAAGGTTATGAACATCCCATATCTTTCTTTAGTAAAGCATTAAGAGACGCTGCTCTGAATTACAAGATAATGGAGAAACAAGCTTTTGCCTTGGTAAAAGCTATAAAAGATTTTAGGGTCTACATTCTCCATTCCCATACCATTGCATATGTTCTGAATGCGGTAGTAAAAAACATTTTGACCCAGGACAATCCGGATGGAAGAAGGGGAAAATGGATTGCTTTCATTTTAGAATATGACATAGAGATTAAGACTACGAAACTAATCAAAGTTCAAGGCCTTGCTAAATTAATGGTTGAATCTAATTTCCATGCTCTTGACATTAATTTTTTAGCTGCAGCAGATGCACAGGGCGAGATGGAGACTCCAAGCGTGAGAGAGGTATTTCTCAACTCTCCATGGTACGCAGACCTTATATTCATTTTGAAAAATTTACAAGCTCCCCCTGGTTTGACTAAGACTAAAGCTAGATTTTTGAAGTTTAAAGCCTTAAAATTATGTATTCTAGAAGGCAATCTGTATTGGAAACGAATTCTCAGAATGACCAGGACCAGGATTCTTGGCACTTCACATGGAAAGTACCATCCCCAGGTGGAGCCACTATTATCACCCTATAAGTTATAGGATCAACTGGTGACTGGGATATTATCTGTCTCTAGTGCTTTTTGTTGACAAATGATTTTTCATTCTGCAAATAATTTGAGAAGGAAAATAAAAAGAAAGAGAAAGAAAAGAAAAAAGAAAAAGATCGAGCGCGCAGATCTACGGTGAACATTGGATTCTGATCCCCCCCCATTCGTTCTGCCTTTAATGGAGGGGGGGGTCCAGAATGAGTGATAAAAAGTGTGCAAAGATCTGCGACCATGAAACAAGCGCTCAGATCAATGGCTCAAAATGTTTTTCAGACCCCCCCGACTGATCTGCTTTTAACGGAGGTGGGGGTCTAGAATGGAATCTTCCCTCTGGCGAACCCCTCTTTATACGTGGCATCAATTTAATGGCCCCGAGTTCCATCACCACCTACTATCTAACATACATTCGTCACATCTTGACATCACTGTCCACCTTTCTGAAAAGGGTCACGTCCCATGAACGTTTGTTAGTCCTTTCCCCTCAGTCGCTCACGGCAAGCCTCATCACCATGACTTTTATCCCAATCGATTGTCACCACATCACCTGTCTATATTCCCTCAGTTACCGTCACCTGCCATCTCACATCCCAAATGATCCATTGGCCATTTATTACTGGATAGCCTATCCGTTATCCATATGACCTGTCTCCCACGCCCAACAGACACCCGTTTACTCAAAACTTCCCTCATTCTCCCTTTTCTCACCATTTACCACTCACCGCACCAGAGAATTTTTTACACCGTTGACTCATCCATTACAGTCAGTTTCCCTCATCCACAGTTAGTCACCCCCACTAACGTTGTTTGTCTTGCAGGTACTATTGTAGAAATTCCGCCAAAGTCCAAATAAGCATAAGGAGAGGAGAATTTGTTTCTCCCGCCTCCTGTCGATATTGACAGGATCCCACTGGTCGACAAAGATCGATTAATCGCAGATACAAAGTGCGATTTTGATTTTGCAAACCTTCAGTCATGGCTCAAGGAATTCTTCCTAGACCAGAGCGATGAAATCAAACTCTAGGAGTCCAATTTACCCCTTTACCTCTTCCCTCAGATTCACCCTTTCCCAGAATTCTCCCTCAAGTGCCAAGCCCACTACATTCCCGAGAAAAGAGCCGTCGTATCCTTGTCTGAAGAGATTATTTTCCTCATCACGCCTGAATCCATAGACCAGATGATGCAAATCCCCCAATCTGACTCATCTTCACCCTTCAACCTGGAAATTCTTACAGAATTATACCAAAAAATGACATTACCCCAAAGAGCTCAAATATTCGAGCTTTTCCTTCCCCCATTCGCTCAATTTCCCTCCACAAATCCTCCTTATATTTCTTCCATGTTCTCGACTAAAGGAAACCAGATCATCTCATCCCTTTTTTCTTTGTTAGGATACTTTCCGATCAGTGGGTAGATGAACCCATTCTGGGCTTTCTATCCATCTTCTCTACCGATGAAAATCCCACCACCCAGTTTGATTTCAGCACTTTTCTGGCGGACAATATTCACGAACAGTTCGTGAATTTCTCCACGAAAGTCATGTTCAGATACTTGTCCATATTGTTGCACCTCTTTCGTCACCTTGGTGAGAAAATAAGAGGTGCTTGCAAGCTCAGTTGGGTCTGCTTAGCAGAACAGTTGTAGAGGAAATAGTTAGAGAAAGAAAAACAAAACTATAATTAAGAATTAAACTAATAAAAACTAAAATCATAAGCATAGGGATGTAGAGATAACAAGAACAAAAAGACCCATGTCACCAATGTTTTGAGGCTGATCTATTGATGAAAACAAAGAACCAAGAAGAAAGGGGACTATGAGTCCCTTCTTCCTCCAAGGGAAGGCTCTTGGACCCTCACTAGTAGCTCTTTTTACAACAACAAAAAATGGAAAATGGGGATGAAAGAACTCCTTACAACTCCACTCAATGGTGAGATGGATTTCTCAATGTAATGGTGCCAATGTTCTCTTGTCAAGGATGGGATCCTTAGAAAAATATAGGAAGCATAACATTACTTTGAATTCCTTGAGAAAATGAGGTGTATTCATGGATTTTTATAGAATTTCTTTGGGCTTTTGTTTAACTGCCTTGTAGTGTGAAAAGAGGCCATTTAGGGCATTTTTAGGTCTTTGACCAGCCCACCATTCGGATCCAACCCGGATTTGGAGGTCAAATCGGCTTGGGAGCTGAACCATAAGTGGTTGGGAGGTTGACCACATTCATAAATGCGTCATTTAGCAGGTGCGCGGCTTTTTGCGCTAACAGTCGGGAATCGTGCCCATATGCGCGATTTCTACGTTCTTGTTCCACGCATGCGCGCACGCCCAACTTCTGTAAAGCACTCTTCAATTTTGCACTACTTTGTATAGTTTTTGACCTTTTTTGAATGTTGTGATATTAATTCAGGGTCATGAATGACTTCATTACTGTTTGATGATGCTGAGTTCTTGTAACCATGTGCGGACGAAATTTTAGTGATAACAGATGCCCCCTGATGGATGAGGTTAGGAGCGTACGTATAGCCGAAATCCATCAATGTTTCTTCTACTGATAATTTTGTTGTAATATAGAGAAATAGTGGGATCGTTCAGAGCGATCCGTTGGAGAAAAGAGAAACCGGTAGGACCCGATCTTCTATGAGGTGTATAAAATAGAAAACTGTGTACAAACAAGGCGGGCATGCCCCATGCTCGTGTCATGTAACTCTGGAAAAAGATGACTGAAGTGTTGGTGTAGAAAACTGCAGTGCCCTCGGGGGCGATCGTGATAGAGGCAGAAGACAATTCGGTAAATGAACATTCTTTGAATAGTAGGCATTGATCACGGTAATCAATAGCAGCAATGATGTGGGCATTGATAGCCCTACCAAGTTCAGAGGTCTTTGGCAAATAAAAGAACTAACTGCAATAGTCGTAAAGTAAGACCCATCGTAACATGAGAAAGTGTTGGCGTCGAATGTTATGGGGGTCAACGACAATAGGGAGCAAAGGTGTTTCACCCTGTGCCGTCTGAGATCTCTCATTGAGTGGAGAATGAGAATCAAGATACTGTCGCCCTTCTAGAAAATGGTGTTGATGTCGACAAAAGGGGACGCGACTCCCAGAAGAAAAGGGCTTCGTGAAATCTACTGAGGTGAGGAAGTGGCAGAGGTACATGGATGAAATCAAGAAGTGGGAAGACTCAAGACTGCCCTTGGTTGGAGGATGTATCAGATAAAAAGTGGTTGCAACCATGTAACAAGGTCGAGTGTCAGGGGGGACGACAAGACCAGTGGTAAGTTGTGCCATAGGTGGTACAAGGTGAACAAATTCAGAGGGTAGAGGTAAGTGACCTATGGGGTACTCTGAAGATATGAACGATGCCAGCAAGGGTAGATGATAAGTAATGCTCCAACCAAGGGTGACATGGGTTGCGTGTGGCCAAAAGGAAGGAAGCAAGTTGCCAAAGGTGATGACAAAAAGATAATGTAATGAAAAGGAATTTGTACAATAAATAACGAATAATTTTGGGGAGAAATGTACAAATACAGAAACGGGTGCCCCAGTGTGATATGGGTGGCCCACGTAGGGCATAGCTTGCTTGGAAAACTGATGAAGGGTGGGGGCCCCATTGGTGATTTTGTGTAGTTAGAAAAAAATAGAACCGTGAAGAGATAATCTGGGAGTCTGTGTGGGAAAGCTAGCAAAATGAGGAGAAGGAGTATGTGGTTGATTCGCAACATGATGAAAGACTATCGGGACTCCCATCCCTAAAGGGTAATGAAAAACAGCATGAGTGTCAAAAAGTGGAAAAAGGTGTTATGAATGGGACAACTCATGTGGGGAATAATGCTACCGGGTAAAAGTACTGAAGATGCAAATGGAGGCGTGGGTACTGCAGAGCCGAGAATGGGGATCCTAGAGGCAAATATCAGAGGGTGTGACTGGAAATGTAAATGCGATACAGTGGGAAAGACTACATGCCAGTGTTGAGTATATACCTAAAGGGGTTGTGTCAATGGATGATGATCAAGTACCTACACGTATGAAAACCAAATACCCAAAGTGAACAATATTTGCAAAGAATCGAAGATATGAGCATGTATCTGATAAGCGTGAAATATGGGCATGCGTACCTGACCATGGATAAAAAAAGGTGCCCTGGGGACTCAGGATGAAAAGAGGCCCAAGAACTTTTGTGATGTAGATGATGGGATGTTGATCCCATGGCTGAAGATGGATTGAAAAATGGACACCTTGAGCTCCCGGAATGGTGAGTGGAAGTTTGGCAAAAGGCCTATATATAGCAGTAGGGCCCACATTTCCACCTCATTTGTACCTGCTGCAATAGTGACTGGACGAGCGGTTTTCAGAGGAGATTTGGAGATTCGGAGAAGGCGAGGCATCCGATTGGTGTTTAGCAATCTTTAGGTTAGTGGTCTGATCCTCCTGCATAGAAATAGGATTTCAATTTTTGGGCAGGGGCTGTACGGAGGGCCATACAGGGGTATTTAGGGGGTGTGGGCCCCACATGCGTGGGAGATTCGGTGATAGGCACGCATACATGCGCACCTGCCCACCGGATATACGCGCATGGGGGCGCGGTAGAGGGGATTTAAGGCGCGCTCTAAGGGCGTGCCTGTGAGTTGAACATACGCGCACCCGTGCATGCTTGTGGGTTGAACAGGCGCGCACCTCGGCGCGCCTGTATGGTGAAAAGGCGTGCATAGGGGTGCACCTGTGACACAAACAGGTGCGCACTGATGCACACCTTTGTAGTGAACAGGTGCGCATCCGTGCGCACCTGTGTAGTGAACAGGAGCGCATGTGTGCACGCCTGTGGGTAACAAAAACACGCCTAGGAGGCAAGGTTGGGGTGTAAAAAAAATGAGTCTTTTTGATGTTTGGATGGTTGATAGGGCTCTATGTTTTCTGTAGGCAGACGACGGTGACGATGCCAGTGCGGTGGCGAGAGAAAGACTGGGCCCAGTTGCAAGATGCCATGGCCATTAAGGAGCCCGGTGTGCATGTGACTTTGGCAACCTATGGGTTGCTAAAGTTTTTTGAGTTCCCGTTGATACGGGCACATGAGTATCTATTACAGTTCCCGATCCAGATGTCAAGTCCGGAGCTACACTGCTTCCTCGTGCGAGGAGAGCAGATCCCCTTCACTGCGGTGGAGGATGTATATTTCTTGACTGGGCTCCCCTTTCGGGGAACACCCCTACCGACGGAGCCGGTGCTGCCTAGGACTACTTTGCTCATCGATATAGGCCAGAGGTATTTTTCAGGTTGGGACTTTATGTCCGGGACGGTGGTGAGTATATCGGCGATAGATTCCCTGGCGCATCGTTGTATAGCAGCGATGATTGTGCGGGTATATGGGTCACTGGCGACCCAGCAGATTAGTGGTGGCCAGC
>JZKD02S1674763.1:517539-533424 GCA_000966675.3 Picea glauca
CCGAGAATCTGATTATAGCATATTATACGAAAGCCTTACATCAAAGCATAGCCATTTGGGTAAAGAGATCCAAGAAAGCCACGTTGTTAGAAGCCTTCGAAGAGGCCAGTCAGATCGAGAAAGACTTCCTCAGCTTAAAAGACACTACTAGTAATGAGACAGAGACTAGTTCATCTTCCAAAAAGAAAATCGAAATCCTCCCTAGGCCTTCCCAAAACAAAGCTCAACCTGAAAGATCAGATTTAGAAAACTTACAGAAAGTCGTTCAAAAATTGTCCAATCAAGTTATAGATTTGAAAAGGACGACTGAAGAAGCTTCTTCTAGCAAAGGACCTTACAAACCCCCTTTTAGGAAGCCTTTTCCCACCAACCGACCTAATTCAAATACTAAAGGCCTAAATCTAGAAAGCCTGCAATTCGCTATTCAAACGATTCTAGAAGCATAGGATAACTTGATGCCTCTCGAGATCCCTGAAGAAGTAGCTGAACAAGAG
The DNA here is from genome assembly GCA_000966675.3 of Picea glauca. Lineage (NCBI taxonomy): Eukaryota > Viridiplantae > Streptophyta > Pinopsida > Pinales > Pinaceae > Picea > Picea glauca. The sequence goes on from JZKD02S1674763.1 coordinate 518,034, forward strand.
ACAGTAGAAGAAGATGAATCCTCTCCAAATATTTTTGGACATTTTTCGGATATTATTTTTCAAGCTAATTTCAAAACCATGCATCCTTACAATACTAGGAGTAAGACAACAAACAAACCTTCTTCTGAAATCACTACGACTTTACCTCCAAAACAGTCTAAATCAACTGAGACTAAACAGAATTCAATAAACCCAAGCTTAGATTATGATTTGGTTGAAGATCTAAAAAAGATTAGGGCTAATATTTCTTTTTATGAATTATTAAAATTCCCTTTTCTTCTGCAAAAAATGCTACAAAATATTGCAGAGAATAGCAAAAATGGCAATCCAAGCAGTAACAAAGGTGTTCAGAATAACCCCAAAGTTCCTCAAAAGGCCTCCGCCAAAACTACTTCTGATCCTCATGAGAAAAGATACATTCCTGTAAATAATGTAACAAATGTAGATAAATCATTTTTAGAGGCCATGAGTAAAAAACAACAAGCTTCCACTATTACTACTCGCAGAAATGTCCCTCCATTTTTGTTAATTTTTTAAATTTTCAATAGGAATGTGCATAACTACATGGTAGATTTAGGAGCGTCATTTAACGTAATGCCTTGGTTTGTTTTTCAAAAGATTAATGCCGAAGTTCAACCATCCACCTTGAAGATTATCTAGCTTGATCAAACTAGTGTTAAAGTTATAGGCGAACTGAGAAATGTGCTTATAATATTGTCGTCTAACCCTAAAGTTCATCAAGTGATTGATATTATTGTTGTAGATATCCCATAAGTTTATGGTTTGTTTTTAAGCAGAGTCTGGTCTGAACAGCTACACGACTATTTTGCGATGGATTGGTCTCACCTGTGGCTACCTGAGAATGGAAATCCCAACATAATCAAGGTAAATCGTGAACGTTATCTAAAGTTCACGGTGACTGATTTAAATGATCCCAATGAACCATTCACTCCTTCTGCCGATTCGCCCGAAATACAGGGGATGGATACCTTTTTCGGTAATTTCATGGCCGAAACTTCTACTATCACTAACCCGAAACAACAGTCGGAAATTTTGACATATACGCAGCCAACAACTTCTGCCCAGTGGTCACATGCAACCGAAAACAATCAAATATGGTCTCTTTACTTTGATGGGTCAAAATCCAAGGAAGGAGCTGGTGCAGGCTGCGTGATCATTGATCCAGCAGGTAACAAGACCTTGATTGCTTGTAGATTAGAATTCGAATGTACAAACAACACAGTGGAATATGAGGCACTATTGCAAGGCCTCAGAAAAACATTAGATATGAACGTTCGAAATTTAACTGTCTTTAGTGATTTGAAAATCATAGTTAGACAGGTAAAAAATTCTATCCACTGTTTATTTCCGCACCTTAAAAGCTACCAAACTGAGGTATGGAATTTGATGAATAAGTTTTCCGCATTTAACATAAATTCTATTCCTAGATTGAATAATTCAGAAGATGATTTGTTAGCTAACGTAGCTTCAAAACTTTTCCCTGCATAAGGCTTGTCTCTGAATGCATTCTCCGTCGAACTGTTGTTCAAACCGTCCGTCCCAGACAACATCACAAATTGGAGAGTCTTCGATGACGATCAACATATTATAAGTTTTTTGCATATGGAAGAAACTTTCCAGGGCGCGGTGACCGACGAAGGTACCCATGACGAAAATCTTCGATACTTTACGGTAATACCAGATCCAAGATATCCAGAATCTTCATCAGACATGGTAAATTCTATCTTGAAATCTGTAGTTAGATTAGAAATTTTTTATGATATTCACGACAAGTTCTGAAAATCAGTGAACTGTAAAATGAATAGTTCCTCTTTGACGCATGAAAAAGTAAATTTGGGAACTAAACACAACCCACAGTGCATTAATTTAGGGGTGGGGTGTTCTGAGCAAGAAAAAACAACGTTTATTAAATTGTTTAAGGAATTCAAAGATGTTTTTTTTTGGACGTACGACGACCTAAAAACCTTTGATCCTAACATCATACAACACGTTATTCCTATGAAACCCCAAACCCAACCTTTTCAAGAAAAGTTAAGAAAAATGCACCCAAAACTCGAACCAACTGTCAACAATGAATTAAACAAACTCCTGAATGCTAAGATAATCTTCCCAGTTAGGCACACACAATGGGTCTCTAATCTTGTCCCTGTCCAAAAGAAGAGTGGTGAAATTTGACTATGTGTCAATTTCTGAAATCTTAATCGAGCGTCTGATAAAGACAACTACCCTGTCCCTCCCATGTAACAGATCCTTCAACAGGTATATGGTTCTAAATGATTATCCTTGTTGGATGGTTTTTCAGGGTATAACCAAGTCCTGATGTCCCCTCCATATCAACTCAAAACCACCTTCCGCACTCCGTGGGGCACCTACGCTTATAGGAAGATGCCCTTTGGAATCCTAAATGTCGGTGCCACTTTCTAGAGAGAGATGGACATCGCTTTCCGAGGCTTAGTCAATCAATCTGTCGTAGTTTACCTGGACAATGTCACTGTCTTCTCTAAAAACAAAGAAGTTCATCTAGCTCATTTAAGATCCATTCTACAGCGATGTCGTAAGTACGTCATTTCTTTGAATCCTAAAAAATCTATCTTCGCAGTAGAACAAGGTAAACTCCTAGGATTTTTTGTATCAAGCGAAGGGATGATTATCGACCGTGAAAGAACTCAACTCATTTCGAAACTTCCCCCTCCCTCGTCCAAAATTTTTATGCAATCTTTCTTAGGTCAGATAAACTTTGTTAGGAGATTCGTCCCTAGCTTTTCATAAATGGTGAGACCATTACAAAACCTAATAAAAAAGGACGTACAATACCATTGGGGACCTTTAGAAAGCCAGGGTTTTAATTCAATAAAAAAGGCCATAATAGACGCTCCTTCTCTAATGAGCCCCGACTTTTCGCAAGACTTCACCCTCTATACATTTGCTTCTGACCATTCATACGCCGCCGTTCTAACTCAAAAGAACGCTGAAAACAACGAAGTCCTAATCGCCTTTATGGGCTCAATCTTCAAAGGGGTAGAACTTAATTACCCAATAGTAGATCAGCAAGCCTATGCTTTTTTCAAAGCAGTAAAGCACTTCCGATCTTATCTTTTGAAATCTAGGACGAAAATCATTGTCCCTTACTCGACTGTCAGAAATCTGTTAGTACAGAAAGAACTAGGCGAAAAAAGGGCAAACTGGGTCACAGCCTTGCAAGAGTATGACATAGAAATCACTCCAGCACAAATAGTAAGAGGCCAAGGGTTATGCAAGTTAGTCGTTGATTCAGCTGTAGGAAAGCAAGAGGAAAATGATATGTCAAATCTAAGACAACACTATCAAAATCTAATCTGTTGTGCACAAAACCCTATTAGTCCCTAGTATGATGATATGAAATTTTGTCTTATACATGGATCATCTTCCTGTCACCTGGATCCCACAAAAAGAAGAGCACTAAGATTAAAATCTGCTTCTTTTCAGCTGATTGATGGTATTTTGTTTCGTCAAAATTTTGATGGAGTACTAATGCACTGTCTTGAGAAAGATGAAGTAGAAAAAGTCCTATTGGAATTACATGCAGGAGAAGCTGGTGGGTATTTTGGTGGAGATACCACTGCCCATAAAGTATTAAGAGCAGGTTATTACTGGCCTACCCTTTTTAAAGACGCTCATGCTTTGTGTTTCAAGTGTGTAATTTGTCAAAAAGCATCCGGACGGATACAGAAACCAGCCTTCCCTCTGCAACCAGTTTCAGTAAACTCCCCTTTTCAATAGTAAGGTCTAGATGTTATAGGCTCGATCAATCCGCCATCCTCACAACAACATAAGTATATCATAACAACCACAGATTACTTTACTAGGTGGTCCGAGGCTGCCCCATTAAAAGATGTAAATACCAGCCAAGTAATATCTTTCTTGAATTCAAATATTATTACTCGTTTCGGTATCCCTAAATGCCTGGTATTCGATAATGCTTCTTATTTTTCGTCTCTTGATATGAGTGATTTCACTCTAGAAAAGGGGATTAAATTAAAGTATTCTACCAGCTATTACCCCCAAGGCAACGGTTTGGTAGAATCGACTAATAAAAATCTGATCAAAATCATCAAGAAAACGGTCTCTAAAAATCATAAAAATTGGCATAATGCACTGTTAAACGTAATCTGGGCTAATAGGGTAACTGCTAAAACTGCTGTAGGTAACTCACCTTTCTTTCTCATTTACGACAGAGAGACAATTCTTCCACCACATGTCCTCCTTCCCTCTCTGCAGCTATCGCAGAAAGTACAAGAAGAGGACTGCCCCCTTTGGAGAATCGAATTAACGTTTTGTTAAAATTAGAAGAAGTGAGGGCTCAAGAAAAACAAAAATTGAATCAACATCAAATCATTGTTAAAAATTGGTTTGATTCCAATTCTGCCTCTGACAGAAATTTTGAGGTAGGTGACCTTGTCCTAAAACGGGACAAACCGCATGAGGGAAAAGGAGAACATTCAAATTTTCAGAACTTGTGGCTAGGACCATTCTTAATTGCTGAGAAATTGGGTCCCAGTTCCTTCCGATTACAGAATTTAGAGGGACAGCCAGACACCTATCCGGTGAATGGCCAAACTCTAAAAAGGTACTTCGCCCGATAACACTCCCATTTACACTATGTAAATATTTTTGTTTTGCTTGCTTTTTGTTTTTCTTCGCTGGTTTGTTTTGATTTTTCCCTTATGCTTACCAGTTTTTCTTTTTGAGACGTGCATGCCTACACCATAGGCTAGTTCAGACAAAGAGAATAAAAAACTTTCCCCTCTAAAAATGACTACTGAAGGTTGTTTAAGCATCAATTGTGATATTCTTTTGAGTTTGCAAGCCATGTTAAAGATAACTTCTTGTTTGAAAATCATTTCTTTATTTCAATCTGTAACTGAAGTTACCCACGATCATCCATATAAATTCTTCTTACGCTGTCCCTGTTCCTTAAAAGAACAACTCAGAGATGTCTCCCTGCCCTCAAAATTCATTTTTATTAATAGACTATTTCCAGATCTTAATGAAGGACAACTAAGAAAATTCTTCAAGATCTACAATTTACTACGATCTGTCCAAAACTAGGATTTTCAGCGTCACCCTGCTCTATTAAATATCTTTAAAACTAAATAAACCTTCAGAGAGTTATGGGAAGTGCTTGAAAACCTGCCGGGATACTGAACAAGCCTGCTGGCAGCGGGTAAATGCATGCATGACGCCAAGATAACTTCGCCGGGGTACTGAACAGGCCCGCTGGCAGCGGGTAAATGCATGCATGATGCCAAGATAACTTCGTCGGGGTATTGAACAGGCCCGCTGGCAGCGAAGCAATGTCTGGTACATGAAAATTCTCAGATATGGATTCTTGTGACCTTAATGTCCTTCGTTCTGATCTGGAACTTCTTGGCATGATACTAATATCAGAGTGGGTTAAATGACATCCCTATCAAGGCTATGGATGCCTGCTGGCAGCAGCGGCCCTGTCAACAGTATTGAAGTTTTTTTTAACTTTAATATCGTGACTCTCTTATGTTAAGATTGTTGTTAGTTTCCGTCTTTTAAAATAACAGTAATCTAAAACTGGAATGCTTTATAATTGATAATGATGTTCAGACAACTTTTTGGTTGTTTTCGATTTGAAGTTTTTTTCTGATTATCCTAATCTGAACTCGTTCATTTGGCAGAGATAACTGCTTTTACCAGTGTGTCGCCATTGTTGGCAGCAATAATATAATCTCTATTTTTACAAGCTGCCTACACAGGGTCTTCAAATTCTCGTTACTCGTCACGACCTTTCTCACTAAACAACACTTGTCACTTGTCGCTTTCTACATACCTGCTTTTCGATTTTGTTTTCATGACTGTAAGCATGAAAACTCACAGCTGGAATTCACACTTGATTTCGATTTTTGATCAAAGGATAAATGTTCATATGGTCTATTGTCGAATTGTCGTCTTTCGCTATGAACTTGATGATTTTCCTAGTTTATAACTCTTTGGTCCTAGACTCTAGTCATTCCTTGGTTACATAAGTATAAAACCTCCACTCTTTTAGTGTTCGATTAATATCAATGGGGTTTTAATTCATAAAAATTTTTAATGGTTCGATGTCTATTTGATACATTAATCTTTGTGATCAAGTCGTGGATATGCATACTTTTATTTTCAACTTCTCTGATCCTTATGCGTACTAATGTGCCAAGGTGTCATTTTAAGTACAACRCGATATTATTAATCTGCATGGCCTCGATCTACAYGACCTCTTTCACATGCATGGTAATTAACACTCCTGCCTACCATTTCGAGCTGTCTTTGCATTGCATTGAGGAAACTAGGGGCTATGGCTCTGTGTTTTCTCTATCAAACCCTACCTCCGATTCCCGTGTTGATTAATTTCAGTTAGCCATGGCTCCTGTGGTGAGGATTGAGCCCAACGACATCMAGAMCTTGTTATCATTTGACAATGCCAGAGATGACTTAGAAAGGAACGGTTGGCGTGTGTTTATTGAAAATTTCTAGGGTTTTAATCTCAGAGTTGCTCAAGAATTCGCGTTGACATTCGATGGTTGCAGAGAAAAAATAAGATACGTCTAGCTTGAGTTAAATGCAGATTTTATAAGCCAAGTTACCGGTCTACCAGCTGTGGGGAAAAAATGGTTCAAAAACTCAAAGGTTGAAGAGGTTCCCTAGTCATTATTGTTCACCTCAAGGAGAATTACCAGCTGCGACCGAGGTATGCATGTCTCAGCTTTAAAACATAGATGGCATGATCTGTTAGCTATTGTGAAACAATTTGTTACCTGTGAGGGGAGATATGGGTTGGTTTTCTTGTATCACTTGCGATTTCTTATGAGTTTTATCGATTTCCCCCTGAACATGCCCTATTTCCTCCTTCGAAGTCTATACAAGATGGAAAAGCAGTTTAAAAGGCAGAAGTCTGATTCTAGTTTATTCCACCATTGTTTAATCAAGATTATTATTATACATCAATTGAGATTAAACAATGATTGTTGGGATGCTTTTCTGTTACTAAATGGTTTTGGTAGTAGTGAGTTGGGACAAGTTGACAAGTCGGTCGTCACAAAAACCCTCGTGAAACATACCATCTCTCCTCCTTCGCTCTTGTCCTATGATCCTATTTCTAATCTGGAACCCTCAACCTATCCTAATTCTACCCAACCTGACACTCTACCGGATTCATATCCTAAGGGTTGTGTTAAGACTGTTAAAAAATCCACAAGGAAAAAGTGTAAAGGCAATGTTGATATCAATTATAAGAGTAAAAGGGTTGCTCGTTTGGTTTCACAATGTGCTCGAAATAAACCCAAGCCCCGTGTAGACCAAAACAAAATTGTGGTAAGTGAGGATTCCGATTCAGAAATTGAAAGATTCCTGGCCGAAGAGTATCCATATTCATATGGACTTTGCTCTGACAGACCCTACGATTATGTTACTAACCTTCCACCGTATCTAAAGGACAATCCTAATTTCCTTGGAATCAAAATCAGTAATGAACCTACAGGTCCAATGGAAGATTCCCCACCTGTTAATACTATCAGTGCCGATACACAGTCTATACAGCCACACTGTAATGAATGTCCATCCTGGATCGATAGGTATTACAAGGATGTGCCTTTACTTTAGTCTCAGCTTAAATCCTTGGAAGACCAGGTGAATTCGCTAACGAAGGAGAATAGAAGACTCCAATTCGTAGATCAAACCAAAGAAAAACGCCAAAAAACCATAGGGTCTGTTGTTTTTAAGCACGTGGAAGCAACGACTGCAATAGTAAATTCAAAGATTGCTTGATTAGTTCAAATTCCTTAATTTGAGGTATGATTTTTTTTAAATAAGTTTAGTATGATTCTGTCTTTTTCAAATTAGGATACATGATTTGTTTGCACAGATTACCTTTAGTTTGTTTTGATTGATTCAATAAAATATGATTCTAGTTATAATTATAATTAGCTACAGAATCATGAGATTCTGTAGCTAGTTAGAAAAATTCGAATTACTTGTTTTGATAACTGAAAATACATCTGAAATCTTTTATTCTTATTTGTTTTCTGGAACCTATGATTTCTAAGGATATTTGAAGCACTGTTGGCATCTCTCAGCATACTATCTTTATGTTTTAAAATAGAATAGGCTGTTAAGTTTTTGGTATCAAGTAGAATCTGTGAGGTTGCATCCCCCACATTTCTTGGAACAAATTGGATGTTATCAACAGTAAACTTTTTATTCCTGTAACCTATATAAGTATGTTGTTTTGTAAACTTGAGATCATCTCTGCCTGGGGGCAAAAAAATATGGATTTATGATTTACAGACTTGAATAGAAGATGATATTTGCACAACTTTAGTTTCTATATATCGTGTTTTTATTCAAGTTATGATCATTTTGATTTGTAATTAGATTGTGACTACTTTAGATATCATGGTTTATTGCAGATTGGTATGATGAAGTTTATATGATATCCATGTTTTATGTCCCATATATAACATACAATAATTATTCTGTTCAAATTTGAGATTAGAAGATTCATCTTCTTTATTTGTTGAACATTTATACACAAATTTTCACAACAGGATTTATCTCAATGTGGCCATTTGTGAAATTATAAAATTGCTGTTACTACATATCTTATATGTTCTATCATTCGGATTCAATCATTACTGCTTCGCATTTATGAGAAGAATTTGTAAGATCTGTTGTGGGTTTGCCTCATCAAACAACGAGATTGGATGCTATACACAGGACGAATAGGAGATGTGATTACAGGTTAGTTTGTTAGTTTTATCTCATTAGTTTAATTAATACAAAAATTTCCTATAATCTAAACACATTTTACTGTTTATCTCTGTTTTCAATTAGACAGTTTGTTATTTAATTTCTTGTTTATAAAGGTTATAAAAATAAATCAAAGAGATTGAATGATAGCTTTGTTGTTGTTTAATAAATCAATCCATATTCGATTTTTGCAGATTTAGATTAAAATTTGCATTCTGTAAATGTTGTACATATATTAGAAATAAATCCGTTTGTATATATTATTCATACAATAAGTATATTTATGTTATAAACATTATTTAGTAAACTGTAGATATATATTAGATCTGTATATAATTTTCAGCGATTTAAGACAAACAAAGAACTCCACACACATTTGATCTACAGATTAATGGGTTAGAGATTTAATCAACATGTACGCAATAAACAATGAAAACCTCGTATGGTGGGATGGGAAAAGTACTTTATTATTAACTTCACTAAAGCAAATTACAATGATGAAGCTCACCACTGCTCCATGAACCTGGTCCTGGGCTCCTCTTCAACTGTCCTCCAACTTATTTACTCTATACTTCTCCTTGCACAAGTATGGCTAAAGGTTAGGACAAGGGGAATGCTCAATTGGGTATAGTCTCTTTACTATGATTTTCCTCTTTTCAAATGGGACCCCTACCCCTTCTTTTATAGGCTAGAAGGAACTAAGTATTTGGTCGAATGACTGGCCATGCATGGCCGAAAGGTTTAGTTAACTTGACCAAAGCTATGTGTTTCGTCAACAACCTTCCTTTTTCCGTGATTTTGTAGGTACATGCGGGATGCTTTAGGGCAGATAGAGTGTACACTCTTGTAGTAATGGAGAAGGGCGCGTGGGCCTTTATAAAGGGGTTTTTTAAGAAAATTTGTTCAGTGGTGGTTTGGCAAAGAAGGAATCTGAGATGGCTTGATGCTAGGTAAGTATGTCTGGTGCCATTTAGGGTTATAACAGATGCCCCCTAATGTGTGAGGTCAAAAGAGCATCTGATGGCCGAAATACATTATCAATCTTCACCAATGTTCCAAACAAGTGAGCCCAAGGACCAGAAATCGGGAGGTGCCATCTGCAAAATAACAATTGTCTCACCAAGGTGGGCATACCCATGCTCAGGATGAAATAAAATCACAGCTACCAATCAAATACACTGTATATCCATGTCATATAACTATATAAAGTGTAGCCATGATAAATACACAATGGAGCTACATCTCGAAATAAAAAAAGATATACATGCATAGTATCCATCTTATAGAAGCTGATAAGGCCTGATGGCTGGAGATGAGGTCTTCAGAGATCGAGCAACAACTTCAAAATCTTCAAAACTTGGGTAGGAGTGTAATATGAGTGTACAAATTCACTACCCAGAGGTCTTCGACGACTCATTGGGTATGGACTAGAGGATCTTGATGATCAGACTGAAGGCTTCATTGATTTCAAACAAAGACTTGATTGGACTTTCGAGATGGTCAGGCATGAGGGAAAGAGGAAAACTGTAGAGGGGCTGACTCAAGCTTGGTAAAACTTCCCTTGGGCAATAGCAGGACAAATGATGAGACTCAGGCAACATGGAATTTGACATAAGTTCACGATGTAGGAGGCAATGCAAACTCTCCATATGTTTGAAAGAATAACCAAACGGAGGAGGACACAACTCTATGTAGCGAGAACATCTTCCTAAGGTCATATTAAATCCTAGCGCTTGACGAACAAATGAAAGGATGTGCTTTGTCGAAGGGAGACTCATCATGATGCCAAATAAAAATAAAATACTTTTCCCTTCCTCTTTTTGGGGTATATTTGATATTTTTGTCTTTTTCAATAATTTTGGAAAACGAATAAAAGAATGCTACGTTACAAAGGAGGAATCGAGTGTCACAAACATACTAGTTCCAAGTGCACAGAACACAGGGATGCTCAGGGAAAAGGGACATATGCAAGAAAAGGACACTTGGAAAAATCCTCCAGGGGCCAAAGGTGTCAAGACGCAGAGGCAAAGTGCTATAGGGCTTACGTATAAGGCATGATTCAGATGGTTCAGTTGAGAGCAACATGGAGCTGACATTAGGCCAAAGACACGGGTATGCAAATGCGATTAATAAGACACACAATGGTAACGTCATTCGATGTAAGTTTAACGAGCCCAAAGAAGATAAGCTCGGTGGTTTTTCATATTTAGAGAGTCTGAAAAAATGTAAAAGGAGACTCCGATGGGGTACCTTTTTCGAAGGTAGTCTAGTCGGTTCGAAAAAGGGGTAAACTAGCATCGAAAAGACATCTGTTCAAAACCATTTTAACGAGTGTGATAAAGACAAGATCACTCGACAATTTTTTCATTTTTAAGGAGTTTGAAAAAAGCTTAACTATGGACTCTGTCAGGAATGTTCTTCTGGACCATTTTAACGAGTGTGAAAGAATCAGGTCACTCAACGATCTTTTCAATTTTAGGGAGTCTGAAAACAACTTAACTATGGACTCCGTGGGGGTTCCTTTTTCATAAATTTAGCCCCTCATGCCTGAAAAAGGGTTAAAATTATACTTGAGAGTACTCTTCTAGAGAACCGAGGCTCCTAGAGTATACCTTTGTTCGTACAATTGACCATCTGGACCGAACAAGGGGTAAAATACCGCTGGAAAGACGTGACTTCAAATCGCTTGACAATATCACGATCGCTTGACAATATTTTCATGTTTAGAGGGTTTGAAAATGGCTTAAAAGAAGACCTGTGGGGGTTACAAATCATGTATGAAACTGGTTCATGTAGAGTCCGCTGCTAGGCTTAGACCATGAGTCTCTTCGATAGTCAACTTGGGAAGTCTCCCAAAAGGGAAGAAAACACAAACCATAGTGTAAGTCCTCCTGCGGTATAGAAACTATAGTCATGGCTTCAAGGATAGCCTCATTTGAAGGCAATTCAAAATCCGAGAAATCACGCAAACGAGGGTCGACAGTCCCAAAGGGTGAAGTAAATTGACCATACTCCATATGATGATGGAGGTTTTGACTAGGACTGACAGAGTCTATCAGCGAAGAATCATGATCACAAGGGATTGAGGATATACTAACAACGAGATCAGAATCAGAAGGACACTCAAGCCCACTTGGACCAAGAGGGGGAAGTAAGGGATCCCATGCCCCCATTGGATACACCAATGGATCAATTGTTGATTCCAAGTCTCGAGAAGGAAAACATGATTGCATAGGTTCTTGCTCATAAGCAATTGAACACCGAGGATAAGATGCCACATAATTAACCCATGGCGGGGTGGAGTCTACACAAACACTAGGAACATATAAAGGGGCAACCTGAACTAACGCTGAATTAGGATAGTGATTATCAGATGCCAGCTGGTCAATAGTGACAATGCTTCCATTGTGAGGGAAGTGCCTCACCTGGAAGAGCGTAGATACCACAACATTCATAGCATATACATAATCACGCCCGAGAAACATATTGAAATCTAACGGGCCTTGCACCACTATAACATCGACACGAACAATATTCCCACCTAACGAGATAGGCAACTAAGGAAGAACCCCCAAATATTCACTAGGACGTCTGTCAAAATCCAACAACTCATGTGAAGAAGACACAAGCTTGGGATAACCCAAGACTTTCCAAACCGAGGAGGATAAAATACTTGCAGAGGCTACTTCATCCACAATACATCGATAAATGTTTGTTGAATTAACTTCAACCCTTATTTTAAAGAGTGTGGAGGAAGGAAGACGAGGCTCAATAAGGTCATTCCAATCAAAGGAAACCATCCTAGGGCTTGGAGGGGGTGTGCTCGGAGTGAGCGAAATGCCCCCTTGTTCTGAAAATACTGAACCAGAAATGCTAAAAACATAGTCGGTAGACACGTCACTCCCCAAAAGAAGAGTGGAATCATCCGATGACTGCATCTGCATGACCACTTTCACCACCAATGGCTGAGTAGGTTGTGAGACTACATGGTCTAAAGGCACCTCACCCCCCAAAATAGGAGTGGGATTAGCCGATGACTGCATCGGCATGACCACTTTCACAACCCATGGCTGAATAGGCTGCGAGACTACATGGTCTAAAGGCACCACACCCCCCAAAAGAGGAGTGGGATCAACCAATGACTGCATCGACATGACCACTTTCGCAAACAATGGATGAACAGGCTGCGAGACTACATGGTCTAAAGGCATCGCACCCCCCAAAAGAGGAGTGGGATCAATCGATGATTGCATCGACATGACCACTTTCTCAACCAATGGTTGAATAGGCTAAGAGACTACAAGGTATAAAGGCACCTCACACCCCAAAAGAGGGGAGGGATCAGCCAATGACTGCATCGGCATGATCACTTTCTCAACCAATGGATGAATAGGTTGAGAGACTACAAGGTCTAAAGGCACCTGACCCCCCAAAAGAGGAGCGGGATCAGCCGATGACTGCATCAACATGACCACTTTCTCAACCAATGGTTGAATAGGTTGAGAAACTACAAGGTCTAAAGGCACCTCACCCCCCAAAAGAGGGGAGGAATCAATCGATGACTGCATCGGCATGATCACTTTCTCAACCAATAGATGAATAGGATGAGATACTACAAGGTCTAAAGGCACCTCACCCCCAAAAATAGGAGCAGGATCAACCGATGACTGCATCGACATGACCACTTTCTCAACCAATGGTTGAATACGCTGAGAGACTACAAGGTCTAAAGGAACCTCACCCTCCAAAAGAGGGGCGGGATCAACCAATGAATGCATCGGCATGATCACTTTCTTAACTAATGAATGAATAGGCTGAGAGACTACAAGGTCTAAAGGCACCTTACCACCCAAAAGAGAAGCGAGATCAACCGATGACTGCATCAATGTGACCTCTTTCTCAACCAATGGCTGACTAGACTGCAAGGAAAACTCAGAAGATTTTGTAGACAAGGACCACAATCTTTTTACCTCTGGAATGCTAGGGCATAGATGAGTAAGGTGATCTCCCTTGGAAAGCTTACAAGGGAACTTAGGTTTGCGTCTTATCCGTCTAGGTTTTTCAACAGAATCAATGCCCCCAACATGACTAGCAATGGTTGGTTGCACATCTCCAACATGACTTGCAAAGGTTAGTGATGGGTTGATAACATGACTTGCAGAGGCTACAGACCTATTACCAGTATGACTAGCAGTGACTGGACTTTTTCTTCCAGCATGACTTGCAGAGGGTGGGTGTGTGCCCCTAACATTACTTGCAGAGGCTGGGTGCTAGTCTTCAACGTGACTTGCAGAGGTTGTCGACCGATCTCCAACATGACTTGAAGAGGTTGGTGATTTCTTCTTCCTATTATTCCTCTTTCTATTTCGTTTAGATTTTCGGTTACTAGTAACTGTACTTTCACCAGAGGCAGGAGAAGGAGGAGGAGAAGAATTTGCTAACGAATAAACATCAACAGGGTTCCCATGAATTAAGGTTCTTAACTGAGAAGTGTCAAGAGCATTCGAGACATTTGGAATGGTACCCAACCAAACCAGTAGTCCCACATTCAACCTAGGAATGTACAAAGTGGCCATCAAAGGGACACCAACGTTTCTGAAGAAGGGAAAAGCACAAGAATCCCCTTGTGAAGGGGCTCCTTGGTTGGTATCGTCGAGAAATTTTTCCATGAAGATCCTATGCACAGGTTCTCTCCTTGCGGGATCGTTCAAGTCCGTAAAGGTCTCACGCACAGACTCTAGCAAACAAGTGGTATCAAAACAACTCCTATAAAGAGGTGGCTCCATGTTTCTAAGTGGAAGACCGAAAAAGTCCTCACGACCGGTGGAGTGGGAGGTATACCACCCTAGGTCAAAGACCCAAATCCATGAATGACTAACTCACTATGGAAAATTAGGGAGCACATAACACACACTAGAAAAACTCCTAAAGGCAAATCAAGCAAATGACTAACTAGTTGGAAGAACAGTTACACCAACCAACACTAGAACAACTTACCAGTGCAAGTGCAACTCAAATACGGAAGCACCCTCCGAGTATAATCTGAAAAGTGTGGCTTGATGTCTACCCTAGGTACTATGGTATACCCTCGTAGTCACCTGTGTAAGTCCCTAAAATAAAGGCAACTAGGTTGCTAGCTCGTGAACAATCACCACGTGGGTACAGTCGACAATCGGGTGGACCGCAATGAGCAGGGTATCAAGCCCGAAACCTATCAAGGGTATTGAAAGCAAGTGTTCTAGAAGATGACTGAGGACCTCGAATGGATTCAAGACCCATGAAGCTCCGTGGAAAATGAAATCAGCGGAATCCCAAGACAAGTCCTCTATATGCGTTCTCCACTACGCTTGGTCCGGCTTTGGAGGGGTTATCTCCGCTACCTTTCCACACGCGACCTCATGTTTAGACCTTGTGTTAGAGGGGGGTCCTAGATAATTTCCACGTTACTAGACTTCTACACTCCTTAACACAGACTCGTATGTTTGTTTTATAGCCTTGAAGAGTTTCCTCTCCAACCTAAAGCAAGGCTCTAGCCTAATCTAGTTGATGGACCCTACAAACATAAAGTCTAGTAATT
>JZKD02S1674763.1:540176-555702 GCA_000966675.3 Picea glauca
ACTCTATCTTGCTTAAGTTTTCACACTTTGGTTAAATTTCCATCTTGTTTATATTTCATCTTTTATGCTTTGTTTTCAAGCATTGAGTTTTACATGCTTGTTGTCACTATTTTATTTCTAGGTACCAGATTTATTTATTTAAATTGTCAAGTGCGCATTTGAATTTAAATTAGAATGAAATGGTTGAGAAACTTTGTAACCCATAACTGGAGCCATAGCCACCACTGATACCAAGACACATTCAGAGTACTTTTTGCTTTTGGTTTTTAGCTTGAAAGTTTTACAAACTAGTCCATCTCTAGGTTCTTGATCCCCTGCATACAACATATGTGCCTCATAAATTCCAAAAGAACCCTCGTTGATAATTAAATGAAGCCTTAAGATAATTGTCATTTTCAAACGACGTTAGTAATATAAAGTTTTGATGGATTGTTTTTCAATTTTTTTATCTAGATTATCTTTAAATGAATCAAACTCTAACAACAAAGTTGTATAATAATATTTCCAATTAATTAAATGAAGCTATAATTTTCAAGAAAAAAAATTCTATATAAAAAATACGTGAAATTATATTATTTAACCATAAAAAAAAACCAAATTAAAATTTTCCATCTTAATATTTGACTTAGCACAATTAAATTCCCTTTATGTAGCTACTATTTTCCCTCATGTGGCTACTATTTTGACTTCCACATAAGACAATAATAAGACCAGCATTGTTGCACTTGCATGATATTCTAATTCTATTCCAATATTGACATCCCATTATGTGCATACTATTTTTTTGGGTGCTTTCTTAGTCTTTGGATAACTATAAATTGCAGTTTTTGCTTTTCAAAAAGGTCTCAAAGTGCTGGATGGTTTTGACCCGCTACAAAAGCCTTTTATTAATGCTTGGTATAACATCAATGAACCTTAAAACCTATTATTATCACTAATCCATAACGAAATCTAAAGAGGAAATTGTCCTCCAATCATATTCATATATCTATCCATTTCTCCCTTGATGCTCAATCTCCTCACTGGTTTTTCTCCTTTGATGCTCAATCTCCTCACTGGTTGAGGACGAGTCCAATAGGTCACAATGCACATTCGCCATTACAATGTCAAGGATTTACAATGTCAAGGATTTACAAGATCTTACAATGTCAAAGCTAAGGAGAAGAAAGTCAAGATATGTTTTGATTTTTTAAGGATATTATTCATTTAATTTTGTCCATAATTTGATGAAAAATTGTTAGATCTTCAAATATATCAGTTATTTAAATATGTATAATTCAATTGCTCCAAAAAAATTCCAATAAACTGAATCCATTTATATATTCAAAACACAATATGAACAACAAAAAAAAAATTGAGATTTAACCTAAATTTTTATTACTGAATTATATCAAAACATTAAACCCACTAAACCAAGTCAATAAGCTGAAGCAGGCCAACGAACTGGGAATATAATTCCCAAACCCCACCCCCACAGACTAAAACGACCAACAATTCGATGCACGATCCAGTGCCAAACGAAAACACCAGTCTGTGTCTGAAAATGGGAAGCTTACTAGAACCTCAGATAGGCGCTGAAACCCAGCTGTCATGAGTTTAAATCCTTCCCAATCAGCGAACTAGGAATCCCCCAACAAGAAGAAGCCTAGAAAACAGCACTGGACTGAACCCAGAACTCCATAATCAACCCTCATTCTCGCCCGGCACTTGGCAGTAATAATCCCTCCTCTCAAGCTTCAAGTTAATGCTGGGGGTATATCAATTAACTCCCCCATTAACAATCTGGAATACAGCCCGATGGGCTCTGTCCTTAATGCTCCTTTCGGCTCATTTGACACCTGCACATGATTAAATCCAACCACCAGCTCCATTAATTGGCGTATCATTCTCATTGCATTCTTCAAGAGATGTGGAAAGCAATTCTCAACATGTCCTCCCTTTTGAAAAAAACATGTTTACCTTATCAGTTGCCATGATCAAATCATCCCCCTGAGTATTAGCTAAATGAAACTGGCTTATATTTACATAATTTATATGCAATCTTTGCCAACCTTGGACAGAGTCCCAAATGGCTTATATTTACATAATTTACATACAAGCTTTGCTAACCTTGGACAGAGTCCGAAATGATAAATGTATAGCAATTCACCTATCAACAGGTCAAGTATAATGTACTTAATCAAACAGAGGGTTTGAAAGAAATCTAGTTTTGTTTCCCTGTCATACGAGTTTTCTTACCCATTGAACATGACTGTAGACTCAACTTCTGAATTACCAGCCCCCATGATTTCCTCATCGTTGGGATAATCTGCTTCTTTGAAACAAGAACTTAGCCACATCATGAACACCGTAGCGATAATGCCTCCCACAGCAAATAAAGATGACCTCTTTCCTATTGATAGCTTGTTCCCAATGATTCCCACAATTATAATGGTTATCAAATCCCCTGTCCACACCAGAACATTTAATCAGTATTGGACTCAATATTGAGTATAAATCCAACAATGTGCCTTGACAGGACACCACTCACAGTTACTTATTAGGTTAAAAGAGGAAAACCTTCAGCAGATGTCAAACACCAGATAGCTTGAACAACTGATTTCATAGAAACCGGGGCCTGTGAATAAGCAAATTCCAATCCAGTGACACTAAATAATACTTCTGCTCCTGTCAGTATTGCATACTGAGGTACCTGCCAAAGAATTGATAGTTGCTTTGACTTTTCATTTGGATAAGCTGAGTTCATACGATCCCAATTATCAGGCTCAGAACCTGAACTGGTTCTTTTATCAATCGCTAGCTGGAGCAGAGCTGATGAAAAAAATGCAACAGAACACAGGAGCATCCCCAAAATCATCCTTCTTATCGCTGTCATAGCAACTCCATGCTTCTCTAAGAAAGGATAAATTACTTGATCAAAAAGTGGAATGAAAATAAGGACAAGGAATGGATCAATAGCCTGTAAACGCACAATCCTGATTATGTTACTAATCAAATCATGTTACCCTAGTTTTATATATTTTACCTAATTCACTTCAGCCCCAGAAAAGCAGTCAATTATATCATTCAAAAAATACAGATAGATAATCCAGAACCCAGAGTGCTCACCTGCATCTGATCGGGCCTAATCACAACATTTCCAAGCCAGGACACATGCCCATTCATCTGTCTCGCCTGAAAAACCCACGTAGAGGCCTTCTGACCATACATGGACGAAAACATGGAAGCAGGAATGAGGAAAAGAAACACTTTGATCAGAGCCTTTACATCTTCAACTTCTTCTGCACCACATCTTAACCTAGCAGCATCAAGCCAATGAGAAGCACGGATCGTTCCTCCTCTATAATCAATTTGCTCATAATTTTTATAAACAGAGTCGTTCTTCCTCAGCCTTACAGCATTAACTAGGACTTTAACCACAGTAGAAAAAACATTCCCAACAGCCCGCCTGTCTACATAGTCTCCTCGGCCGGCCCAGAATATAAAAGTAGCAAAAACCATGAGAACAGAAGGCATGCCAAAAGCAGCTGCATATGACACATTGACCCTCAACAGTGGCGTCAGGAGCATGGACAGGAAGGCCCCCACATTAATTGCAAAGTAAAACACAGAGAAAAATGTGACCCGAAGCTTTTCTTTGGTGTGACCATCGGGCACAGAGAATTCTATCTGATCTCCTCCAAAAGCTGCGACACAGGGTTTAATGCCTCCAGTGCCAACTGCTATGAGTAGAAGACCGGTGGCAGTGCTCCACATCGCATAACTCGAAGCCTTTTTAGTTACAGGATCTGGATCAGGTATTGCAGCCATGGACATCACACAGTTTCCCACTGCGTACAGAAGAGATAGAGATAATATTGTTCGGTATTTGCCCTGCCAGATCAAGAAAAGACAGGCAAGTATGAATATGCACTATTTATCAAACTCAATCTAAGACTCAGAGAAGATTAGGTTTGATTGTTTACCAAGAGGGCATCGCTGATTAAGGCTCCCAGAATTGGAGTGGCATAGCACGCCATTGTGAAGAGATGAAACATCTCTGTGGATGTGACTTGTGAGAGGCCGAGGCGCTCCGAGAGGAATAAGGCGAGGATTGCCTTGAGGCCATAGAAGGAAAATCTCTCGCAGCATTCGTTCCAGAATATGAATTTGATAGCTGGTGGGAAGGCCCTCAAAACTTTGATAGCTGAGAAAGAAAGAGGAGGTGCTTCTGAGAACTCCAATGGAGATTGTTGATGGGTAGTTGCTTGCGGGGATATCGATGAATAATTGTCTGTGTTTGGTTTTGACACCATGGCTGCTGCAAAATACTAAGGGGAAAATGTGGTAGACCAGACTGATCCCAAAGATACCGGAGGATATTTTCTAAGTCTATTGCATCTGCAGCAGGGCCTGTATTGATATTTTTTGCCAGTTTTACTTGGTTTGCGAAACCACGGAAGGAATCAAAATGATCACATTCATCGATACATAGTAAATTCAGCGCTCAGCCTATGAGAACAATTTTTTCATTGGCAGGTCAATATGTAGAGTAGACAGAGTGAGGGGATTGGTACTTTACATTTACTTTGCAAGAAGAGTAGTTAGTGCTTAGCCTATGAGTACAATTCTTTCTTGCTAATAGGGTAACTGGTTGGTAGAGAGAGTTGAAGAACGCATTTACCTTTTTACTTGCTATTTTAATATCTGGCTGCACGATCAAAGACTTTGTCAAATGTTTATGTATGAAAATTAATATATTTAATATTTATTTTATATAATTAATATTATTGGTTATATTTAGATATAAATTGTGTAGGAAGTTTTGAAATTGTGGACATTCTACTAATAATTAAGTGCTATTTAGATAATGATGTTATAGAATGTTTATGTATTTGAAAATATTTAATATTTATTTTATATAATTAATATTGTTTGTTATATTTAGATATAAATTGTGTAGGAAGTTTTGAAATTTTCAATTTTTAAAGTGGACATTTTACTCGTAATTAGGGGTTATTGAAATAATGATGTTTGAAAAGAGTATTGAAGAAAACTTATAAAAAATAAAATTTAATAAGATGGTTGAAAACATAATAACTATGTGGTAAAGTGTGGTAAAGTGGACAAAAAAATAATCTTTATAAATATTAAAGGGTTATATATTAATGAATTTTTTTTTGTATATATATAATAATAATAATCTATTTTTAAGGTTACCAGTGCACCATGGTGTTTGACCATTAGTGACACTAAGGATGTATATATGTGTGTGAGAGAAAGAGTTATGAATGAATAAATCCAAGGAAAAAAATAATAATTAAATGATGAGTTATAAATAGTGGAAAAGATTAAAAAAAAGTCAAGAATAAATTAACATTAAATTAATTAATAAATTAAATAAATAAATATAGTTAGAGGTGAGATGAAGACTAGCTAAATTAATAATTAGTCTTAAATTAGAAGATAGGGAGGAGGGAAGCATGGATGATTTTAGGGGCTAAATTTTGCTCATGGGTTAATTTTCCATGGTTTTTCCAAAAACCAGATTCGCTATTTTAAAATTGATTCACCTAAAATCTATAGGATAAAATTATTTTACCTTAAAAATCGCCAAAATTTTATAAAAACTATATAAAATCCTTATAAATTTGAATATTTTTACAAAAATATCGCCAAACATTTATAGTTGGCATATGAAGGATTAGTAAGATTCGCCAAGGTTTCTACATTTAAAAACAAATTTCCATCCTTAAAATCATCCCTGGAGGGAAGCATGTTTTAGAAAATAATGAGATCTTTGATAAAGGAATCACAGAAAAGAACAAGGATAGAAATGAGAAAGCCAAAGGAGAAGAAGAAGAGATGTTCAATTTGGGTTTGCACGCTAAGCGAAGGGCTTTGTTAATTTGAGAGTTGGAGTAACCATTGGACATAAGGGATTTGGTCAAGTGGGATTTTTCTTTCTCGGGGAATTGGGTATCAGAGATTCAGATGGCTCGAGTAACCAAATATTTTAGAACAATGGATTTTTGGGTTGGATGATAATGGGATTGGGAATGAAGGTATTTGTCGATATGAGTATTTTTTCGATAAACTTGGTGGGTGAGGGATCCATTAGGGATGCGAGAGATAAGAACATCTAGTAAGGGGAGAGAATTGTCATTTTTCATTTCCATAGTGAATTGGATATGGGGGGACATGATATTTAGATGGTTGAAGAAGGAAGTGAGCGAGGATTTCCCATGAGGGAAAACAATGAAAGTGCCATTGACAAATATAAACCAACATTTTGGTTTGAGATGAAAGTTATTTAAGACTAAGGTTTCAAAATGTTAGCAACCATGGGGGATAAGGAGGACCCCATGGTCATGCCTTCGGTTTGTTCATAGCAAGTACCTTTAAAGGTGAAGAACGTAGAGGTCGGGAAGATTCCATAAGTTTAAGGGTTTCAACGTCCACCAAATTGGAGATGAGGTCTAGGGATTTAGGTGTTGGATATTGTTGGGTATGTGTTATATTCTTTGCATGTGTGTGTGTGGGCACGTCATATTCGACAACTATGTCTGACGATCCCTCTAGTAGTGCTCTTTGTGTCATCTACATTGGGCGCTTTCCTAGTGGGGTCCCAGGGGGGGGCAGGTATGCCCCCCTTTGGTTACACGTAGTGTTCGGGGCAGTGCCTTGAATTTTTTTTTGGGGCGGTTTTTTGCTATTTTTAGCGGATTTTGCTATTTTTAGCAGTTTTCTAAATTAATCCCAGATTAAGGGATTAGGGTTTTGGTATCTATGGAATACCTAAAAACATTGTATATTTTGTATGGTGAATGGTGAAATTTGATATAATGAAATAAAAAAGGTTTTCCTGGTTGAGGGTTTCCGGTATAAATCTCTGTGTACTATGTGAATGAGCCATTGATTAATTTATGTTTTGCTTAAGAATCTATATGCATTGCTATACTTCATAGGTTTAAAACTTACAGATATGTGTTATATTCTTTGCATCACTAGAACTAGTGTCTACGTTGCGTGAGGGTTCAAGGGTAGTGCCCCAGAAAAATAAAAATAAAAAAATCCTCAATTTTTGTGTCCATTTTTGGGTGGTCCTCGGTTTTTGTGTCCATTTTTGGGTAGTTTTTTGGCACATGGTTTTTCGCCGATGGTTTTTTATTTCTGGTTAAGGAATTAGGGTTATTAACTAATCCAGGTCATTGGTTTAGGGTTTTGGATGCCATTGGCTCCTATATGTATATTGTATTATAAACAATGTATGATATGAATGAATATAGAATATGTTGGTTTTCTTGGTTTGGGTTTCCAAGGGAAAAATATATGTGTAATGTTTGTATTTGTCATTGAATATTTTATGTTCTTTTATTGACAATATGTTTGCAGTATAATATTGTACAAGGTTAAAATCTACATTTGGTATCAGAGCAATTATTGGCTTCAGGGGGACGCCTTTGTGGTCATGGGTTTGGCTCGAGACTATGATAAGCCTTGTTACAGTGGGAGATATGCGGTATTGATTCTTCAAGTGAAAATAAATGGCGAGCAGTTCAAAAATAGAGATTGAGAAATTTAATGGGCAATTTTTTGAGCTCCGAAAGCTTAAGATGGAAGATCTGTTGGTAGACAAAGATCAGTGGATTGCAGTGGATCGAGGTTCACCTACAGGAACATCAACAGATGGCTAGAAAAAGTTGGATCGGAAGGCGAAGAGCACAATCCGATTGTGTCTCTCAAATACAGTATTATTGAATGTGTTAGGGAAAGCTACAACCAAGGAGTTATGGAATAAGTTAGGGAACTTGTATCAGTCTAAGTCCCTGGTAAATAAATGATTCCTATGAAAGAAGTTTTATAACCTAAGTATGAGAGATGGAGACTTGGTGACAAAGCATCTGAACACACTCAATACTATGGGAATTCAGTTATTGTCTGTTGAGATTAAAATTTCATATGAATATAAGTGTATTAGTTTATTTTTCTCTTTATCAGACTTGTGGGATAGTCTGGTTTTGGCCATAGGTAGTAATACAAATACCTTGAGTTTCGATGATGTGGTCTCATCCTTGTTGTCAGAGGAGATGAGATGGAAGAACATGGAAGGACAGAGCACATATGCATTATTTGCAGGAGGACTCTCCCAGGATAGAAATAGATCTAAGTCCTCAAGTGGGAGATCTAAGTCTAAGGGTAGATCTAAATCTCCTGGAAAGTTTGTAAAGGTATGCTGGAGATGTGGAAAATAAGGGCACTTCAAGAAGCAATGTAGATCTAAAGAGTTGAAAAAGTGAAGGGATTTGGAGGTGCTCCCTCTACAGAAGAAAATACCTCCAAGGAAGAAGGAGGAGATGTGTACTTGGCTTCTTCTAGCACACATGTAGATCATGAGGCATGGTTGGTTGACTCAGGTGCATCCTTTCATATGACTCCCCACAGGGAGTCGTTCTATGAATATGAAAGGTATGATGGAGGTAATGTTTTCCTAGGCGATGATTCAACAACCATAATTATAGGACGAGGAAAAGTCAAGTTGAGGCTCATCAAAGATAATCATCAAAGCTAATCTACAGTAGGGATGAGAATTTTGGTAAATAAAGAGACAACATCAAAGATAATATCAAGTCTTGGTCGTCAAGGTGAATGTTGTCCCTTGACCAAGTTTTGATGATTCTTGGTCATGTTGATCTAATTTTGGGACTTCGACAGGCTGTCGAAGGCAGAGTGAAAGACGAAGAGGAGATTGCGGGATCTCCGCCCCTTTTAGGGCCCGTTTTGGGATTTGGGATTATGTAACAGGTATGGGAATGTTGACCCATGGGTTCACCCATGCTTAGGCCTATTTTGTATGTATAAATAGATGCCAAGGCAATGTAGTGAGCACACATGGATAAGTGCTAGAATTGGATCTATGTGATCAAGAGCTGTAAGTGCTTTGTGCATACTGTGTGAGACTTGCATAGATAAGTGCAAGTGGTTGTAACATACTGTGGAGGGATTTTTGTTTTAATACAAGGAAGGAGGATGTAGCGAGGTGTGCAGATCTCCTATCCTCTACGGAGTGGGACTAGGATGCTTTGTGCCTGTAAGTGACCAAAGATAATAAAGAAGAGAAGAGTTGGTGGACATAGCCCCAGGGTGGGGGTGAACCACGTACATGCTGTGTTTCTTTTCTCTGTGCGATGTATTGATTTCTTTATATGTTTATTTGCTTGGTGCTTTAACATAGATGAATGATAGATAGATATGTTAATGCTATGTTCTTAATAATATGGATGGGTGTTAGATCTGACTTATATACAGGTTCTTAGTGCTTGAATCTGCTAGATCTGATCTGTTCCGTCGTGCTAAGTGTTGCTAGATGCTAGATCTGGTTGAATACTACGTTGTGTTGTAATTAGGGTTTAACTGCGCTGTAACTAAGAACTGAATATTGATAAATATAACTGTTGAGTGCTCTGTCAAGTGATTAGAATCACATATCTGTGTCCCGGCTAAGGTTGCAGAAACTAGAGCCCTGCAACCACCCTTGCCCCTACCTTGGGTGAGACTTCATCTGCTTCGCAGGTGTTGCTGAAAGGGCCAGTAGTTAGGGTTTTTTTGGTGCGTTGTTGTAGCGTTGAACCCTGGGTCTTCCCCTGTGCCATCAAATGGTTCTGTTGCTGGGACATGAAACTGTGATTGCTGGGAACTGAGGAAAAAGAAGCTTTGTGCAAAGACCTGACCTGAAATTGTGAAATATCTGTGCATAGATCTGCCTCTCAAGTGCGCAATAGTCTACTTGATTTGTGAAGCTCTATGCTAAAGAAAGAAAAGAGGTAAGATCTGAACGCTTTGTGCTCTGATAAAGGTAAGAATAGTGAAAAGTTTTAATATCTGGAAGATTTGTGCTCTGCTGAAGATAAGATTAGTGGAAATTTTTGTTTCTAACAGATGGATCTAGGTATGTTTAATAAGATTTATCCTAGCTTGAAAACTAGGACACTGATAGAAGAAAGAAGATTTGATATGAGTAGATCTAATAAGAATAGTGAAAGATATGCTATACCTATGCATAGAAAGAATGTTTGGACTAATGAATGGATGCAGGACCCTAGAAAGAATTTCTTGCAGGTTAGCTACCATGATCCTAGCGTGCATTAAAGGAAAGGTTGGGGATCATTTAAGAGAAAGAGAGGATTAACCCTTTGTTACAGTTGTATAAGACCGAAACATCTAGCTAAGGAATGCCCTGGTAGAAGACCTAGTTGCATATGTTGCAAAGCTATGGACCATGAAGTTTTGGATTGCCCTAGAATGATTTCTAAGGTTGAAAGGATGAATATGAGACAAGAATACCCTGAGAAAATTCTAGCAACTGAGATTATGACAGAACCCCAGAAAGAATCAGAAAAAGTATTACTACAGATGCAAGGAACCCTGAATGACCACCGACATGTCAGCTTATTAGAGATTTTTAAAGAAAAATAATGCATTGAAGTAAGAATAGGAGACTTCGACATTGACTGTGTTCTAGATGAGGAAACACAGGTGAATATCATGACTGAAAGAACTTGGGAAATTCTAGGAAAGCCTGCTATGATTCCTTCATTGGGAGAAATAGGACTATTCAGAGGAAAACTGATAACCCTATGTGGAAGACTTACCGAGATATCTATGAGTGCTCATGGAACTTCGATAGAGGAAGAATTTGAAGTTGTTAAATTTTTTGAGAACAACGCTCCATTTTCTATGTTATTAGGAAAACTATGGATTGAAAAAGATCAGGCCAGAAGGAAATAAGAAGAAGTCTTAGAACAAAAGAAGCAAGAGTTGAAAGATTGGACAATTAATTGAAGAACATGAGAACTGAGAAAAGTTATTTAAAACTAGAGACTTGGTTGTCGAAGTAGGAAGAATAATGGAAGACCCACAAAAGACTGAAATACCTATTCCAGGTACAGATGAAGTATTAACCTTGATTTCTAGGAAGGAACCTCAACAACGCGAAGTTACTCTGCCGAAAAAAGATAAAAATCAGAATGGAAAAAGGAATTCCGAGACGAAGCTCACTAGAAAGAAGGCTAGAAAACTAAGTAAGGAGAGAGCTAAGATTGAAAAGTTACAGAAGGTTCCCGAGGGAACTTCACAGTAGGAAAATTTGCAAAATTGGAGCTTCGCCGGAATATCAGAATAGCCTCACATGGCACTTTACCATGGCGAAGCAATATAGAAGTTGGAACTATATAATCATTCGATCGACGACCTGAACTGGTAGAAAGACACTTATGGTCAGAAAGTTCGCCACCAAACCGTTGGGACCGCGCCACAGAACTGAGTTAATGAAGGCTTCTCACCCATTGCAAGAGATCTATTGTCGAGTTATCTATTTATCTCATCGTGCCACATAACGAGAACACTTTTGCCAATCGTGACTATCAGAGCTTGCAACATAGTTGATTTCACATAGTGACCACTACATTAGTGCCATCTATCCCGTTGCATTGAACAATTACTCTTCGAACCCGAGTTATTCAACCACGAGCGTGCATGTCGGACGAGCTTAGCACTGTAGAGAAAATTGTCGAAGAAGTTCTTATTGACCTAATGAATGAAAGAGTAATGTTTGAAAGAGAGATGTCTACAAGTATTCAAGCGTCATTGATGAGAGGAATGCAAGCCTCTACGTTGACTTCTCACGGAGCCAGATCATCTCGACCATTGGCAGAAAAGAGAACCAAACATAGAGATGACCTGGCCAATGTGAAGTTGATCCCGACCATATTGTCATATTGCATCCCACCTCTGGTTGGGGTAGTGATTCGAGATAGTGTGCCAAGAGAATTCGAGTACACCATGGTTACTGCATACCTCCTGAAGGGGATACACGTAGCTTGAGCACAACAGGATAAGATCGCAGCGTTGAAGTTCAGTAACATTAACCTCAGAGATCGAAAAAACTACAGTATGCTTGCCCTGTATAAATACCTGACCAGGACGAAGGGGAAGAACTCAAAGATAATCCCTCAGCCATGGATGATGAACCTCGCGCAGTCCACTCTGTTAAATTTCATGAAGATCCCACACTTCAGAAGGCACCATGAAGTGAACACCTGTGTCAAGCTATTGCTTTCATGTTACAATGGCGGTTACTTATGGATAGATTGCCTTATCACAGTTGACCCGATGTTGATCCATAGGATCACATGCTTGAGTATGCAAGGACCTGATCCACATGGAGTTCTATCCAAGAAAATCCATAGATCGCACACTAGTACAGAAAATCAAGGATACACATGGTGATGTCAAAAAGGGAATGCAAGGATACAAGGTAGCCTCCATCTAGAATGGCGCAGTGTGCCTCGCCTGCCAGTTAATTGCAGGAAATTTAGTAAGGAAGAATAGACCTAAGCAGGCACAGGCTTTGTTGTTGACCTTGCAGGAAAGTGCGTAGAAGGCTTACAGATGAACTGGGCGAAGTACCTAGTGAATCAGCTGGAGCTAGACTTCCGCTAAGCACAGGATCAGGGCTACGAGTTCCACTTCAACTAGCTCTTAATCCTCATCACCTTTGTTGCCTGGGAGATGCCGGAATATGTGACCTTCCCGGATATTGAACCATTTGAGCCTCTTACTGCGAAGTTCACTACCCTTTGTACTCGAGTGATATGAACAAACAGTGGAATTCAAACGCTATTTTTCATACCTACTAGATCGACACTTCATCTACCTTATAGCGTGAGCCTATGAACATAAGGAACATTTGTAGTCGTACTACAAGATCACATAGGAGGATCTTGAGGAGATCACTAAGGAATTTGTAGAGATGTCCAACCCTGACAACCCATAAACCGCGCATGATACACCCAGACCCAAAAAAATGAAAAATACCGAAGAGGTCCAAGACCTAAGAAGTGCCTCAGGAAATACTGCTTCAGTATCACCTGACCGAGGGGGTGAGGAAGAAGAAATAAATGGCACAGGAGCTGAACAAAAGCAAGGCGAAGTAACACCGCCGAGAGATGAGACCGATCCCCTGAAGAAGAGGAAGGTTTCTCCCCCGAAACCTTCTTCCCAAAAGAAATCGAGATCCACCGTGACCAAGATGAAGACCGTGCTTACTAATGATGACTTTGACTTCATAATAGCAGCCCCCAACGACGCTTCGCTGGAAATCATGGAGAAACAAGAAGCTAAGAAGGAGGAAATGTATGACAGACTTAAGGCCAATTTCTGAGGGGTACAACAGGCCCTTCAGTCCAGCTGCGCAGTGTCCACTGTGCCCCTTTCATCAGGAGAACTAGAGTTGGGGGATGAGCCAGCCTAACTCTGTCAATTAGCTGATGTGGTCGAAGCTCGTCTTCGCCGAGCACAAGAAGAAGCAGAACAAGCTGTTAGCATCGGAAGTCACTCCTGGATTGCAACAGGAGCAGAGCCCGACACCCATCAATTTATGTCACGATTTGTTTAATGGGGTGATCAAATGGAAGTTAACTCACAACGATGTGGTTTTAACTCCGAAACTAGGCCAAGCATGCATGGGCAAGTGAGGTCTTAGATAAATTCAGACAGTGATTCGTAGTAAGGGTGAGTAGGGGGAAGACTTATATCAAAGAGATGCTAAAGTCTGTTGTAAACATCAGGTTCCTAACAGACTGTAGAAGAAGACATCTAAATGCAAGATCTTCTTACATCCAAACGCGGAAAACTGGAGAAAACAATAATACCACAATAAATCCTTTATCACAACATAATTTCCATAATTCGTGTGAATCAGTCGATCACGAACTCCCTCAGTATGAGATGAAAACTAGATGAAATAAGGAAACTGCCTTTCATTAAACAAGAAATCTTACATAGAGATGCATAACCCAGGAACTAGGGTGTTTGCTAAAACTTTACAATCGGGAGCTTTGCTCTACCATCGATAGATTACAAAATACCCACAATGAGTCTATATACTCAGGAAAATTCACCTCACAGAGGTGTGTTCAGTCCTCCAAAGCATGGTGTCCCTTCAGCCGAATTTGGACGGATAACTTTCGTCAGACGCCACCTTAACTATGCATGGCTCCTGCAGGGGATATGGGTGTGACATTAAAGGCCAACATGGCATTCGCGAACTTTCTCTGATTAGATGAGGACCAACCATGACCCTTTGGAGAAAATCAGCGTACAGGATCGTCTCGAGCAGACTGTCTGCCAGAACCTCCATACCTTGCATTCAATAAGTGAGTTGAGGCTTCAACTACCTTTGTTCACCTTCATTTAATTCTTTAGCGAGGACCAGGATCAAAATTAGGCTGAACTGGTCTTGGCGTACGCGATATTTTCCTCTGTGGAGAAACCTGACTCTTTGACACCTTTTCATAACTCCTTTTCTTTCTCAAGTGACCATGGGCCGTGACCCTGTGCTTATCCCCAAGGCACCCTCGATGTTCGTGAATATGAAGGGGCTGATCCTTGCTACTCGAAATCGCGATGAGCAATAAGCTGAGACGGCTTAATCTGGCGCCACGCATCCCTCTAGATCTGACAACTCTTAACTCTCCCGACGATATTGTGGGCCCGGGTCCGGGACTCTCCCGACACCTCGGGCATCAGAATATAACAAAGCTGCTCTTTGTGCCTTGGAGTCACGATGGGCGAAACGGCGAGATGGTTCAATTTGCTGCCAGGTGTCCCCTTTGGATGGACGACTGAAAATGTTTCGTGATGTCGCGGGCCCCACTTTCGATGCTATCGGGGTTCAGGGTTTCGAGATGTTCAAAGACATAAAACCTTCACCCTTTGAACTTGCGACTGTCAAAAATTCGATGTGACTAGATCTCGTGCCACGTGCCCTTTAGGATGAACTACTGTCATCCAATCCTGATCATGTTATGGGCGCTATCCACTGCGCTAACCTCGACGCATCTTTGCTAATCGCGATTTCCCGCCCACCACTGATATGATCCTTCAGATACATCTTGAACGTTGAAATTAGAGTTCTCGCTTGCTTGATCTGGGCCCGAAACGAATTTCTTCTGTGTGCTGCGCTTGGGCATTTCTCGTGCAACCTGCAGACCTAGATATCCCTATACTGAAGACAAGTAATGTTGCTAACATTAGGCTCCATGGGGGATAGAGTTGTCCCTGTGATTCTCTAAGGACTCATTTGCAGTTCGAGTGCCTTGCTGATGGGCTATGGAGTCATTTACTAAGCCATAACGATAAAAGTAAAAACAAAGAACATAAAGGAAAATATTTACAAAACATAGGAGCCACTGGGGGCTCAGACAAAACACTTTTTAAGAAAATGCCCATTTACTGGGATGCTGAAAACCTCTTCACCTTCCAAATCTTGCAGCTGATATGTATTATTTGAGACAAATTCGAAGATTTTGAAAGGCCTGATCCACAGGGCTTCAAATTTGCCGTGTTTGCCCTTATCTTGTTTAGGAGCATTGATCCGGATTTTATGAGCAGAACGAAATGAATACAGATTATTAATAGGTGCTTAACACAAAAATAACAGAGATACAGTAAAATTGGTTTTCTATTAAATAACGAAATAAGCTGA
>JZKD02S1674763.1:577343-599210 GCA_000966675.3 Picea glauca
TCCAACTATCCTTCGTTCCCCACACACTTCTTGCTCCAAGGATTCTGAGACCATGGATCTGATAGCTACTCACAATCTATCTTGACAAAGCAAATCTCAAAGCCACTCTAACCAAACTAATAATTCCAAGTCAACCAAAGCTAACAAGCTCAAGAACCCCTTCTCCATGAGAGCTCCTCTCCTTTTATAATTTGAAGAGGATAAGGTGAGGAGGGTCGGATGATCCCACTAAATCATGAAAGCGAGTAAGATCCAAACCATTCGGATGCCACCTCACTATGGAAGTTTCTCCTTCTAGAAGATTCGAGAAAATGCTCATTTTTCCCACGTGTAAGCATTCTCGCACCCTTCTTATAGTGCAACTTGCGAATTGTTCGCACCCTAGCTATGATGAAGCCTGCGAGAATCAGGCATTCTCACACTCTAATACATAGGCAACTTGTGAACTTCCTTTTTTATAAGGTTTTTACATAGGAAAATGCAACTTCTTTTCTCAGGAAAAGTTCTTCTCCCTTCTCTCTTTAGGAACTCAGGCCACTGACCCCTCTGAAGGAAACATATAGGCTTACATCATTAATGGTCATAGGGATGACAAAAATAATGTGTAACACAAATCCCCACTAAATGCATAATAACTCACCTTTTTATGAGGACGGTTCCAAATTTCAACCACAATATCTGTCATTAATGTAAATTAAGAGTGTAGATATTCCAAATCTGCGTATCAGAGTCGTCAAGTGGCCTAGACTTGAAAATACAACTATCAGAGTTGTGAGGTAAGAGTGGGAGATATCATGGATCAATTAATGCTCTGATAGGAGGGGTATCGAAGGTATATTCCCTTTCACATGAATTCATGTACCGAGTGTTAGGAGTGACGTTT
The DNA here is from genome assembly GCA_000966675.3 of Picea glauca. Lineage (NCBI taxonomy): Eukaryota > Viridiplantae > Streptophyta > Pinopsida > Pinales > Pinaceae > Picea > Picea glauca. The sequence goes on from JZKD02S1674763.1 coordinate 578,227, forward strand.
GGGGATAAGTGGGACCGGCTAGATTCATTGAATCGAAGGTTAATAGTATGTGATTTTAAGAAGACTTCAATGGCAGGGTATCAAGGGAATATTCCATTTTCCTAGTTTTTTGTGCCAATCGTAGATGATTAAAAATGATTTGTGTGACGATGTAGGACTTTATGTTTCAGATTCCACTAGGTTGAGAGGACTTTGGAACTTCGATGGAGATGGTATCAAAGGAATATTCCTTCGATACCCCGGGGCATCATTTGTTTCAAATATACGAAGTAAAGTAAGTAGCACAAAGGTCTGAAAAATATGGGACGACCAATCCTAATGAACCACGTTACAAGGTCATGATCAAACTGGATGCATAGGCACAATGGTGTTAAGTACGCATTGGTTGCATCTATGTCCATCTATTTTCCTCCATGTGGGACATGAAGGGAAATCTGTATGCATGGGTTATTGGAATGTGAGGATCAGAGTCTCAAATTGTCCTTGAGGGAAAACATTTCGATGAAGATGATTCTGACAAAACCCTTTTCGATGTGTTCATTGGAAAGGTTTTTGTCGAAATTTAATTAGTATGTGAGTATTTGCGATCCTGACTATACTTAGTCTAAAAGGTGTGTGAGTGGGATTTATCAAGCAGGTTACGCAAACAATTTTTGGGGGGCCTGCAGAGAGTGTATGAGACAGTGAAATCTTGGGTAGGAGGGTATATTGGTGACATAGAGGGGACCATTTTTTGGCTGTGACTGATCAGAATTCCCAAAGAGAATAGGATTGTAGACCATATAAGCGGTAGGAAAACGTCTTCGGTCCAACAAATTTTCAATGAAGTATAAATGTAGTGCCTTGTAAAAATTTTAGAACAGGGGAAATCCATTTTTTTCAAAAATGGGTTGTTGTGGGGGTGAGCCACAAAAAATGGTGACTTATTGGGAAGGACCAGCTATCTATAATTCTAAAATAAAATGACTTCAACCAAATTAGTGTATGTTTTAATATTTAAACAATTTTTTAACAATGCATATATTGTGGACCCCACATCATCTAGCCTGAGAGTAAGGCATGAAGGTGTCTTGTTGCAAATGATATTCTACATAATTCTTGTGGAAATTAATGGGATCTTATTCTTCTTCCTTCACGTCAACATGGATTACATGGGAATGGACACCGCAGAGGATTGATTCCCAACTATTTATAGACTAAAGTGTTTTCCTCATCTCTCTTTCTTGAAATTGCTTCGCTGCCAACACGCGTCTGTAGCCTCGACGAAGTTTCCTTGGCATGATACAAGCATGGCCCCACTTCCAGTGAGAATCCATAACCTCGATGGGTTTACTTTTACTTCCCACACTATCAATAATGTTTTCAACTTCCTGAAGATTTAGCTTTTTCGCATTCACCTTATAGATATTTAATTTATGTATTGCTTTTGCAATATGGGTGAATAAGAAGTGGGGTGACGTGAGAGTTACTTTGATATGCTAGTCTCGATCAATTATTTATCCTCGTGGGTCCATAAACATGAATCATATACATGTCTATATTGAGGAATATTCCAGGGAGCATCATTGGAATTATGCAAAAGACACCTGAATCAAAGACTCTTCTTTATCTAAGTAAAATATAGGCATTCCATGAGATTGGTCACATGCTTGATGATACTATTGTGAACTACTTGAAGACATTGATTCTATTGATTGGAAGCTTTATCTTGACATAGATGAACCAATTACTCTTTTAGGTACAACCATCAGTCATCCAGATAAATATATGATCACAAGGTAACTTGGTTACTTCAACATGAAAAGGAATTTATAGGGAAACACATTCACTTGATCAGACAACCTTGTGTCTTCGTTGTGAAAGGGGAATATCAATTTGGAAAGGTGAATCAACAAGTTATTTTAGATCGAAAAAAGACATAAGGACAATTAAAACAAAGGAAAAGAAATAAATAAAAATAAAGAAGAGGGTTGACTGAAGTAAAGACTTTCAGAAAAAGGAAAAGGAAGGCTAGGAAACCTACTATTTATCAAGCTATATCACCATAGGTGATTAGGAGAAGTATCTTTTGAGGATTTGGCCATTGAATGGGAGCTCCTCCTCATCTCCCTCCAATGTTTTAAGTTTGAAAGTTCCAGGCCCTAGTTTTTGGTGAATCAGATAAGGTCCTAACCATAAATTCTGAAATTTCATGTGTTTTCCTTTTATTTCATTAGCTTTATGCCATTTGAGAACAATATCCCTCCTGAAAATATTTTTTTCCCACAACCGACTTCTCAAACCATTTTTTGATTATTTCTTGATGGTGTATTAGGCTCATTTTGGATTTTTCCCTCTCTTCCTCTAGTTTTGGTATCATATTTAATCTTTCTTGCATTACTAGCCAGGCCTGGTCTTGGATAGATTGTGAAAGTTGTAACGAGGGTAGAAAAGTGTGTGCAGGAAAGTGGATTCTTCTCCGTAGACTAGAAATAAGGGATAATTACCAATATAATACTTGGGAGTTACTATGTCCGCCCAAAGGGCGTTCTGTAGGGACAAATGCTAATTCCTATGATGATCATTAAGAGTCCTCTGGAGGATTTTAATGAGGTTTTTATTAGTTGACTCTGCCAAACCGTTTCCCTATGGATAGTAATTTGATGAATATTTTACTTTAATGTTTCGTTCAAGAGAATATTCAGTTAATTTCAAAGAATAAAATTATTTGGAATGATCAAAGACTAATGATTTAGGAATTCCAAACCTAGTAATAATATGAGATTCAAGGAATAGTGTCACCTAATTTTCATTGATGGTATTCAAGGGGATTGATTCGGTCCATCTGGTGAAACAATCAGTAGTACTTGTGTTGTTGGGAAGAGTTGGGATTTATTTCCTCGATCACATCTAGACCCCATTATTGAAATGGTCATTCTGTTGGATCATGTTGTCATTGATGCCAATGGTTTGATTACTTGGGATATTGTTGGATCATGTGTCATTGATGAAAATGGTTTGATTGATTAATGTCAAGTAATTGATTGATTGATGACTGTCCTTGATGAGAATGATATATGTCAAAGTGGAAACCAATTGATAAAGATAGATCATTGATATGATGTATATGATGCAGTGGTGAATTGATGCAAATATGAATCATTATTGTCTTATCATGATTGACAAGGTGCACAAATGGATGAACTCCAAAGTGGTCCCCTTATGGTGAAAGCCCTCACGTGAAGATGATTTGTGGATTGAGTTATCCTAGAAGAATGGTTGGAGGACCCATGCTTGTATATGGAATAATAAGATGAATATCAATGAGGTTGTTGGTGAAACTATCCTAGATGGATAGTGCTTGTCATGCCATTTCTGGTGGTATGTGGAATGTCACATAACTCCTCACAGTTTGAGAGTTATGGCTTTACGAAGTTAGAGGACCCCCATATGTTGGATTGAAGCCCACAAGGTCAAAGAAGTCAAAGTGACTTTTTTTTTTTTCCCACGGGAAAGTTTCTTGTTTATATTCAACAGTATATAAAGTTTTTACAGAGCAACATTACAATATCCATCCTGTAGACTCAGCAAGGTTCGACCACAAGACCTCCTCCCATATCTTGGAGAAAGGTATGCTTGTATTACCGTCTGAGCTGTCTCTCAGGACTAGAAGTCAAAGTGACTTAAAATAAGAAATCATTATTTAAATGATAAAGTGAAAGTGACAAAGTCAAGGTGGATTATTTAAATAATAAAGAGAAGTGACAAAATCAAGAAGGAATATTTAAATTGGAGAAATTTCTATTTATGAAAAGTGGTTAACCCTAAAATAAGGAAAATAGGTTAAGTAACCTAGAAATGGGTTAAGTAACCTAGAGGATGAAAGTATAAATAAGATAGCTATGGCTCTTGTAGATAATCCTTTTTGTGGATCAATGGAGAGCTTCTTTTGAATATCTTTTGGAGTATTGATGGAGAGCTTCTTGTGAGAGAATATTATTGGTGTGGATCTCTTGAGCATGATTGAAGATCTATTCTAAGGAAGAGAGAGAGAGAGAGGAGGATCTCATGGATGCATCAAAGTTTTTTCATTGTTGGAGATCTTGACGGAAAAATTCTCGGATTCACAGAAAACCCTATTTTTCGATGCATACACGGGTTGTCTGTGTATAGGGTGCATATACATTGAAGGTATACGCTGGTTGGATATGTATAGGGTGAGTATGTACGCGGGTTGTCTATGTAAAAGGAGCATATAGTGGATAAAATCATGGATATTTGTGTTTGAGTTGGTGCCAAGCTCTTGGATGATGAGGCAGGTTCCAGATTTGCATTCTATGGGCTCAGATCTATCATTGAGACACTAGTATGGTTACATTATTGTCTTGATGGATACTATTGTTTGATGCGTTCTGAATGATTAGGGCATTCTTGGTATGGATTCTATGATATGGTTTAGTTTGGATGATTTGGTTGATGGAGTGACCAATACTCTTGTGATTCAGTGGTGACACGATTTCTATGGTATACTAGTTGTTTATACATGATTGAGATAGCATTCATATTGATTTGTTGTGGAGCATGAGCAAGATATTGGAGAGCTTGGATGTGTTGTGACTGGATGGTGGTCAAATTGGACAGTCAAAGACATAAGATAATGATATATTGATTGCAGAGAATATGAGTTGATCTTGAAGGACAAACCCTAACAACTCATAAGGTATACACAGGTTGTTGTATACACTGACTGCATGCATAAGTGGGTTGTAGTGAGCCAGGGCGAGTGCACACGCTGACTGCACTACTAACAAGACAGATACCTATTGACATATTGATATCTATTGAAGATTGTTGCCTCATCTCAGTTGGTGATGAGGGTGTAAGATGAGTCTTGGATTATAGAGCTGGTGCTCTTTTAGAGTTGTACTCTATTTAGTTGTTGCTGATAAACCCGGGATTGTTGTCCATAATAAAAAGAAAAATTGCACATACATCTTGTGTTCTTTGTGTTCCTTGTAGTGACGAATTGATGATGATATATTGTTGATATATGTTCTCATCTAACTGGTTATAAATGACAATAATGGATAATAAATAAATGTTGAATGTTAACTAAGGATTTTTTGTAAAGAGTGAAGCTTTTGGGAAAAAGAGCCCCACACTCATTCACCCCCCCTCTAAGTGTGGTAGGTGTGTCCAACAATTGGTATCAGAGTGGGTATTCACTAAAAGCCTTAACAAGCTTGAAGGAGATCCATAGACACACAAATGATGATGAAGTTCCAATCCTTGATGAGGAAAACTATTCTACTTGGAGAATAGAGATGAAATTACATTTGAAGATAATGGGAGCAGTGATTTGGAAGGCAACCATTGGTGGATCATTTACTTTGAAGAACAAGTCAAAGTTTGAAGCTCAAAGGGAAGGAAAGAAGAATGATGCATTGGCTCTAAAGACCATTCTTAGTGGACTCTCAAGCCCTATCAAAGAAAGCATGGAACAATGCACTTCCACCAAGGATCTATGGCTAAATCTAGAGGAGAGATATCAAAGAAAGAAGGAGAAAGAAGATATTGAAGACCACTCCATCAAGAAGGTAAAGAATCTCCAAAAACCCTTGATTGTATTATTTCTAAATGTGATCTTGAGAACATTTCAAGTGAAGATAAAGAATCAAGTGATGATAGCACAAAGGAAGATTTTGAAGACATTTCAAATGAAGGTAATGAATTATGTGTTGATGTTGGTAAAAAGGAAGATCATGAAGATATTTCAAATGAAGGTAAATAACCCTCAAAAACCCTTGATTGCAATGATGATGATGAATTGTTATCTACAAGTGAAGAAGAAGATATAGAAACAATTTGTGTAAATTTTGATGGTAATTATACCATAAAAAGAATAGAAGGAAATCTATTAAAACTTCAAAAAGAAGTTGAAGAGGGTTTATATAGATACATAAGTGATGATTATTATATAGACTATAACTATCTTTCGGATAACACTAAGAAGTTTATTAGGAGGAGTATAAGGCACATATTGAAGTTAAAAGAAATGATCAAGGAACAAGAAGAGATAAATAAGACTCAATTAGAAGAAAAGGAAGAAGAGATCACAAGACTAAAGAATGGAAAAGAATATATAAATATAAATGATGAGATTGACAAAAGTTTTGAAACCATTGCTCATCTCAAGACCCAAATTGAAGAAGCCAAAAGAATAGAGGAACTATTGAAGATACAAATAAATGAAAAGGAAGAGTCATGTTGTAAGTTAGAATCTGAAATTGTTGACCTTAGAAAGAAGGTGGAAAATTCAAACAAATTCTTGAATAACTCATGAATCTTGGATGAGATCTTGGAAAGTCAAAGGTTATCATGTGATAAATCAAGTCTTGGATACAAAGGAGAAGATACACATGTTGAAGAAAGCACCTCAAAGAAGCATGAGGTAAGTACATCAAAGAAGGAAGAGAATGTTTCAAAGCAACCATTTACACAAGGCAAAGAAAATTTCAAAAGAACAGATCAAGGAAGACATCAAGAAGCTATTCTTGGGACACCAAGGCAAAGGTATGAAAGTATTTTTCATGGGTACTGTTATTCATGTAATGGGTATGGTCACAAAGCATTTGAATGTAGATCTTATGAAAGGAGATATAATGGAAGATTCTATAACACCAGAAGGTTTTGGAGATGTGATCAAGTAGGACATATTGCTGTTCACTGTAACTCCATGAGATGCTACAACTATAGTGGATTTGGACACAAATCCCAGGAGTGCTAGAACACAAGAAGAAATTCCATGATGAGGACTTCACATAGCATGGATAGAAGAAGGAATGAAGTAAGAAAAGGAGACATGTTTGAAAAGATGGATGCTTAGAGTTCAATCTCTGAGGAGAAAGTTCATATACAGAAGTGGGTGAATAAGATAGAGAAACTAGATCAGAATGGAAGACTGAAGGGAAGTTCAAAAGTGTCATCTATTGAGGCATACACGAGTGACCGTGGTGATAGTCACGTACATACGCCAAATAAACTTGAATAGGTTGCATACATACACACTCTGTTGTGCAACAGGCTGCGTATATGTGGTAAATCCATGGGTAAAAGGCAATGCACATGAGTTGTAGCTTGATGTGATGATATAACTCTGCGTTTTAGGGTCTGACATTGTTTATTGCAGGTTATGACACTGTTTGGTGCAGGTTTTCATGGTCCTATGTTAGATAATGTAAGGTGATGGTGTAAAATATATCTTGGGTACATGGAACTAACCCATGAGTATGGATTGATGTTGATCAAATGCTCATCTATTGGATTATATAAAATAAAATGTTGGGGTACATGGCTGGTACATTTCGAAGTTTCATTGATATATCTTATGACATATTATTGGAAGCATATGTTGGATATCATGGTGCATGCATTTTGCATGTGGTTGGGCTACATATTGATACATGTAGCTTGTGAGTTGAGTTGATAGTCATGTTTTACATCATTGGGGAGTCATATCTTGTTGATGCATGGTTGATATACTTGCTTGGTGCAAATGATGATGCATGTTGGTACACTCATGTTTGGAATATTGGTAGATGCACATGGTTGACATATTGGTGGATGCACATGGTTGGAATATTGGTAGATGCACATGTTGGCATATTGATATAGGATTATGGTTGATACATTCCATGGATGATATGTTTTGGCACATGGTTGATGTACATGGGTGTTTTGCATTGTGGGCACATTTTGGTACACATATTGTTCATGATTCTTTATTTTTATTGTTGACATTCATGATGTATGGTATGGAACAAGTTTGATGCATGAAAAGGTCCAACGATCATCATATGGTAGCATATTTTTCATCTTGCAGACAAGATAGGGGGAGACATAACCTTAGGGGGAGCCATTCTTCTTCCCATGATTCTAGGAGGAGATATTTATCAGATGCATACCTAGAAAAGAGCCCTATATTTGAAGAAGGAGCACATAAGCATAATTCCAGGAGGAGCGATGGTCATAGGGGGAGTATGTTTGATGTATTTTCAGCATTAAATCAGAATGATATCCCTTGTTCAAAATGGGAGAGATTATTTAGAGGACGATCAAAGGCACTGAGACAGGGGGAGCACCCCAAAGAAGAGAATGGATTTTTTCCATTGATGTCAAAGGGGGAGTGATAATCACATTGATGTGATTTATGTCTATTGATGGATGGGGAGAGATTGATGTGGAGAGATAGTCACATTGACTATTAATGTAGAACATGCCTTATCTACATGTTGACATCAATAATTGGTAATTGGTGTTGACATCAATGTTGGTATTGCTATCAATGCCAAAGGGGGATATTGTTGGATCATGTTGTCATTGATGCCAATGGTTTGATTATATGGGAGATTATTGGATCATGTGTCATTGATGCAAATGGTTTGATTGGTTGATGTCATTGATTGATGTCAAGTAATTGATTGATTGATGATTTTCCTTGATGAGAATGATAGATGTCAAAGTGGAAACCAATTGATAAAAATAGATCATTGATATGATGTATATGATGCAGTGGTGAATTGATGCAAAGATGAATCATTATTGTCTTATCATGATTGATAAGGTTCACAAATGGATGAACTCCAAAGTTGATCTGGATTATTTTCGGCACGAAATGAGAGCGTAGATATAATAAATAAATGCATAGAGATATCACATATATACAATAATATAACAGAAATATATCAGAGATGCAACCATAAACACAAAGATACAGTAATACATGATTTCTATTAATGAAATAAATGTACAGAGACGGTAAAAATACAGAATGAAAGACTCGCTAGAATGGTGACAGCTTATCTCTGAGAATTGATGTGACGACTACTCGCATTTGCAAGAAGATGATTACAATGAGGCTTTGAAGGCCTTTTTACAATAAATAGGAATGAAAAAAACCCTAGACATCCAAAAACCTAACCCTAGGAGATGAAGCGCCAAAAGTCATGTGGGCCCCGTTTGGGTAAGTTAGTACATCAACTTCTCGGGGTCGTAACGTTTTCATATGATCTTCGTTTTGGGTGTATGATAGCTCGTTGGAAAGGTATTGTCGAGGAGATTCATTTTGGTGGCTCAATAATGCCTTTGATTCTCATTGAGAAACTTGATCTCGAAAAACCTTCATTTGGGCCCTCAAAATGGCCCCAGAAGTTAAAAACTACTAAAAATAGTAAATTGCCAAAATTGCTAGAAAATTGTTTTGAGCCAGTCAAAAAAGGTGGGTAGCCACCGATATCCACTTGGATAAAAAGTGGTCCCCTTATGGTGAAATACCTCACGGGAAGACGCTTTGCGGATTGAGTTATCCTAGAAGAATGGTTGGAGGACCCATTCTTGTATATGGAATAATAAGATGAAGATCAATGAAGTTGTTGGTGAAACTATCCTAGATGGATAGTGCTTATCATGCCATTTCCGGTGGTATGTGGAATGTCACATAAATCCTCATGGTTTGAGAGTTATAGCTTTACGAAGTTGGAGGACCCCCATATGTTGGCTTGAAGCCCACAAGGTCAAAGAAGTCAAAGTGACCTAAAATAAGAAATCATTATTTAAATGATGAAGTAAAAGTGACAAAGTCAAGGTGGATTATTTAAATAATAAAGAGATTTGAAAAAATCAAGAAGGAATATTTAAATTGGAGAACTTGCTATTTATGGAAAGTGGTTAACCCTAAAATAAGGAAAATAGGTTAAGTAACCTAGAAATGGGTTAATTGACCTAGAGGATGAAAGTATAAATAAGATAGCTATGGTATCTTGTAGATAATCCTTTTTGTGGATCAATGAAGAGCTTCTTGTGAATATCTTTTGGAGTATTGATGGAGAGCTTCTTGTGAGAGCATCTTATTAGTGTGGATCTCTTAAGCATGATTGAGATCTATTCTGAGGAAGAGAGTGAGAGAAGGATCTCATGGAGACATCAAAGTTTCGACAATGTCAGAGATCTTGACGGAAAAATTCTCGGGTTCACAAAAAACCCTATTTTATGATGCATACGCGGGATGTCTGTGTATAGGGTGGGTATACATTGAAGGTATACATGGGATGACTATGTATAGGGTGAGTATGTACATGGGTTGTCTGTGTACAGGGAGCATATAATGGATAAACGCATGGATATTTGTGTTTGAGCTAGTGCCAAGCTCTTGGGTGATGAGGCAGGTTCCAGATCTGCATTCTATGGTCTCTAATCTATCACTGAGACACTGGTATGGCTACATTATTGTCTTGATGGATATTATTGTTTGATGTGTTGTGAATGATTAGGGAATTCTTGGTATGGATTCTATGATATGGTTCAGTTTGGATGATTTGGTTGATGGAGTGTGTTATCGCACAGTTTGTGGTTGGGTCAAATGGCTATAAGATAGAGGTCAAAACTGGCGTAACAGGAACCCATCCCACCCAATGTCACCTCGATGGGAAGGTTCTTTATCTTTAGGGAGGTGAGGCCTAGGGGAGACGTCCTCGGTGACTTGGGGTTTTGAAGAGGAAATGGATAAAAGGACAAAGGTAAAGTTCCCCCTTCACAGGTCACCACCAAAACATATAGTCTCGGCTAAACAACCAATAAAGATGTGAATCCCCAATGAAGAACACCTACCTGGAACAGAGCAACATCAAACTAATATATTCAAGCTATATTTCAATGGGTTAGTACTTCATAAGACTATCTGGTAAATATATATGAGCAATATGGCAATAAATGTTGACGAAGTCAATGTTTATAAATAGCAATAAAAGATATGACACTCCACCAACAAATATTGGAACAATGTGGCATTCAAGGTAACCAATCAACATTCTATTCAATTAATGCCTAAACCACCATTCAATTGCTCTTAAAACAATACGTTGTTGCATCAAAAATGAAATAACCAAAGATGACGTCAACAACTTAGGGTTAGTAGGTTAGGTTTAGTGTAGTTAGTGTTTCAATTCAAAAAGGTTGAGAGTGTTTTAGATCCAATTCTACTTCAATGTTGGAGGTCTAAGATCAATTCCTTGGGGTTAATGGAGTCAATTTAGTAGAGGATGCAAGGGTTGAAGGAGGATGCCTAAGGACTAGAGGGAAGAGTTCTGAAGTGATGCTATGGCAGGGCCTCAGAGTCAAATCCCTAGGGGAGAGAGGCTCACTTCGGTGTTGCTAAAGCAAGGCCTCATGCTCTCTCCTCCTTCCTTAGGTTGACTTGGAAAAAATGGCTAGCATGAAAGATAAATCAAGACAAGAGAGTGTAATGAGGGAGAGTGTTGCTACAACAAGGCTCTATCATCAAACCCTAGAAGAAAAATGGCCCTGGGTGTAGATAACCTAGGCCTGGGATGTCTCCTCCTTCTTGACCTCTGGAAAGTACGACTAGAAAATAGGGGAAGAAAATGAGAAGAGTGTAGCAAAGGCTAGGCTCTTTTCCTTCTTCAATGGACAAAAAGTTTCTCTTTTAGGGGACTTGAGACAAGTACCTACTTGTGTGCTTGTCACCTAGGGTTTTGATTCAGCAAATTATAAATACATGTAAGAAAATAAGACTACAACCATTCAATCAAGAAGTTTTGCAGAAAAATACTTACAATTCATCAAGAAATAACCATGCAAACCCTAGTTGTAACACCTTTCTTCAAGAGAAACACCATAAAATGCCAAGAAATGCCTTCCTTCAACAAGTGCGCCTCACTAAACCAACAAAATACCCAAGTAGGGTGCTAAAAATCAGATCTCACTAATGAGTGAGTGATGTCTTATGATAAAATGAGGCTAAAACTCCTCAATATATAGTGTATCAATGACCTAATTTAATTTTAGGTCATAAAAAGGCCGACAAGGCCATAAAACCAAAATCATACTGTTTTTAAATTAAATTGTCAAACTAAATCCTAAATCAAGCTGAAAAGGAAATAAAATTCTCCTCAAAGGAGATGTCATCCCTTTCTGAGACACATGGGGCATCCTGGAGAAAAACGTTAGCCCTCATTGGGCCTCTCCAACCTGCCACACTTGACAATGCTGCCTAATATACCTCCCAAGGCATCCATGAAGCTGGGTGACATCATGGTCAAGATGGTGACGTCCTAGGCCTTCCAAGGTAAGCGTTCCACTGAAAAGGGGTCATTCCCCCTAGGTCTAGTCCTGCCAAAGTGCCCCTGATGGGACGTTCTCTTCCTCTCAGGTGAAAAACCTATGACCATCCTCTACCCTTTCTCTAACCCCTGATGGGGTCTCAACATCCATCTGTTGGGCTCTTCAGCCCCATGGAGGTCCGAACTGATCATCTCCCCATATGTACCGGTCCAAATGGTACCTGTCCATCGGGTATGGTTCTGCACATCAAAAGCTACGCCCTCCATGGGCTCATTAGTCACAGGGATCATAGAAATGTCAATCACATTTAATCATTAATATTATCAAACATATGCATAAAATCCCTAGTACATCTACCAATACCTCAAAGACATTACACAAGCCTGCAATACAAGTTTGAGGAAAAAGACAAGGTGTCCTATTGGGCTAGTATCCATAGAAAAAGGAAAGTCCCTAGAGAGAAATCATCTAAGCCATGTAAGTGGATGATGTGGTCAGGGGAGGTCCAAGCATGTGGGTGCAGTAAGGACCAAGGATGCAATATGTTACCTGTGGGTGCCTTTGTAGAAGGTGAGTTGTCCCTGTCATGGATGCATTTTTTCCAAGCCCATTTTGCCTTATTATTTTATTCTTTTGTTTTTCTTTTTGTTCAAGAGCTAACCAGGGGACACTGCCTTGGCATGGTGACCAGAGTTGACAGCGTCACCCACAAGTAATTTTTTAGAAATGAGAAGGTTGGCTCGTGATGAGACCCCCTTTCCCTTGTCCATGCAACCAAGAGTCACTGCCCTGGCGTGGTAACCAACTGATGGCAATGTCATACTACTAGGTACCCATGGACCTAATAAGCTAGCTCGTAATGAGAACCCCCATCCTCTGACTAGGTCTTGTTTTATTATTTATCTGGTCCCTTTTGTTTCTTGTTGAGAATATTTTTATTGCTTTCTCAGGGATCCATGGGTGAAACATCTCGAGGTTTTTTCTTAGGCTTTTACTTTTTACCAGTTGCTTTTACCTTCTGGGCCTTTAGCCCCTTCTTCCCATGAGATAAGGTGAAATCCTACAAACAGGTCAACCCAATGCCTAGACAAGGGGAATGGGATAAATGAACGGGAGATAAGATGAAATGGTGGTGCTATGATGGGAGCAGACAATGGATTTTCAGAAATCCACCAGTGGAAAACCAAGACCTATGGGCATAGGCTTGCTAGGACACCCTGTCAATCTCCCCAAGCATGGTCAAGTGGGATAATGTAAGATCCAAGCAGTTTTTAGAGGTAAAAGGAATCAAATGCATATATTTAAAGGTTTCAATGATCAAAGTGACACATACCATGATACTTGGACCAATTACCTCATGGAGCAAGAACCTCTTATGATACAAGACCAAGCTGATGGTGATGGATGCTGCTGCTACTGACAAGACAAAGATGATGGAAGAAGAAAAGGATGCCCCCCCTCGGGCCATGCTTAGGTCAATCCTTCTCTCGGTAATCCATGTCTAGGACCCGTGGGCCTCGAGACATGATCTTCTGGTTATCCCTAAAAATTGGGGATAACAGAGTGATCAATACTCTTGTGATTCAATGGTGACATGATTGCTATGGTATACTAGTTGTTTATACATGATTGAGATAACATTCATATTGATTTGTTGTGGAGCATGAGCAAGCTATTAGAGAGCTTGGATGTGTTGTGACTGGCTAGTGGTCATATTGGACAGTCAGAGACATAAGAGAATGATATATTGGTTGTAGAGAATCCGAGTTGATCTTGAAGGACAAACCCTAACAAATTAGAAGGTATATGTAGGTTGTTGTATACACTGACCGTGTGCATATGCGGGCTGTAGTGAGCCAGGGCGAGTGCACACACTAGCTGCACTACTAACAGGTCATGTACCTATTGACAGATTGATATCTTTTGAGGATTTTTTCCTTATCTCAGTTGGTGCTAAGGGTGTAAGCTGAGTCTTGCATTATAGAGCTGGTGCTCTTTTAGAGTTGTACACTATTCAATTGTTATTGATAAACCCGAGATTGTTGTCCATAATAAAAATAAAAATTGTACATACAACTTGTGTTCCTTGTATTGATGACTTGATGATGACATATTGTGGATATATGTTGCTGATATATGTTCTCATCTAACTGGTTATAAATGACAACAATGGGTAATGAATAAATGTTGAATGTTAACTAAGGATTTTTTGTAAAGAGTGAAGMTTTTGGGAAAAAGAGCCCCACACTCATTCACCCCACCTMTAAGTGTGGTAGGTGTGTCCAAAAATTGGTATCAGAGAAAGCCTTCACTACAAGCCTTAACAAGCTTGAAGGAGATCCATAGACACACAAATGGATGATGAAGTTCCAATCCTTGATGAGGAAAACTATTCTACCTGGAGAATAGAGATGAGATTACATTTGAAGACAATGGGAGCAATGATTTGGAAGGCAACCACTGGTGGATCAGTTCCTTTGAAGAACAATTCAAAGTTTGCAGCTCAAAGGGAAGGAAAAAAGAATGATGCATTGGCTCTCAAGACCATTCTTAGTGATCTCTCAAGCCCTATCAAAGAAAGCATGGAACAATGCAATTCCACCAAGGATCTATGGCTAAATCTAGAGGAGACATATCAAAGCAAGAAGGAGAAGGAATATATTTAAGACCACTCCATCAATATTATCAAAGGTAAAGAATCTCCAAAAACCTTTGACTGTATTATTTGTAAATGTGATCTTGAGAACATTTCAAGTGGAGATAAAGAATCAAGTGATAATAGCACGAAGGAATATTTTGAAGACATTTCAAATGAAGGAAATGAATTATGTGTTGATGTTGGAAAAAAGGAATATCATGAAGATATTTCAAATGAAGGTAAGGAACCCTCAAAAACCCTTGATTGCAATAATGATGATGAATTTTTCTCTACAAGTGAAGAAGAATATCTAGAACAATTTGTGTAAAGTTTCATGGTAATTATCCCATAAAAAGAATAGAAGGAAATCTATTAAAACTTCAAAAATAAGTAGAGGGTTTATATATATACAAAAGTGATCATTATTATATAGACTGTTGGAGCCGCCTTTGTTTTTTCTAGCCCGCCTCGAATTTCATGTCTTAATGCTCGAAATCGAAAGATGGTTTTCGTATTTTCCATTTGTGGTTTCAAAATATTTGAAGTCTTATCACGCGAGCGACGCTAGTTATTGTACTCTCGAAGCAAGTTCTACTTTTCGTCAAATATTTTTCCCTCCTTTGTTCTACCTCGGGATTTCATATGTCGGATGCTATAGATCACATAGTTCACAAGTCCCGAACAACGAAATGGTGAAATCGTTTTAAAATTTTACCTAGGTCAGTAATGAGAGTAAAATTTTCCTAAGTCACAGTTAAACATCATAGGGTTTTCGTGTCTCGATGTTTACTAAATCCAAAAGTATTACTGTCATAACCCCGATGGCCGAAACCACAAATTTCTTATTTTAGTAACTTGTGTCAAGGTGAAAGGTAAAAGCTTAGCCGTGGTTAAGTTCTGTCAGAAATTCGCAACTCGACGTGTTCTCTTTTAAAAAACAACACTGTCAAAGCCCCGAGTCATGAAGTCACGATAAAGATATGAAAATAATTAATTAAACACTTAATCTGATTTTATCCTCCCTTTTAATGAAAACAAATCATCACGATCTCGCGGTTTCACAACTCGGCATGCAAACTTCCCGAAAGCTATACCTTCGAAGCTCCGAGTCACGATATGGCGATATAAATAATTACGTAATTAATTAAGAACCTAATCACAAGTACGTTTTTATTAACCAAAGTCAATCATCGCAATTTCGGGTGTTAGAGGTTCAAAGGGTTAAAGAAAAATTCCCTATACAATGAGTACCGAAAGATTAATTAACTTTGGTAAAACCAAATTAATTGAGCTAAACTAGTATCTACCGTGATTTGATGCATGCACAATTTACGAGGCTATCTTAATTCTTTCTTACGCCAACTGACATTTCGAAGCCCAAAAATTTATGCCATTAATTAGAAACAAGGCGAATTGACAAATAAAGATTGGGTTTTTATTGCTAAATTTATCTTTAAGCATGATTTGATCGATCTGTTCTTAAAAAGTACTGATTTTTCGAATATATAGAGTTGTTATTCGTTATGACAAATTCATTTCTATATTATGCAAAGCACACTTTCTCAGCGAGCTAATTTTTGTATGTATACATATTTTTATCGTAGAAGAGCTAAAGCATGATCTCCCGTCATGGCCCCGTGAAAAGCGTCTAAAGCCAACATTGAGGTTTCAGGACAAGGTTCGGATAATGTCACTGATACTTCACCTCGAAGTGTCGACTTTGTCCCAAACTGGTCATTCATTTCTGATGTTCTACAGGCCAAATTAGTGGATTATTCTGATGATTCCAGCGACAATGAAAAAGACGACATAACGACCAAATATAAGATCGTCGTTCAATTAGGAATGCATAAAGCAACGGCCAGGCCAAGACTTCTCCCTTACTATGATATGGTCCGGTGGGAATTATAACATGTGGACATACCAACCAGAACCATCATCAATGAGCAGAAGGTCACCATCGAGACTTTTAGACCCGAACAACTGCAAGCTATGTACAAGTTTCCCACTGTGTCTGACCTTACATATGATGTCGAATTCTTGGAGAAGTTCAAATAGAAGGAATGTGTCCAGTATGACAAGACTATGTCCAACTTAATCAGAGATTGGGTTTTGCAACCTGCGAAGTTCAGGGCAGACAATAATGGTATATATTCAATAGCTTCCTTGGAGCCACAGTTCAAGTATATAGCTATGATGACCTGCAGATTATACGAGAGAGAGGACACCTCACATTTCTTTCTTCAATGGGTGCCTCTAATACATCAAGTCACCGAAGGCTGTTCCTTCGACTGGGAGAAAATGCTGTCTGATAGCTTGACCAGTCGGGTTACAAAGTATCGGGTGATGAAAGAGAGTGGAAAGATTTCTTCATTTTTTATGTCTGCATACATTATGGACGCTATGTGCTTTATAACACCATTTCCCTTAATGAGTTGGAGTTGGACTCCAGCAGAGGCTGAGCCTATCCACGTCTATCATTCGAAATTGTGGGAAAACAAAGCGGTAGATTTCGTATATGAAATCTTCAACTGAGTGATGGTACCGCTGCATGTCACTATTTTCGGCTACCCGCCACCCAAGATCTCGGACAGTATAGTGATGAATTTGAGCAATATAGCTGACTGGTATGTAGAAGGAAAATTCTCATATCTCAGAGTTTTCGGGGCTTCTGTTCCCCTGCATGCATTTCCATTATTCATCCCCGGCAAGCTGGCTTGTCGTGAGGTTGCTAGACAAATAGTAATCGGTGGCATAAGCAAGGAGCTTAAGGAATACTCAAAGAAGGTATGGCCACCTTTTCCTGTTCATTTAAATTCATATTCTTTGTTAGATTTCGAGCATGCTAAAGCTGAGGAAACAACCCTAGAAGACCTAAAATTGGTCTTTATTGAATTCAAGAAGCACGATCCGCAAAGGGTCATGAATAATCATTTGGCCACTTGCGGACTCAAGAGATTCGAACATGAAAATTCACCCTCGGATGACATTTTTTGAGGCGCAAGATCTTATGCCGAGATTTTAGCTTGGATACAAACCTTGGCACCTGAAGAGAGGGCCGATGTTCTGAAATTCCAAGAACATCGACACAGTTGTCTTCCTGCAGTATTACGGGGTGAGAATCCGAGTACAACAGAGGTGAAACAAAAAGATGCCGAATTCTCCAAAGATGCGACTCCCAGTCAAGAAAAACACCAGGATGGGGAAGAGCAAACTAAGAGTCCGAAAGAAGAGATAAAGACTCCTGACCCACTAAAAAATAAGACTCCGGTTACTACTCTGGGGCAATCAACGAAGCAAATCGGAGATCCTATCACATCCATTACTCCCTTGCAGTCAACTCAGGGAAATATTGACACAGGGTGGATCTTAAATGAAGAATTGAAGCCTATAATGATGGAAGAGCTCCCTCCAAATGAGTTCTTCTTTGATAAGAAGAGAAATGCAGTGGTAAAGAGATAATTCTATCAGGAAGGGGAATCGACAACCAAGAAATACAAAGTATTGACCGATGGGAAGGACAAGAAGAATGAACAGTTCATGATGAAAATAGCTGGGACATTAGGGGCATATGCCACAATGAATCAATTTTCAGTCAGGGTTTTGAAAAACCAGCTGAAACGAAAAAATCACCTCATCAAAACCCTAGAAGCCAGACTAGCCACAACAGTGGAGGCTGCCAAGGACCAGGCAAGTGTAGGGATAGATAAATCAAGGTTGGCTGATAAAAGTGAGATAGAGCTGCTCAAGACTAAGCTCGAACAAGTAGAGATGGTGGTTTGGAATAGTCAGATACAAGCGGGCCAACAAAAAGATTTGATCAAATAGCTACAGGCTAGAGTGGAAATCGCGGAAAGTAAAGTGATAAATATCAGGATGTTCCAGTCCTAGGTGATGGAGATTCGGAGCAGAGTTTCTGCGGCCCAGTGGAATTTACTCACCAAGGTAGAGGTGATCCGGGACAACTGTTTACTGGTTAATCAAGTTTTGGAAAATTTATCTGTTAGAGAAAGAGAAGCTGGAGCAGCACGGGTTTCTTTTCAAGAGGCTGTGATAGCTACAAACAATAGGGAATTGAGAAGTACTCCCAGGTTTCCCATTTCAGAGCAAATCAGAGGAAATATTATATTAAAAGAATGGGAGCACAACATCTCATAAGGTAAGCTGCAAGCCAAGAGAGTAACAAAATCCTCAGAAGAAGATTTTAGTTCTATAGACGATAATCTGTTAGGCATTGATAGCGAAGGTAATGACGAGGCATTAATTCAAATGAATATGGCGAAAAACTCACTTGATTTAAATGAAAAAGAGGAAAGAGATTCGGCCAAGATCTCACAAGTGACTATGGCAGACATAGTCCAAATAGATAAATGTATGATTAAACCAAGTGTACAATTGTGTGCTATCAACATCATAGATAGACAGATGGAAGAAAGGTTATTGCAATTAGCCCGAGATTGTTACTCTTTTGAAGCCAATTGTCAAGCAGAACCGTCAAGGCTGATATCTCGGCTGGTGGAAAGATATGTCACCTGCACCAAGCATGCGCGAGGACAAGCTTCTGGCACCAAATAAAGACAAAGAGGAAGAAATGGAACGATTGCTCTCCTCCCTATCATAACTAAATTTTTTGAAATGATTGAGATTCCATCTTATTTTAAAACTGTATATATATACCATAGAAAGAAAGAAAAGGGGCTGGACCTTTTTGTGTCGATTGTAATATAGGTTTTCCATTTTGAGAGTTAATATAAAGCAAATCCGAAGATTCTCAATTCCGTCACGACTGTGTTATGAGTTTGTTTTCTTGTATCTCATATCTTGTTTCATTTCATATTTGTATCTGATGAATGCTTCGTTATAATTTAGTACAACCTCTACTATAGTGAATGAATTTTGGTTTTCTATATTGTTTAATGTTTTTCCTCTGTACCAACTATCAGCAGGTATAAGACCAGTCAACACTTTCAAAATTCTATATATATTTTATGCTTCATCGGGTTATTTCTTTACATTTTTCTTCTTCTGTTTATATGTGATATTTTCCCTTGATAGGAGCCTTACTCGATAAACAACTTAGTGTTTTCTCCCACCTCATACATTTTATTAAAATATAACCTAGTTAAGGGGAATAGCCTTTGATTTGCACCCCTTTTTCATTCCTGAAACCATAAAATCTCTTTTATACGACTGAATTGAGACAACACTTAAATTCCCTCTGAGGTTTTCTTATTTTACTGTTCCTCCATGACTGTCCCTGTATCAAGACAGCCTAATATCGAACCCGGACTATCAGATCAAACACATATTTCTTTAAACCTTTTTGATACTATCCTTAAAACAACCACTACCCGGGTTGAACTCGAACGATCATGGGCAACGATTGAACGAATATAAACATCCAAGAAAAGTTGGAAGCTAGACAACGCCAAAACATAAATCATCCCTAGTTTCCCTTGTCGAAGGTTGACGTTTCTATTTTCTCTACCCTTTACTCACTTTCAGATGCCTAAACACTGTACTTCTAAGCCTTGAGTACAGACTCTGGAACAATATCTTTTTGGTGCCGTTGCCGGGGACCAAAGTTACGAAATATTTTTCCATGATAAAACGACATTTATTTCGTTGAAAGTGCCACCCTTTGATAGTGAACAAAGAGTGCACATCTTTAAAGGCTTTCCAATCTTTCACTTGGTGACTCCACGACTAATAAGCTGGCATCTGGATGAAGGAATACCAGGTAAAACCCAGATGGTAAATGTTGTTCCTGAGTCTGTACTAAGGCTTAAAATACAGTGTCAAGGCATCCGAAAAAAGGTAAAAGATGTATACAATAATAAAGTCTCATTCGGTATTGGAAACTAAGGGAGATTTCTATGTTCCCTATGTCTAGCTTCCAACTGTTCCTGGGTTGCGATATCTTGTTCAATGGCCGCCCATGAACGTTCTAATTCTTCCCGGGCATTAGCAGTTCTAAGGGTCGTGCTGAAAAGATTTAATGCGATATTGGTTTGATCTAATATCCCGAGTTGAATATTGGGTTGAATTACCGGGGGTACAGTCATTGAGGAACAGTAAGGGTATGTAAATGATTTAACAAGAGATTTTAATGGATGATTCGATTCGGTCAAAAATAAGAGAAATCTTCGTATGAAGAACGAAATGGGACTACAAACAAAAGGCCCTTTCCCGTAACTGTATGATTTTCGTAAAAGATATGAAATGAGAG
>JZKD02S1674764.1:23989-38018 GCA_000966675.3 Picea glauca
GATATAAAAATTAGATCTAATTGGTTGAGAAATTTTTTCAAACACTTTGACGGCATGTTCAATTTCCCTTAGCAAATTCTTTCTTCTTGCTATCCTGACTTTGATAATGTTTTCTTATGTGTTAGCATGACATTTGAAATCATTTCTACCTCCTTATAACTCCCTAATTGTGGGTCACTATATATAATTGATGGCTATTATGTTTTATGTGTGTTGGTTGATTGAAACATTTTGTCAAACACTTTGTGTGCAATGGTTGTAGCATTCATTTAAGTGTATTTTATGATGTATTTCCACCCATATTTCTTCATGTAATACATAAGGAAAACACATGCAATGATAACCAAATAAATCAAAAACCAATTGTTATTAAAAACCATAAAATAGTACCTCAAATCCTTGCTTTATTTAATATGCATTTGGTTGTCCAACATGCAGTAATTTCCAAATGTGAAATGTATTTGCTACAAGTGATATATGGTTGAAAAATACATACTAAACGCAGCCAAAGGAAAACAAAGAATATCCCAATATAAACCCTCTAACAAATGCTCCAAAAATATGCAATTCCTTTAGCAAAGGATGGCCCTAACGACAAGATATGCTGGAAACTCCTTCAAAAATTCGGCCTCTCTAGATATGGCCTCCAAACTCCAAAGAAATGGATGTAAATTGATAGATCTGATGATGGATAACTCATGTGAGAAGATCCCCTAGTTGTAGATGACAAATCTGACTACCAATCACTGAAACTCAAGCCCCCAGTGCGCCCTCCTTCAGAAATTTCGCCCTACTCTGATAGTAAATAGTTATGGGTGTTAGAAACCCCCAAAAGTGACAAGGAAAGTTGCCCTAGGTGAGCCAAATACAATCCCACTCAAATCTCCTCAAGATGTCCTTCCCAAAAGCCAAATCAAACCCTTCTTTATTGGACAATGCAGCCCTCTCTACAAAAATCCTCCAATAGTTGTGTCCCTCTTCACAAAGTATGAAAGAAATGGATCTGAAACTGAAATAGAATGGTGAGGGTGGAATATTTCACCACCTTGCCCAAGTTTGGATCAGGAACGGAGGAATCTTTCACCTCCTAGCTGATCTCTAGGGTTTGTTTACTCAAATCCCTCAAAACGTTCAAGCTGCTAGAGCTCAAAGCTGCAAGTGAAAATGATCATCAACATAATGAACCCCTTTTCACCTTTTTCCCCTCAAGTGACTTTTAATTCATCTTTAATATTTTCTCATTAGATCACTTTATTAATTTAATGAACCTTTTTACTCCAAAAAGTGATTAATCTGCCTTTATGACTTCTCCAACCACTAAAAGTCACTTTTCATCATCCTATCCTGTAGATATTTTTTCCCCAGTTCCAACGAGCTATTACACTAAGGTATTTCTCCAAGAAACAAGCTCCAAATAATACCTTAAGTGTAATTAAATAAAATATACTCAATAATAACCCAAAATTACGGAAATTGTCAAAATGCCATGAAACCAAGAACAAGTTGTGCGGAAATAACCTTGATGATGAATAATGGTAAATAAACTGAGTTGGGCCCCATCAAATTCCTACAAACCTCCTGAGCTCACTGATGACCTAGTCTCACCCCTATGACATGGATGACTCAAACCTCCTGAAGTAACTCTAACTTCATAATAAGGGAATCTGAAAATGGGAACATTACATTCCTCCCTTCCCAGAGATTGCTTTTCCTCGAGCAATGCCACCTCAAAATATGATCAACAAGCTGCGCCAAACCGAAATTGAGAGTGATCCTTAGGTCCCAAACCAATCTAGAAGAAGTGAAGCACCCTCTGCTCAAAGCATTGTCCTGCAAGGTGCTAGCATGAGCAACCTCCTGAATACTACGGGTAAGTAGAGCAATCAGATACTGCAAAAACTCGGTTAGCTCCTCAGAGAGTTGCTCCTCTAGAAAACCAATCGCATGCACTCTAGTAGTAAACTCCTGAAATTAGAACCTACTCTCCTCTATATCAGTCACCAAACTGTCAACCCATGAAATTCCAGGAGTAAATTCATGAAAATCAAAACTGACTCTCTCATCTCTAACAAAAACTATCAAACAATGTAATCCCAAGGTCCCAAACTAATCCTAGAAAAGAACCACCATGCTGATGTTGTGCCACTCTAATCATCACTATCAAACCAATGTGCCCAGTCTGCATCCTCCTCTCTTGAAACCCCAAGTTGAAATCACTGAAGGGACTAAAACCATTATCCTGAATCATCCCCTGGAAAGGTGTCTCGGTGAAGTCTAATTCTGCAAAACCACTACCAGCCTCAATCTTGGGTATCGAAAAAGAAGATCTATCCTGCCATATAGAGTAAGTCTCAACTTCCCCTCTACTATTATCCCAAAAATCAAGCAGACCAATCATTGTCACAACTCTGTTGATCATCATCATCATCTGAAGCAATCTATCACTCAGATGAATGTCTGGATCCCACCACCAAATTGGAATTCTACCACTCCCAAGGCTTGTTGATTGTTGTTGTACTACATTGGTAACTATTAGAATCCAAACAAGCCTTATCTCTAATCTATGTATGCAATCAACTGGCGGACACCATATACTAGGAACCAACCCCATGCATGTTAATATGTCATGCTCCCACCAAACCACCCAGGGAAACCTACCACCCTACTCCTGATAATATACTCTAACAACGCCTGGAGTCTAGACACCTTCCTGTAAAGTAGCTCTGCCATATATGCTACCTCATGCTCATACAAGTCCCCAGAAAGTCCTATCGAAGGTGTATCATGCATCACCCTCATGATCATCTCCTCAAATGTGGCCTTAAGGACTAAATGTGTGTCACCTTTGTAGTAGATCATGTCAAACCTCAATCTATCCCTGTCATATGTTATGGACATAAATATACATATAAAATAGATATTAATAACACAATAATTAAATGATAATTAATAAATAATAATTATTAATAATGAAAGGACATCTCTCAAAAGGACATGACTATTGGTTAAGGGCACCCCTGTGTGGGTATATAAACGAGTCCTCATTCTCAATTGTAATCATCTTACTATTCATTCTTATACATTATATATATATTTGTCCGTATGGATTTGATTACTATACTCCAGATATTTTGGACTACTTGTGCATGACACACTTTGTTCGTCTCATTTGGTATCAGGACAAGTTTGATCCTGGTTGTTGGACACTCTCCATTCAGACTTTGTTTAATCAGGTTTTTGACCAACCCACATTTTCAGAGTTTCTTTGGTTCTTCAAGTTCTTTGAACACAATCCGGATTTTGGGCATTAAAAATTCAGAATCACGTGAAAAGAAATAAGTACAAATTACTCCGTTGGAAAAAAAAATAACTCAAAAAAAAAACCAAGGAAGCCAGAAATCAAGATTAAAAAAGATACAAACAAAAACAAAGCTAACAACAAATTGTCGACGTCGTCACCCTTTTTCCAGAAATCACATAATAATAATAAATTAAAGGGTATGAGTTCTATCTATGTTTAAAGGGTTATGCATAGAACAAAAGAAACAAGCCCAAAGATAACATCTTGTCACCCATTTCTGTTGAACTGGTCCCACTCATCGAGTTGTGTATTGTTGTCGTCAAGTGACATTTCTATCGCGGTGTGGAAGGGGAGTTGTTGCCGCCAATCATAGAGGGTACCAATAAATTGCCACATTGCGGTTAAGTGAAGGTCAACGGAGAATTCATAATTTTTTGAACTAAACTAGCGAGTGTTGTTATATGCAACTACTTGTCTCTCTTTGTAACGATGGCTACTATTCAGAATTTAAATTATAACAAGATTCAAACATTCAAGAATTAGTGTGAAGGAATTATATAAGGCACATTAAGTTATATTGGAGTCGATTTATTAGTTATATTAAACCGCCACCAATACAAGGGTGTGTCGTTTCAAGAAGTCGCCTAAACAATTTAAACAGAATTGCGGCCATTCGAATTTGAGGAAATAGTGGATGCCAATTTAAATAGATCCATCCACCTAAATTTAAACAACGGTATTGTGAGACCGCTACTATTGAGCTTCAGAAGTGCATTTATCCCTAAGTATAAATTACATGAAGGACAATACTAATAGAATCAAGTAACGACTGTCATTTTAAGAGGTCGTGACGTTGGAAGCAATAATTGTCAAAGATTAATAAAAAATTGTAATGTCCCCCACCTATTGATGAAGAGGTCTGGGAAGACTTAGTGGTCTAGGCATCCCCACTAGACCATAGTCTCACACAACAAGGGGAAAAGTCAACCAAACTAATGTTATAATTTGAGGTTGACTTAGAAAAAAGGGGAAAAGGGCAAAAAGTAACTCAATAAAGAATTAGAAGCTGGAGGTTGAGTTAGGAGTTGAACCTAGGGGTTAAACTAACTTAACAGGAAAACATGATAGAGGTATAAAATAAAGGCTAGGGCGCACCTCTCATTTCATCTTGGATATTTTGGTATTTTCTTGTTGAGCTCTTGAGCACACAATTTTAAGGGTTTTGCGTTTACAAACCCTAGAGAGCAACTCAGTGGTGAAATATTCCACTCACTTGTTCCAAGCTTGGTCTCGAGGATGAAATACTCCACCCACACCATTCTACATTCATTATAGGTTTCTTCCATCGATTCAGGAGAGCAGCAAGGCCGTACTATTCAGAGATTTTCAGCAGGGGTGCACCATTGTTTGAGGAGAAGTTCGATTCAGCTTATTGACAGAGCCTTGGGAGATTCTAGCACTTGGGTTTTGTTTGCAGGACCTTGCTCATCAATTTGGAGGCTTTCTTGAGGAGTTACTATGGCAGGATCATTATCTACGGCTTGGGACGACTTTTGAAGGAAGGAGGACGTTTTGGTGATTCAATGATTCTCATATCTAGGAGGCTCTACCTCAGATATGATATTGAAACTTCTCCTTGGGGTTTGTGATTGCCTGATACATCATCCTAGAGAGTTTCAGGAGGTTTGAAGACCTCATTCATCCAGGCCGAATCGTTGGTCCTATCTAGGGTTTCACGAGGGCCGAACATGTTTAGGGTTGCAACAATTGGAGGAGGAAGATGCGGTATTTGGGCTTCATACTTCAGGAGGCGATTCATATTGACCCGATCTATCTCTTGGTGGAGTTTGGTATCATTTGGAGGTCTTCTTCAAGAGGGTCAAACCCTTGGTATTCATCTTCTTCAACAGGACGTACTAGTAGCTAGGGGGTTGTGCAAACCCTATCTTTTGTATTGGATCTCTCATATTGTATTCAGCCTTTGGGAGGCTTGTCTTGTGTTCCAAGAGCATTTTGTAGCAGCTCATATCTTCTATTCTTGGAGCCATATGATGTTATTCCAGATCTGCTCGTATATTGTATCAGGTTCTTGATATTTCCTAATAAAGAGGTCAAATTATGCTTTGTGGTTCCATATCTGTATGTTGATGAAAACTTGCATTGTGTTGTATGAATCTTGATAAATTGTGTTGAATAACTAAATATAAACCCTAAGGCCGAAATATCAGTGGCCATCCTACAACACAAACAATCAATAGTTAATTCAGCAGTTAGTTAGTGTCCCCAAGAAAAAAATTGGCTTGGGAACATTACAGTGGTATCAGAGGTCTGATCCTCCCATCCTGTGAGGATTAGCACATGCAGAGGTATAGTGGTATCTATATGGGCCGAAGGAAAAAGCAGACCGGTGAAACATAAGCCGAAATGGAGGGTTCAGGGGATGACCGTGAGCCACAAGGCTTGGCTTTCTTAGCACATGAGTTCCATAAAACCATAAACCAGACAGAAAGTACCCTGGTCAACCACTTATAGGAGAACTATGAGGCAAACCGTAAGGGACAAACCAAAATCACTGAAACCTTGTGGAAGGTAGATGAGAATCTGAGGAAGGTCGATGAGAACCAGACTAGGATAGCCAATCTGTTGATGCAGATGAATCACAAAGGGAAAGGGCCAGAGATGTATGACAATAGGGATACTGGTGGATCACACGGTGGAAACAAGTATAATCCAGAACATATTCCCTATCATCAGTATGAGGGAAGCAATGAGGGAGGCACACCCCATGGACAGATAGGTAGTAGGGCTACCCCTAGACCATACTTACCCACGTTCATAGATGAACATGCACAACATGAATAGGTGGATGAATTTGTTGAGCAGATGGCACAGTGTACCAGGGAGTACAATGATTTGGATATAATGATTTAGAGGCAGATGTCCCTGGATCAATACTGTCAACTCAAATTCAGAAACAAGCCTAGGCCGAACCACAGGAGAAATTATGAGTTTGAACGCAGAGTAGGGAAGATGGATATTCTCTACTTTGATGGTACACCCAAGATGACAATAGATCCATGGGTACAGAAGTTGGACACTTATCTGCAACTTAATCCCATGAGGGAGATGGAAGCCATCAAGTTTTCCACCATGTACTTGGATGGAAAAGCTCATGATTGGTGGTATCATGGACTGACCATACTAGGCCACAATCAGATAGTGGCATACAAAGAGTTCACTCAGAGACTCATTGACAGATTTGATCAGGGGGATCCTAAGTTACATTTTCAGGAGCTCACACAGCTCAGACAGACAGGAGCACCAGAGGTGTACATTGAGGAATTCCAGAGGCTATCAGTCATGGTGCAGGATGTATCACATACCAGACTCATGATGCTCTTCACTGAGGGGATAATGGAACCCTTGAAGGGTTGGGTAAAGTATTTTAAGCCTACCAACCTACAGGATGCTATTTGGAGGACGAGAGACCTAGGACCAGCTGCCAAACCAAAATTTGTGCCTAGACCACCTCTTAACATAGGAGGAAGAGATCAGAGACCTCCAATGAACCTAGAAGGACGTGACCAAAGGGGGTTTGACAGGGGCAGAGGCAGGTTGGATGAGAACACCAGAAGGGAATTGAGGAGAAAGCAACTTTTCTACACTTGCAAAGAGCCATGGAACCCATCACACAAATGCATGGGCCATGGCCAAGTACACTACATAGAGGTGACTTCAGACAATGAGGAGGAGGAGGATTTCGGACATATCCAGAACATGGAGGCAGACACCACATAGACAATAGAGGAGGCGACCACAGGTCACGACAGTATGACTGAGGAGAAATCCACCTTGGCATCCATCAGTGGAGTGCCCAAGTACAACACTTTTAGGATGAGAGGAGTCTTGCAGGGGAAAAAGGTGTCAGTATTGATTGATGGGGGAGATTCTCACAACTTCATCGACTCAACATTGTTACGGAGGAGACATATACCCACGGTTGAATTTGAAGGATTCAAGGTGGAGGTAGCAGGTGGGAGCACCATGCCTTGTGACAGGTACATTCTAGGCATGAAGCTTACATTGGGTAGGCATGAGTTGGTACAAGATGTCTATGTGATGGACCTTCCGGATACAAACATAATCCTTGGAGTTCAGTGGCTCAGTACGTTGGGGCCTATTACCACCAACTACAAGACCATGGAAATGTCTTTCAAAGAGGAGGGTGGACGGAAGGTAGTGCTCTGAGGCATGACAGGTAACTCAACCAAGGTAGTTATGGCCAAGAGGATGGAGGCCATATTCAGGAGAGAAGAGATAATATATGCAGCTAAATGCAGAATTTTGGCACGTGTGGGTGAGCAGGGCAAGGTTCACTACACACAAGAAATCCAAGAAATCATTGAAAAACACAACAAAGTGTTTGGACCTATCCCACCAGGGGTGCCACCAGACAGGGGGTTTGAGCACATCATTGAGTTGGAGGTAGAAGAAAAACAGTCATCACCACACCATACAAACATCTAAAGAAGTATAAAGACGAGATAGAGAAGGCAATCAAAGATCTCTTGGATATGGGGCACATCAAGTCGAGTTCCAACCCTTTTTCTTCTTCAGTGGTGTTGGTCAAAAAGAAGGATGGAACCATGCACATGTGCATTGACTTCTGGGAATTAAATAATAAAACAATCAAAAACATGTATCCTATACCAAGGATTGATGAGCTACTGGACAAACTGCATGGGGTTGTCTATTTCACAAAAAATGACCTATGTTCGGGCTACCATCAAATCAAAATGAGGGAGGAGGACATCCCAAAAACTGCTTTCAAGTGTCATTATGGTCACTATGAGTTCTTAGTGATGCCCTTAAGGTTAACCAATGCCCCAACCACGATCCAATCTTATATGAACCATGTATTCAACAAACAGTTGAGGAAGCATCTCTTGGTGTTTTTTGATGACTTGCTCATTTATAGGAAGATGTGGGAGGAACACCTTCAACATGTGGATCAAATTCTATCTATCATGGAGAACCAGTCATTGTATGCTAAGGAGTCCAAATGTGAGTTTGGAATGACAAAGGTTCTTTACTTGGGACACATCATTGGAGCAAAGGGGGTACAGGTACATTAGGAGAAAATTCAAGCCATAATGGAGTGGCCTACACCTAAGACCCTTACAGAATTAAGGGGATTCCTAGGCATGTACACTTACTACAAGAAGTTTGTCAAGGGGTTCTCTCAGCTTTGTGCACCCTTGACCGACTTGACCAAGAAAGGAGATTTCAAATGGAGTGAGGAGGCCCAACTTACTTTCGACAAGATGAAAAAGGTGATGAGCACATGCCCAGTCTTAGCCCTACTATATTTTGGCCAACCTTTCACCTTGGAGTGTGATGCCTCATGAGAAGGTATTGGGGCCATACTTATGCAACATAGGCACCCCCTTTCCTATGAGAGCCGAAAACTCAAGGGACTTGAGTTACTTTACAACATTTATGACAAGGAGATGTTGGCCATCATGCACACTCTGGCCAAATTCAGACAATATTGGTAGGTGCACGGTTTGTGGTGAAATCAGATCATAATAGTCTTAAGTATCTATTGGAGCAGAAGGACTTAAATGAAAGGTAGAAGAAATGGGTAAGCAGAATACATGCCTATGACTTTGACATTGAATTCGTCAAAGGGAAGAACAACGTGGTGGCAAATGCATTGTCCAGAAGGCCATCCGTTTATGCCATGACAGATGTGTCTATTGATTGGAAGGACCACTTGGTGATGGAATATTCAGAGAATCAATTCGCTTGTCAGGTATTGGACGTGAAAATATAGGACGATAACTTCAAGATCATTGATGGCCTCATCTATTACAAGGGTCGAATCGTTTTGGTTCCTGAATCGGCCTTCAAGGCCAAAGTGTTGCAGACATGTCATGACTCACCAATGGTAGGTCACCAAGGGATTGACAAGACATACAGGCAGGTGAGAGAGAGGTTCTCATGGAAGGGCCTCAAGGAGGATGTGATGAATCATGCCAAGGAGTGTACTACTTTCCAGGAGAATAAGGATGAGCATAGTCACCTGACAATACTACTGCAACCCCTACCCATCCCAGAGCACAAGTGGGAAATCATATCCATGGATTTCATCATAGGGTTGCCAAAGGCGCAGGGGAAAGACTGCATTTTTGTAGTGGTGGACAGGTTGACGAAGTTTTCACACTTCATCTCCATTGCTACAGACTTCAATGCAACATAGGTGGCCGAATTATTCTTCAGGGAGATCTTCAGACTGCACGGCCTACCCAAAACCATTTTCAGTGACAAGGATAGCATATTCATGAGTACATTCTGGCAGGATTTATTCAGGCTAGTTGGTACGACCTTGACTCCTAGTACTAGCTATCATCCTCAGATGGACGAACAGACCGAAATAGTCAAAAAATGGGTGGAAGGCTATCTCAGGAATTATGTGGTAGGGTAGCAGAAGGCATGGATCATATGGCTACATTTAGGGGAATATTGCTACAACACCACCCATCACATGTCCATAGGCATGACCCCATTCAGGGAATTGTACAACTATGATCCACTCTCTTTCGTGGAGATTTCTTTTGGTGACAGCAGGGCCCCGATGGTACAAGATATGGTACAACAGAGTCAAGACATCCTTAGGGAGCTAAAGGATCATTTACATAGGGCGCAAAACCAACAAAATGTCCAAGAAGATAAACACCAGGTTGAGCGTACTTTTGAGGTTGGTGACTTAGTTTACTTAAGGCTCCAACCATATAGGCAGGCTTCTATAAAAAGAAGCGGAGTAGAGAAGCTGCAACCACATTTCTTTGGGCCCTACAGGATCAACATGAAGGTAGGGGTCGTAGCTTATGAGATGGAAATCCCACAGGGTAGCAAGATACATAATGTCTTCCATGTGTCTTGCCTAAAGAGGGCCATCGACCAACACATCATGCCCCTTGAGGTGATACGACCTCTAGATGAAGAGGGCAATTGGTTCTGATTCCATAGGAGATACTGGAGGTTCGGGAGAAGAAGCTCAGGAAGACAAGCATCAAAGAGTACCTGATCAAATGGAAGGATTTACCCATTGAGGATGCCACATGGGAGAATGAATAAGTGGTGCGGGAGACATGTTTGGAATTGCTCGAGGGCAAAAAAATTCTAGAAGGGGAGATTGTAATGTCCCCCACCTCTTGATGAAGAGGTCTGGGAAGATTTAGTGGTCTAGGCATCCCCACTAGACCATAGTCTCACATAGCATGGGGAAAAGTAAACCAAACTAATGTTATATTTTGAAGTTGACTTAGGAAAAAGGGAAAAAGGGAAAAAAGTAACTCAATGAAGAATTAGAAGATGGAGGTTGAGTTAGGAATTGAACCTAGGGGTTAAACTAACTCAACATGAAAACATAATAGAGGTATAAAAGAAAGGCTAGGGCACACCTCTCATTTCATCTTGGATATTTTGGTATTTTCTTGTTGAGCTCTTGAGCACACAGTTTTGAGGGTTTTGAGTTTACAAACCCTAGAGAGAAACTCAGTGGTGAAAGATTCCACTCACTTGTTCCAATCTTGGTCTCGGGGATGAAATACTCCACCCATGCCATTCTACATTCATCATAGGTTTCTTCCATCGATTCAGTAGAGCAGCAAGGCTATACTATTCAAGGATTTCCAGCAGGGGTGCACCATTGTTTGAGGACAAGTTCGATTCAACTTATTGACAGAGCCTTGGGAGATTCTAGCACTTGGGTTTTGTTTGCAGGACCTTGCTCATCAATTTGGAGGATTTATTGAGGAGTTACTACGATAGGATCATTATCTATAGGTTGGGGCAGATTTTGAAGGAAGGAGGACATTTTGGTGATTCAGTGATTCTCAAATCTAGGAGGCTCTAACTCAGATCTGATATTGAAACTTCTCTTAGGGGTTTGTGACTGCCCGATCTATCATCCTAGAGAGTTTTAGGAGGTTTGGAGGCCTCATTCAAACAAGCCAAATTGTTGGTCCTATCTAGGGTTTCACGAGAGCTGAACATGTTTAGGGTTGCAACATTTGGAGGAGGAAGACGTGGTATTTGGGCTTCATATTTCAGGAGGGGGTTCATATTGACATGATCTATCCCTTGGTGGAGTTTGGTAGAATTTGGAGGTCTTCTTCAGAAGGGTCAAACCCTTGGTCTTCATCTTCTTCAACAGGACGTACCAACAGCTAGGGGGTTTGTGAAAACCCTAACTTTTGTATTGGATCTCTCATATTGTATTCAGGCCTTGGGAGGCTTGTATTGTGTTCCGGGAGCATTTTGTAGCAGCTCATATCTTTTATTCTTGGAGCTGTGTGATGTTATTCCAGATCTTCTCGTATATTGTATCAGGTTCTTACTATTTCCTAATAAAGAGGTCATATATGTGCTTTGTGGTTCCATATTTGTATGCTGATGAAATCTTGCATTGTGTTGTATGAATCTTGATAAATTGTGTTGAATAACTAAATATAAACCCTAAGGCCGAAATATCAATGGCCATCCTGCAACACAAACAATCAACGGTTAGTTAGTGTCCCCAAGCAAAAAAAATTGGCTTGGGAACATTACAACATCGCTTGCTTATACTAGTCACCATTATAAGTTAAACAAGTATAAGGGTGCATTACCAAAAAAAATCAATGAATTACCTTATATTGAAAATCAATATTTAATCAATAGTAAAATAAGGTAAAGTCAAAATAATATAAAAAACAAATATTTTAGTGCCCATTTAAAATTAAAAAGTAAAATAATTACCTAAACAACAGAAAGAAAAAGGTAATTAAAAGTTTATAAGAAAAAGGTAATTAAAAGTTTTTTTTTGAAGGCCTAGTGGAATCAAGGAGATTATATATATATAAAAAGAGATATATATCTTAAAAGGGGAGAATTATAAGGAGTGTGTTAAAAAGGATAACTACAAGGTTATTAAGTTACTTTTAAAATATAAAGATAAAGAGTTATTAAAAGGGTGATTGAAAAAAATAATCATAAAGGAAAAAAGGGATTATTATTTGGTAAAGTTAAAAGAATATTAATAAAGTAAAAAGAAAATATATTATATGCTCAAGGCTCATATAAGAGGGATATTTTTAAGTTTAAATGAAAAAGAAAAAAATAATAATCCAAGTCCAATTTAAGTTATAAAAAAGACAATTCAAAAATAGGAGGAATATTCCCTCATACTTATAAAAAATATGCAGATTCCTTATTAGAATTTAATGGGATTATTAAAGGAAAAAATATCAATGTCGTTATTTGCTCGAACGCTAGGAAAAATCACATTAATGTTGACCCGGCGAACCAATTAATGGTTTTAAAACCAAATATAATTGAAAATGACATGTGTCTTTCTGATGAGAAATATGAAATTAAGAACGTACACCTATCTATTGGTGATTACAAATTCATAGGCCAATTCAATGTGGTATCAATGTATCAAGACAATGTTGATATAATTCTAGGGTTAGCTTGGGTAGATACATTGGGTACTTTTATTTTCAACAAAAGGAGAAAGTTTTTGACATTTTCTTATAAGAAGAAGAAAATCACATTACAGGACATTACAATGAAGTCAATTTCAGAAGCTCCATCATCAAAAGACTTGAAGAACATATCAGAGATGATTTTTCAAGATAACAAGAAGTTGATACAAAAGTTGCAAGATCGAAAGAAAGAATGTGACAAGATCGTCATTGAAAAAGACGAAGAGATTTCCCGCCTAAGAAATCATAATCAGAAACTACTTGCAAAAATCATGAAGTCTAAGGAGAAGAAGCAGTGTTTTCAAAAGTTGGAACAAGAAAATCAAGGTCTCAAAGAAAAATTAACCGAAGAAGAGGAAGAAAGCTCCTTCCTAAGTAAATTTAATAAAAATTTACTAGAACAAATAAAAAGACTTAAGCATGATAAGAAGTCTTTACAAGAAGAGCTAGATCACAAAACATCAATAATCGATAAAGAGGCAATGACTGAACCTATGAAGCTAGAGAAGTCTTTAGATGATACGAATCTAGCTGATGTAAAGAGGTCTTCAAATTTCAAAGTAGAAACAATCCAGGGGTATGAAGAAAACTCAATTCCAAAAGTTAATCAAGAAAAATCTACAAGTATACGAAGTAAAGATCAAGTTGCGAGGATGCCTTATCGACATCCTAATCACAAAAGTCAATACTTCAGCCAATCAATGTATCAACAGAAACAAATAACTGTTATTTCGACGAATATTACTTCCACTATAAGTGCGGGTCAAAATAGAAGCTATCATGGGAGTAGAAATGTATCAAGTTCTTTCCAAGAACCCTGTAAAAACCCAAATCCGCAGAAGATCGAATTAGGATGGTCAGACTCCTTTACAATTTGATAGTTCTGCTCAACGCTTAGAAGATCATATCATCTCAGGTCCTCAATGATTACTAACTCAAGAAAGAAGAATCAGGAGAAAATAATTACAAGCTAGAGCAAGAGATAAATCTTCCATAAAGTATGCTTTGAGGACAAAGCATTTTTAAGGGGAAGGCAATGTTATGAACATAAATATACATATAAAATAGATATTAATAACACAAATAATTGAATGATAATTAATAAATAATAATTATTAATAATGAAAAGACATGTCTCAGAAGGACATGACTATTGGTTAAGGGCACCCCTGCGTGGGTATATAAACGAGCCCTC
>JZKD02S1674764.1:38068-60271 GCA_000966675.3 Picea glauca
TCAAAGTAGAAACAATCCAAGGGTATGAAGAAAACTCAATTCCAAAAGTTAATCAAGAAAAATCTACAAGTATACGAAGTAAAGATCAAGTTGTGAGGATGCCTTATCGACATCCTAATCACAAAAGTCAATACTTCAGCCAATCAACGTATCAACAGAAACAAATAACCATTATTTCGAAGAATATTAGTTCCACTACAAGTGCGGGTCAAAATAGAAGCTATCATGGGAGTAGAAATGTATCAAGTTCTTTCCAAGAACCCTGTAAAAACCCAAATCCGCAGAAGATCGAATTAGGATGGGCGGACTCCTTTACAATTCGATAATTCTACTCAACACTTAGAAGATCCTATCGTCTCAGGTCCTCAATGATTACTAACTCAAGAAAGAAGAATCAGGAGAAAATAATTACAAGCTAGAGCAAGAGATAAGTCTTCCATAAAGTATGCTTTGAGGACAAAGCATTTTTAAGGAGAAGGCAATGTTATGAACATAAATATACATATAAAATAGATATTAATAACAAAAATAATTAAATGATAATTAATAAATAATAATTATTAATAATGAAAGGACATGACTATTGGTTAAGGGCACCCTTGCGTGGGTATATAAACGAGCCCTCATTCTCAATTGTAATCATCTTACTATTCATTCTTATATATATATATATATATATATATATATATATATATGTTCGTATGGATTTGATTACTATATTCCAGATATTTTGGATTACTTGTGCATGATGAACTTTGTTCGTCTCATCATCCTGTTCACTGACCACATGCCCTAAATAAGAACTCCATGTCTTGTCTATAATGCCCCATGTTTCATCCAACTGTCTCACGAAATCCTCTTGTTAGTCCTTAACCTTGTTTTTGACAGATTGGGTGTCCTTAATCCCCCGTTCTACCCATTTTTCATGATTTTTGTTAAACTTTGTTTTTCCCCTTCTTGGCTTGAAAACTTGTTTTCATTCTTTTATGCACATTTTAAATGATTTTGAGTTTTTAAAAGTTAGGATATGATATAAAAGGATTTCTATCACATCACTTGTCCTTTCCCCCGTTTGATTTTTTAAATTTATCAAAGTGGAAAGGGCGCTACAGGAATAGCGCTATTCTTGTAGCGCCAGGAGTAATGATAGTTCTACATGAGCCACCTTCCCGAGATCGTGTTTTAACGCTCGAAATCATTGCCAGAGGATCTACATATCTTTGTATGATCTGTATCAGGTCGTAATTCTCATGATGAAAACTAATTCGAGGGATCGGGTTGTACTCGCCACCTTGATATCAAATCATAATGACCGATTATTATTCCATATGTATGAGGTCATAATCCACCTATTTTTAGTATGTCTATTACTCCATGCATGCTTTGCAGGTGAACGGATAATTCTCAGACTTCAACAATCCTTGATAGCAGGTGATTAAACCCGAGACATTCTCAGAACCCTTCCACATAATTGTATCATTGTCATGACACCCAAAAAGAGCGGGCAGATAACTAGGTTGGATTGAGAAGGGACATAATTACTTGAATCTTTTCCTTAGATGGCATAGAAGTTTAAAGATGCAGGTTGGTTTGACTTCTTTGCAACATTTCAGGGTCATGACGAGTAGATTTCTATGATCTTTGCACATAATTTCAATGGTTTCGAAACTGTGGTTGGTAAACTCCTCATGCATGTGACAAAGCATTCCATAGCTAAAGCATGCAAGTTACAAGTATACGGGGAAATATGGTGGAAGAAAGAAAATTTAGTTATGGAGTTTGTTAATCAGTTTTTTATTCCAAAAAAGCAAAATCCCAATTGGAGCCAAGGTATACCACACATCTGGCTGAGAAAAGAATGACATACTGCTCTATTGATCATTCATAGGTACATTACTTGTGAAGACATATTTTCTCTAGTTCATCTTTATCATATTAGACTGTTAATTCATGTTAATGGTGACTACCCTCTTAATATACCTTATTTCTTATTGAAAATCCTATCTAATATGTCTAAGAGGATTCAATCACATTCCGCAACAACAAAGAATAGTCTTTTTCATCAAGGGATGATCAAAATGTTGGTAATCTTTTCTTTAAATGAAGTTCAGAGGCCTTGGGACTGGTTAATTCAATCACTAAAGCCTAAACCACAGGAAACTAAGTCTAAAACTGTTAACGAGAATATCACTACAAGTCGAGGTAAAAAAGTTAAAATTGATAAAGAGATTGATGTCCAATTTGATCCAGACATCAAAGAGGAACCTGATGAACCTGAAGATTACACTACAAGCCTAGTCCAAAGTCTATCTAAAGAGAAGAAACAGTCTACAGGAAAAAGGGTTGCAAAGGGTAAGAAATAGAGTATGAAGAAGAAACCTGTATCTAAATGCCCTAGAATAAATTCTATGAGGGTTGCAAACAAATTCAGGATGAATTCAAGGGCTATGTTTCATCCTTCTATCAAGAAGGTAAACCTTATTATCATAGAAGAAAATTTAGAAGATACTAAGAAAGAGATTAAAAAACAAAGCCTGACATCTTCTTCACACAAGTCAAAGGAGGAATCTGAAGAACAAAGGAAAAAACGTGAAAAAGGAAAACAAATTGCACACTGTTCAAGTAGACCTGTAACTAGGGAAACCACAAGATCAATTTCTATCACTGAATCTGCATTCAAAGGCACATATGATAATGAGAAAAATGATTCCTTTCCAGAAATAAATCAATTACAGGATGTTCCAGAAACCAGAGAATGATAAATCTCTGAAGAAGAGGATATCAACACTGGGTTGACCTCAAAATATAAAATTAAGTTAAGGAAACCCCAAGCCTCAATATATTTGAACCTACCTTCCCTAGTAGAAGAACATCCATAGTTCAGGGTGGAAGTAAGGAAGATGAAAGAGCAAAAGGCCCTGCTCAAGGAGGTAAGAGAATCAAATATAAGATTGTATTGGCACAATGTGGTGTTGACAATTAAGCTGAAATAGAGAGACACCAGAGCTTCTGCAGTTATCATACCATGAAGCAAAGAAAGTCTGTCACAGTTTTTGATTGCTCGAGGCTATTACCAAGATAGCGAAGATCAACATTTTGGTTATTAGTGCTTTGTTCAAATAGATATTTTTTGTATTTTAGATGAACCAGCTTAGCAACAAAGTATTCCTCTTTTTGTGGGATTTGCTCATCAACTATTACCTAGTCTATTTTCAAATTAGTTGTTGAACATACTACTTTTTAGGCATTAGAAGTGCTCAAATGAGATTTTCTCTCTTAGGAAATAGTCATTTGATATGATCCTATCTTAAAACTTTAATCTAAAAATAGGATCTTCAGGAATATTTTTGGCTTTAAAAAGACATTGAAAAGACTATATTATGGTCAATCAGTTGGGAAATCAAGGGCTATTTTTGTAAAGACTCCAATGTAAGACAAAGACAATATTTTCACATTGGCACTAAATGGAAAAGGCATTTTGGTGGTCAGATCTTCTTTTCATATTATTATATGTTTCTTTTCTTACTTGAATGCATTTATTATGTTGCAAAGCATATGATTTCTTGATTGTGAGTAACACAATGAAAATTTTGTTGTTTTTGTTCATAATTAAGATTGCTTTCAAGTACCATGTTCTTATTTCTTAATGATATTTGGGAATGAGAAATCCATATGTGAGTTGACAAATTGGATACTCATATATCTTCCTATGTTTATTTACTTTACCATTTGATCTATTAAAGTGTCTGTCATTTACTAATCCAGTGAGATGCTTATTTGCATTTTACATTAAGTCCCATATTTTTATTGTATCCTTGAGCTAACTTTCAACCATTTTTCTAAAACCTATTCAAAAAACCCTTTATAAAAATACCATTGCAATAACTTGATGATGTCCTAGCTTTCCCTCTCATAGTCAAGTGCAACTTTAGGGACTAACATCTTTTGACACCGTTGTCGGGGATGAAGGAACGAATATATTTTCCCTGGGAGAACGACAACGATAAGATCTAAATCTTGATGGTGGACAAGAATTTGGACATTTACATGAGACTGTGTATTTTTCACATGGCCACTCCTCTGCAGTAATTCTGGCTCCTGGCTCCTAAAAGAGAAGGTAAAGGACTCAAAAATCTTCCAACTTCATCATCATCCACAAAGAAAGAAGTGACCAGAAAAAACCAAGATCATAAGCCTGTTTCAATAATGTCTCATCTTGAAAAGTTATTGAGAAAATCTAAAAATACTTCAGGACAATCCTCTTTTTCAAAAGATAAATATTCTTCTACTAGTGCTCAAGGACAATCTGCTA
The DNA here is from genome assembly GCA_000966675.3 of Picea glauca. NCBI lineage: Eukaryota > Viridiplantae > Streptophyta > Pinopsida > Pinales > Pinaceae > Picea > Picea glauca. The sequence goes on from JZKD02S1674764.1 coordinate 42,381, forward strand.
AAACTGTCAATATCACTCCAATTGAATAAATTGTAACTAAGATTGAAACAAAGCCTATTGTTGAACCTTCAGTTGTATCCTTTCCTTCAACTATCTCAGAATTGAATTTAGAACAATGGAAATTATTTGTTGAGCTCATTGACGAAGAAAAAACAAATACCTTATCCATAGCTGAAGCTTTGAGATTTTTTCCCAAAGATACTAAAAGTAAACCTGATACACTTTTATCATCATCACCCCAATCTAGTTCTTCCGAAGAGGTTAAACCACATTATTGTTCCTTTGAAAATCCTTTGTTTCTGGAACCTTCAACCTACCTTGGTTCAGAAAAGAAACCTTTGATTTCATTAGTTGAAGATCAAAAACTCATATCAACCCAACTAAGTTGTTCTACCCAAGGAACTGTTTCTCTTTCTACATCATGAGTTTTGCCTATTCCTATAGTTCAAGCACCCATTGTGATAAATATGGCCGTAAACAGGATGGATGCAATTGTTGCAGCCACATATGCACCATTAAATTTACCTCAAGTACTATATGCCTTCCCACCCAATGATTATATGAAGTATTTTCCAAGATTCAATGGATAGGGGGAAGTTACTGCTGAAGAACACTTAAAATCTTTCTATAGTTTTGTAGATAATTTTAATGTGGAGCATGCAGATGTTTGGATGAGACTTTTTTTGTATATTTTAGATGGAGAAGCAAGGAAATGGTTTAGAATTCTACCTCTTAATTCAATTGTTGATATTGATGCACTAGATGATACCTTTTTGAGACACTCGAGAGATAAGAAATACTACTTGTATTATATCACTGTGTTTGGTGATTTGAAAATAAAACAAGGAGAATCTATATTTGATTTTACCAAAAGATTTAATAAAATGTATAGTAAAATTCCAAATGAAATCAAACCCACATAAACATCAGCCAAAATTACTTTTTCCAATGCCTTTGATGCTGAGTTTTCTTTATTGTTAAGAGAAAGACGGTATGCTACTCTGAGTTTGATGTAGGAAGAAACCATTGAAGTAGAATCTAATATACTGGAAGTAGAGAAATTGAAGTCAAGGGGTGATAGAGACAGGAAAAAATAGAGAGAAGAACTTCCTTCTTCTTCTCATACATCATCTGACTCCAAGATGGATGAAATGGCCAAAATGTTGAAAACCTTGACATCTAAAATGGCTAGGCTGAAGATGGAAACAAAACAACCTAGGAAGCCTACACAGGAAGGAGGATACATAAATCCCAACCAGTTCAGAAGGCCTAACAATGTTCCTCAAATTTTTCCCAGAGAAAGGAGAAATCAAGAAGATCGGAAATTTTTTTCTCTTTTTCAAAATAATGCAGTGGAAGAAGTTGAAGAAATTGATGACATTGAGGAAGATTCCACAGTTCATTTAAATGATACAGAATTACCTCCCACTCAGTTGACACAACAAGATTATGAGGATGCTCTTATATTGAATCAGTTTGAGGAAGAAGATGCTGAAGAAATTACCTAGAAAGAACCTAAAAGGAAAAAGTATGATCTTAGGTCTAGATCAAATGCATCAAAGGTGGATATACTTGTTGAAACCAAAAACACTATTGCTCTAGTTAAATCAGGGGTCAGTAAAGAAGGTTCATGGATTAAAATTGATTAGCAACAAAAGAAACCTTTCAAGGTTAGCACTACATAGGTGAAGGAAGATGAGAAGCTAGTTTCTACTTTCAGTTTGAAAAATGAAGTCAATAAAATCAAAATCCCCATACCTATGGGAGAATTGATGAAAACTGATTCTTTTAGAAAATCTGTCCTGAAAGCATTACAACCTTCTGCTCATGTTACTTTTTCATATACCATAAATCTTGAAGATGAAAACCCTGCCATAACCATTGGGCCACATATCGAGGATAGATCTGATGCTTCCCCTCCTTTCTACATATCCCTGAACATTCATGAAAAAATATTGCATAATTTTTTAATGGATTCAGGAGCTTCACACAATGTCATGCCAAAGGTGGTAATGGATGAGTTGGGTTTAGATATCACTAAGCCTTATCTAGACCTATATTCATTTGATTCCATAAATCTTAAATGTCTGGGAGTCATTAAAGACATGGTTGTCACTTTATCTCAGTTACCTATGAAAAGTGTGGTGTTGTATGTGATTGTGGTTGATATACCTCCTAAATTTGGGATGCTATTTTCAAGATCATGGGCTAAGAAAGTAGGAGGAACACTATGATGCAAACCCCCCTTCTCTCCTCGGGGCTGCTCAACCTCCCGGTTAGGGATCTTTGATTCTCGGAGTCGAATCGGCTCTCTGAAACCTTAATGGTCTCACTTGTAATTAAACATAGGCACTTTCAGTATTTTGGTGCAGGTTCTATGGCACCCGCAACCTCTCCCTTCGTGCTGCTAAAATATCAGGGTTTAGGCGCTAGCTCCTCTTCCCTTATCCCTTTCCCGTATGTGACCTCGGGCTATGTCCTCATGTAAACACATGATTGCAGGCGTGATCGAGAGTGGTTTGGGATCAACCCACTTTTCTCCCCGCAATTCACTACCAATCGCCACACATCCCTTTTGCAATACCGTGCTTTCAATTGCAGCCCACTCTCAATTTTTTAAAGTCCGAGCACTTTCTGTCCCCACAATCCTATGTGACCGTTGATCTCAGGATCTTGGGTGGAGCCTCTCGATTAACAGTTTAGACCTGCCTCCTTTCCTTCCTTCTCTCCAGATCACACGTTCACATATCCTTATGATCTATCGACGCATGCCCCTTTCAAATCAATGGCTATGATTGATTTCGCCCTTCAGGCTTCGAGAGTTTCAACTCTCAACTCCTTCTTCTTCCGGAGTGAATTTCTCCAAAATGGAAAATCTTCTACCACCCGTCCTCCTCAAATCGATGACCCTAGCCCACTTTGGGACTTTAGACTTCGGAAATATTATCTCTCAACTTCTCCACACTCTATTTCTCTTGGAGCATTTTACCCAGAGTCCACGATCTAACGACGCGTGTCCTACAGATCGACGATTGTGCTTCACTTTGGGTCTTCGGGCTTCAGAAGTTTAAAACTTCTATGCACTCGTTTCTCCTAGAGAGCTTTCACCCGAAGATATTGGATTTCCACCATGCATCCCTCTTGATCTGATGACCTAGATTCCCTTTGGCTCTTCGGGGTTTGAGAGTTTCAAAATCTCGTGTACTCATTCCTCCGGTAGTTCTTTCACCCGAAGACTCAGATCTTTAGATGCGTGTCTCCTTACAACCAATGACCTGGATCTATTTCGACCTTTGGCTCTTCGGTGATTTTCCTTCTCCTCGTCTATGAAATTTTGAAGTTGTAGATCTTGAACCACCCATCCCTCTGGATGATGGACAGTCCCTAAACACTTCGGGAATTTAGCAAGTCTGCTCTCCTATGCACACAAAGGATTAAGGCTCGTGCACTTTACCTAGATCAGACGACTGTTGATCCTTTGCACTGAGATCCGACGACTGGGATCTGTCTTCCTCCTCTACGCTCTCCTTCTGATGTCTGGAAGTAGATCGAATGGTCCAGATCTCTTCCTGCAGCTGATATGATGATTGTTGTCGCTCCTTCTCCTGAGCTTCTTCATTCTCCTGATATTGGGAAAATTTGTAAGTGTTCAGAGGTTTTGTCCTATGAACCTTCTGTTGCGAACTCGAATGCTTGGGTTTCAACTTGTTCTTCTCCTCTTGAGATTTGGGACTTCTTCCAACTTGGAAGAGTTAAGTGTTCGAAGGCTTCGACCCTTAAACTTTCTCCTACAACCCCAACTACCTTGGTCTCGTCTTCACTTCTGAAAGAATTATCTCTTTTGAGATTTAGGACTTGGAATAAGTCTGTCTCCTCCGCACTCCTTGTGCTATCTCTTCTAAGCTTTTGATTTACTCAGCCTCCTAAGGGTCTCGGCCCTTCTTCTCCCTTCAAAGGGTTATTGTGCCCTCCTGGCAAGTTCTTGCTCAAAGTACACCTTGTTGAGCGTTTCTACAGAGTGTTCAATAACTCTGTAAGTATCTTCCTCTAATACTCTTCTCTTTGAACTTGAAAAAGAGTTCTCTTTATGCACACTTGCAACTGATCGATGCCCACTTGGCAGAGCTCTATAGAGTTCTCAGTGACTCTGTCTCTCTATGCTTTCTCTGCACATTTTCTTCTCTAAGGTATTTAGAAACCTAGAGGTTTCTCCTGAGTAGTTATCACTCTGGTGCACCCTCCTGACACTTCTCTTTTGAATCCTCAGAGTTTACATGCGCAATCCTTGCGCTGGCTACAAAGTATCCAATATTCTATGTTGCACTCATTGCACAGCCTAAGGACCCAGGGAAATATTTCAAACTCAGATAATATAGAGAAATCTATCTTCCTATTGAAAATGAAATCTATCATACATCTACAACATACATAAATACACACATATAACATTCATCAGATACACATAAACACACAAAAAGTTCATATGTAGGAAAAACTGTTTTCTTTCTATTAAGAAGAATGTACAATTACAATATATGCAGGCTAGAATGTAATGGAGTCTCAGCTCTCTCAATATCCCTTAAAGAACTATTCTATCTCATATTTCCTCCTCTGAGGATTTCTAACCAACTTGCGGCTACCTCCTATTTAGTAACAATACTCCTCCAACAACCTCATTTGGGCATACAATGCATCTACATATACCAGAGGGTTCCTAGGGTTCCTTCCCGACTATCTATCTTCTCGAAAGAAGCTAACTACCCCTTAAGCACTGTTACATTCAAGTCTAGGAATGAAACTCCTAGATCACTCGTGATCATTTGCTCCCAAGCGTTTTGATCTTCTTCAGTTTTCAATCAGTTCAAGAAAGATTTGCAGGAAACACTAGTGTTTCATTTTCCGAAATGATTTGAAGGCGCTCTAAGGCACTGATTTGTCTCTCCACGTGTGCTTCTTGAAGATGATCCTGCATCACAATACAAATGGACCTCAGTTATGCTACCATACCTGTGTTTGGTGGAGAGCATCGAAGACTGTACAAGGAAGTGAGGTTGGCTTACCTGGTAAGTGATCATGAAAATCCTGGTAATCATCCTATATATGTTGTTGAATATCAACTTGGTACTTCCATTTTTCACATTGATGACCAGATAGTTGAAACAACAGTAAAAAAAATCATACCTACAGTTGAAGAAAATATAGAAAACCTAGTCTGGAAAATGTTCTTTGATGGGGCTTGTTCCAAATAAGGCTCTGAGGCTGGGATTGTTTTTATTTCTTCTGCCAAGGAATTTATTCCTTTATCATACAAATTGGAATTTGATACAACCAATAATATCAGTGAATATGAAGCTCTTATGCTGGGATTGAAAGCTGCTAAAAATATGGGTATCGATAAAATTTATGTTTTTGGAGATTCTCAACTTATCATCCATCAAATCAAAAATATCTATCAGACCAAACAACATAGGTTAAAGCAATATAGAAATGAAGTGTGGGACTTTGTTGATAATTTATTTTTGGCCTTCAACATCAATTTTGTACACACAAATTTGAATCAATAGGCAGATTCTTTAGCACTGGTAGCCAGTAATTTCAGAACTCCAATATTTCCCAATTTAAGATTTGAGATTGAGGTAAGACACATACCCTCTATACCAGACAACATAAAAAGTTGGCAAGTATTTAAATATGATCAGGAAATTAAAAAGGTTTTTGGAGACCATTGATGAGTTTTCTATTATCTCAATAGACCAGGATAATGAAGATGATGATGTGGAAGTTCATGCTGCAAATATCCTTCAAGACAATATTGTTGGTCATAAAATCATTGAATTAAAAACAAATCATTTTCCAAAGGGCTTGGTTCCCCTTGAGAGATTATTTGACCATAATGATGTTTCAAAAAGGTCTGTTATTCAAACAGAGGAGGCTGAAGTGGTAGATTGTGATATCAGTCCTGATTCAAATCCTAGAATGGTGAAATTATCCAGAAAATTGCCAGAAAAATAGAGAGATAGGTATGTCAATTTGATGAGACAATTTTCATATGTTTTTGATTGGTCTTATGAAGACCTTAAGGTTTTTGATACAGATATTATACAACATAAGATTCCTTTAAATCCTGGATCCAAACCTTTTAAGCAGAAATCTAGACAATTCAATCCATTGTTGCTTCCTATAATTGAAAAAGAACTGAAAAGGTTGTTGAATGCTAAAATTATAGTACCATTGAGATACTAAGAATGGGTAGCAAATTTAGTACCTATCAGGAAAAATAATGGAGAGATTAGGCTTTGTGTAGATTTCAGAAATCTGAACAGGTGTTCTCTAAAAGACAATTATCCATTACCTAAAATGGATCATATTCTACAAAGAGTGGTAGGGGCCAAAAGAATATCCATGCTTGATGGAAGAAGATAAGAAAAAGAAAACTTTTACCACTTCCCGGGGCACTTTCATGTATGAAAAGATGCCTTTTGGACTCATGAATGCACAAACAACATTTCAGAGAGCTATAGATATCACATTCGTTGGTGAGAAAGATAGATTTATGGTTATTTATCTTGATTATATTACTGTGTTCTCAACCTCTGATGATGAACACTTGCAACATCTGAAACACACATTTGAAAAATGCAGGAGATATGGTATATCCTTAAACCCTAAAAAATCTTATTTTTCCATGGAAGAAGGAAAACTTTTAGGACATATTGTTTCACCAGAAGGAATCAAGATAGATCTTAAAAGGGTAAAGGCCATTCAGTATATATACATTCCAAGGAATAAGAAGTCTATCCAATCTTTCATAGGTAAAATCAATTTATTAAGAAGGTTTATACCAAATTTTGCAGAAATCATCAAGCATATTACTGATATGTTGAAGAAAGATGAAGAGATAAAATGGATACCAGAAGCAAAGGAATCATTTGAAAATATTAAGCAAGCTTTAATTAAGGCACATGTCCTTATTATCCCTAATTACTCTAAGGAGTTTTTGATTTTTTAATTTGCATCTGAAGACACTATAGTTGTTGTTCTCTTACAAAGAAATGCCCAGGGGTATGAACAACCTATCTCTTTCTTCAGCACGACTCTCAGGGATTCTAAACTAATATATTATATTATGGAGAAGCATGCATATGCTTTGGTGAAAGCTTTAAAATCTTTTAGGGTGTATGTCCTACAATATGAAATTATTGCATATGTTCCAAATAGTGTAGTTAACGAAATTTTAGTCCAACCTGATTGTGAAGGAAAAAGGGGGAAATGGATAACTAAAATTCTAGAATACAACTTGACCATAAATCCCACTCTTAATAAAGGGACAAGGCCTTGCCAAATTGATGATAGAGTCAAATTCTAGAGCAGTTTGATTACATCATTTCTCCAACAAATCACATAATTCATCATTTCAGGTTGAGGAAACTGGTTCACAGGTAAGCAAAAAATATTCTTCTTCACCATGGTATAAATATATTATCTATTTTCTGCTAAATATCTAGTCTCCTCCTGATTTAGATAAATCTAAGTTCAGATCACTTAAATTGAAATTAGTAAAATATTGCATTATTAATCAAATCTTGTTTTGGAAAGATCCCAATGGAATTTTGTTGAGATGTGTTGATAAAGAAGAAGCAAAACAGATTTTCTGTGATTTACACCAGGGAGTTTGTGGGGGAAATCACCATTGAAAAGCCACTACTTTCAAAATTTTAAGAGCAGGCTACTACTAGCCTAAACTTTTTTCTGATATATTTTCTCAGGTGAGGGCATGTGAACCATGTCAAAAGTTTGCAGGGAAACATAAACTTATGTCTCTACCTTTAAAACCCATCATTGCTTATGGACCTTTTCAATAATGGGGCCTAGACTTCATTGGAGAAATCCATCCTTCATCTTCTGAAAAACAAAAATGGATACTCACAACCACATATTACTTTACCAAGTGGATTGAAGCAATCCCAACATGAAATTCAATATATAAGGTAATCATGAATTTTCTTGAGGGACATATTTTTTCTAGATTTGGTTGTCCTAAGAAGCTGGTTACTGACAATGCTCAAGCTTTCAAATCCAATTCAATGGTTGAATTTTGCAATAAATATAACATCAAGTTGGTCCATTCCACTCCTTATTATCCCCAAGGCAATGGGTTAGCAGAATCATCCAATAAAATCCTCATAAGGATTATTAAAAAATTACTTACAGAAAACAAAAGGTCATGGGATTTCAAATTAAAATTTTCCCTATGGGCCGATTGGATCAGTACTAAGAAATCCATTGGAACTTCCCCTTTCCAAATGGTGTATGGAACATAGGTTGTTTTCCCAACTCAATTGGGTTTACCCATTCTTAAATTTCCGCAAGAGGAGTTAGAAGAGCCCAATGATATTCAAAGGAGAGTTTTCCAAATCATAGAGGTTCAACATAATAGAGAGAAGATGGATCAAAAAGCTGTTATTCTTCAGAGAAGAGTTAAAGAAAATTTTGATAAAAAGACAAAGAAGGATATTTTTCAAGAAAGATATCTTGTATTGAGGTGGGATGCTATAAGAGAGGACAAATATAAACATGGTAAGTTTGACAATTTATGGTATGGTCCTTTCAAAGTAGCTAAGGTCATGAAAACCAATACATTTCTTTTACACAATTTGGATGATAGTGAGATTTTGGGAGGCTCGGTAAATGGGAGATTCCTAAAACATTACTTCTTTTAAAATTAATCAGAAAGTTTAGTTTGTACAATAGGTTTTACTTTTGAGCTCAAATAAAGATTCCATATACCCAATGGAATTGCTTCTTTATGGTTTTGAATAAAAGATGACAGAGCAGGGAAATAAAGTGGATTAAGAGGGATATGAAGGCATTGGTTAGCTAGTTCTTAAAGTTTCATAATGGAACTTTATCCCTAGAAGGAGCCAGTGTTAGTCCTTAACCTTGTTTTTGACTCATTGGGTGTCCTTAATTCCCGTTCTACCCAGTTTTCATGATTTTTGTTAAACCCTTTTTTTCCCCTTCTTGGCTTGAAAGCTTGTTTTCATTCTTTTATGCACATTTTAAATGATTTTAAGTTTTTAAAAGTTAGGATATGATATAAAATGATTTCTATCACATCACTTGTCCATTCCCTCATTTGAATTTTCAAATTTATCAAAGTGGAAAGGGCACTACAAGAATAGCGCTATTCTTGCAGTGCCAAGAGTAATGATAGTTCTGCATGCGCCACCTTCCCGAGATCGTGTTTTAACACTCGAAATCATTTCCAGGGGATCTATATATCTCTGTATGATCTATATCAGGTCGTAATTCTCATCATGAAAACCAATTCGAGGGATCAGGTTGTACTCGCCACCTTGATATCAAATCATAATGACTGATTATTATTCCATATGTATGAGGTCATAATCTGCCTATTTTTAGTATGTCTATTACTCCATGCATGCTCTGTAGGTGAATGGATAATTATCAGACTTCAACAATCCTCGATAATAGGTGATCAAACCCGAGACGTTCTTAGAACCCTTCCACAAAATTGTATCAGTGTGAGCGGGTAGATAACCAGGTTGGAGCCAAAAGGGACCAAATTACTTGAATATTTTCCTTATATGGCACAAAATTTTAAAGATGCAAGCTGGTTCGACTTCTTTGCAACATTTCAGGGTCATGACGAGAAGATTTCTATGATCTTTGCACAAATTTTTGATGGTTTCAAAACTATGGTTGGTAACTCCTCATGCACGTGACAAAGCATTCCATAGCTAAATCATGCAAGTTACCAGTATACAGGGAAAGATGGTGGAAGAAATAAAATTTAGTTATGGAGTTTGATAATTAGTTTTTTATTCCAAAAATCAAAACCCCAATTGGAGCCAAGGTATCCCACACAACTGGGTGAGAAAAGAATGGCATATTTCTCTGTTGATCATTCACAGGTACATTACCTCCGAAGGCAGATTTTCTCTACTTCATCTTTATCATCTACTGTTAATTCATGTGAATGGTGACTACCCTCTTAATCTACCTTATTTATTATTGAAAAGCCTATCTAATATGTCTAAGAGGATTCATTCACATCCCACAACAACAAAAAATGGTCTTTTTCATTAAGGGTAATCAAAACGTTGGTAATCGTTTCTTTAAATGAAGTTTAGAGGTCTTAGGACTAGTTAATTCAGTCACTAAAACCTAAAAAATAGGAAACTAAGTCTAAAACTGTTAACGAGAAGATCATTACAGGTTGAGGTAAAAAACTTAAAATTGATGAAGAGATTGATGTCCAATTTGATACAGACACCAAAGAGGAACCTGATGAACCCGGAGATTACACTACAAACCTTGTCCAAAGTCCAACTAAACAGAAAAAATAGTCTATAGGAAAAATGGTTGCAAAGGGTAAGAAACAAAGTAAGAAGAAGAAACATGTATCTAAATACCCTAGAAGAAATTTACTAGGGCTGCAAACAAATGCAAGCTGATTTCAAAGGTTATGTTTCATCCTTCTATCAAGAAGGAAAACCTTATTATCATAAAAGACAATTCAAAAGATACTGAGAAAGAGATTAAAAACTAGACCCTGACAGCTTCTTCACATAGGTCAGAGGATGAATCTGAAGAACAAAGGAAAAAACGTGAAAAAGGAAAACAAATTGCACAATGCTCAAGGAGACCTGTAACTAGGGAAAACATGTAGAGGGGACACCCTGAAGTAGCAAGGCAATTTGCATTGCACTTTGATGGAATTATGACGAAGGTAGGAAACCTTGAGTTTGATGTATCTGAGGCCTCTAATGTAGCAGCCACTGAGATACCCAACACTGGTGAGAGGTGGTTCAAATCCATGATCCTCAATGCAACCTTTTCTAAGGATTTCCTCAAACCAGACTATCAAAAAGACAATTTGTCTAAGGGAGTGCCTAGGAGCCACCTAGTTGAAAGCTTTGATAAAATGTTGAAGATTATCCAAAGATATTTTACATGTGAGGGAAGATTTAACATGATATACCAGTATCACATAAGACTCTTGCTACATTTCACGGGTAAGGATTCAATGAATATCCCTTTTTATCCGTTGAGAAGTATGGGAAAGATCTCTGATAGAGTCCAAGCCAAGTCCACGGATGTGGACACTAGTGTTTTCCACTCTAGGTTGATCAGGATGTTGGTTATGGAAGAGTTGAAGAAAAGGAATATTTCTTGGGAACAATTCATTATCTCTACCAATATGCAGCTAGATATAGCCTCTACCCCTCAATCCAAGATGTAGATCCCTTTTCCATCTAGTAGTGTTGCCCCAACAAGAAAAAGCAAGAAGAGAAAAAGAAAACCTGCTATCCAAGTCAAAGAAACCCCAAAGGAAACTGAAGAAGAAGAGAGGGAGGTTCATCACTCCCCACAGAGAGAATTTTCACCTCCTCTTGCACCTGAATTGGAAGAAGTTCCTTCATTGACCAAAACCATAGCCAAGAGGGAGAAAAAATTACATTTCCCTTCACTTTCTCCAGCAGCTAAGACCAGAGTTAAGACGCCTTTTACAAGATCATCAGCCCACAAAGAAGCAATTGAAGCAAAAGCGATACCCAATGTTTCAGTCCCAAAGAAAGTTAAAGGTAGAGATGAAGCCATTGAGGATTCTATTGAGGTTATATCCAAAGCCTCTATTCAATAAAAAGATAAAGGTAAAGGTAAAGACACTAAGGAGCCTATTGAGGTTATCAACATTAGCATTCCCCCTGACAATCCACCTTTCAAAAGATTGATTAGACAACTCAGGGATGCTAGAAAAGAAGTTGTCCGTTTGAAGGCAGAAAGCTTGATTGAGAGAAGAAAGATGAAGGAGCTCATGGACATGTACAATGAAACCCTTGATTTGCAAGGTTTACAACAAGAAGATTCTTACCTCTCCATAGACAAATTAAGACTTTGTACAGGAAAAACATAAGTATTCAATCCCAAAACAGGAAGCTCAAGGAAGAATTGCAGCCCTTCAAGAATGATTTAGCTCAGAGGAACTTAAATGTTCTAGTACAAGCTGCAATAGAAAGATATGAACCTGCAGTAGAGAAGAGTACCCTTTCTAAAAAAAGATATGTTGCCATGACATAGGGAGGTTCTCCTGCAACAAGGAGTGTTGGATTGAGGAAGTAGATGGGGGGATGACATAGCCATTTTTGTAGGTGATCACTTTTTGCAAGTTTGAAATGTTCAAGGAAGTGTGATTTTTCCACCTATACAGGCACTTACAAGCTCCTAGTCCATCAACTAAGTTTTTTGTGTTTTTGAAGAATTGTTACATCACACAGAAAAAACACAGAGATTCCGTAGTGCCATGGCACTACGAAATCATCTATACAAGATGTTTTGTAGTTGCGCTACAAAATCTCTTAGCCAAACACGAGAATGATGCTACGGAAACTGAAGAACTATTTCATAGGAGGCGCTACAAAATCTGCAGAGTTGTTACACATGAATGGCGCTATGGAAACTGCATAGCTATTTCATAGGAGGCACTACAGAATATGCAGAGTTGTTACACAGGAATGGCGCTATGGAATCAACAGAGTTATTTTACAAAGGGCGCTACTGAATTGGCTACCGAATGCACTACAAACTGGCCATTACAGTCAAAGGTTCGAATTCATGACTCCTTCTTGATTTTGATGATGTGGATGGAATCAAGGATCAACAAGTGGCAGCTAGGGATAAACATACAAGCTTGGAGGACACATGGCACTGGAGAAGGATGTGCCCAAGCTGCAAGACATGCCATTCAATTCTTTTTAGATTGGTTGTCAACATGGCTCCTAAATTGTAGTAGTTTGTTAGATCTATTAGTACAGATGTTAGAATTGTAGTTGTTTTGGAGAATCCTAGGATAGGAAGGCCATCGCGCACCTCTAGCTATTGCCTATTGTACTTTTATTATAAATACATCTTTTGAATGATTAGAGAGGTTCGAATGGTTGAGAAGATCTCCCTGATTGTAATATTTTGAATAAGTAAAGTTGTTCTCTGGTTATGTATTGGAATTGAGACATTTTCATTAATAGAAGTTAGTTTCCTTTCATCATCTTGTTGCCTCTTATTATGAAATTCTCATGATTGGATGATTCATATGATATGTTTTTTATTTTTTATTTTTTATAATGAATGTTTGATTATAATGTTGCTATGAATGTTTTTCAGTGTTTTAATATTTAAGTTCAAGAAGTTCTTGTGACTGGGTTTTTCTTCTCCTGGCTGCTTGAAGGCCTGATGCTAAGAGCAGACCTATCCACCTTCCTCACCAAGTCTTCCTCCTATTCACATTTGCCCCTAAAAAACTGACTGAAGTTAATCAAAACCTCATTTTCTTATGCATGCTAGCCCATATTTCCGTGTTAAAACATTCTTAGACTGAGCTTTGTCCATTTGACCTTTAATTGCTTATTTACATTCACAAACCTTTTGATGGGTACTGGGATTATCCTCTTGCAATCTAAGGGTGATTTTCAGTGCTAACACAGAGAATCAGAAATCTTTGAAGAAGAGTATCTCAACACTAGGTTGTCCTCAAAATACGAAATTAAGTTAAGGAAACCCCAAGCCTCAATAGATTTGAACCTACCTTCCCTAGTAGAAGAACATCCAGAGTTGAGGGTGGAAACAAGGAAGAGGAAAGAGAAAAAGGCCCTGCTCAAGGAGGTAAGAGAATCAAATATAAGATTGTATTGGCACAATGTGGTGTTGACAACTAAGCTGAAACAGAGGGACACTAGAGCTTCTGCAATTATTATACCATGAAGCAAAGAAATTATGTCATAGTTTTTTATTGCTCGAGGATATTACCAAGATAGTGAAGATGAGCATTTTGGTTATTAGTGCTTTGTTCAAATATAATTTTTTTGCATTTCAGATGAACCATCTCAACAATAGAGTATTCCTCTTTTTGTGGGATTTGCAAAGCTTAATCAACTATTACGTAATCTATTTTCGGATTAGTTGTTGAAATGACTACTTTTTAGGCATTAGAAGTACTCGTATGAGATTTTCTCTCCTAGGAAATAGTTAGTTGATATGATCCTATCTTAAAACTGTAATCTAAAAACAAGATCTTTAGGAATATTTTTGTCTTTAAAAAGACATTGAAAAGACTGTATTATGGTCGATCAGTTGGAAATCAAGGGCTATTTTTGTAAAGAATCCACTGTAAGACAAAGACAATATTTTCATATTGTCACTAAATGGAAAAGGAATTTTGATGGTAAGATCTTCTTTTCATATTATTATATGTTTCTTTTCTTACTTGAATGCATTTATTCTATCGCAAAGCATATGATTTCTTGATTGTGAGTAACACAGTGACAATTTTGTTGTTTTTGTTCATAATTAAGATTGCTTTCAAGTACCATGTTCTTATTTCTTCATGATATTTGGGAATGAGAAATCCATATGTGAATTAAAAAATTAGATACTCATATATCTTTCTTTATTTACTTTACCATCTGATCTATTAAAGTGTCTATCATTTACTAATCCAGTGAGATGTTTATTTTCCTTTTACATTGAGTCCCATATTTTTATTGTATCCTTGAGACAACCTTCAACCATTTTCTAAAACCTATTCACAAAACCCTTTATAAAAATACCATTGTAATAACTTGATGATGCCCTAGCTTGCCTCTCATAGTCAAGTGCAACTTTAGGGACTAACACCTCCCATGTCTCGTTGTATATACAGTGAGCATCAAAGAATATAAACAAAAAACCTTTTTAGTTGTAGGAAAATCGGTTAAGTGGTAGGTGCGTTGGTCAATCCCAAGGGCATGACCAAAAACTCATAAGGATACCCTAAGAATAGTCTCGTGACCATCCTGCTCACTGACCTAGCCCTAGTGATATTCCTGTCGAAGATCAATTGGCGAGGAGTGTACTGCTCCATGGAACTCATCTCTATGCGCTAAGGGACTATCTGAATAGTCACCTTGGCTCCACGCTACTCCCATACCACCGCATGCCTCCAAAGGCATGTCACCTCACACAATTGGTCAACCATACTCTCTCCATAATCACAAACACTATTGTTTCTACTAGTATGGCCTCCAGATTCCATGTACTTCCAAAAAAGAGAAGATCGTCCTCCTCTGGATCAACCATGCCCCATCAAGTGAGAGTATGATTTTCTCATGATCTCCACTATCTCCCACTGTGTACCATTGTACCCTTTTGCATAACATTGTATACTACTGCACACCACTACATATTGTTGTATATCACAACATATCATTCTATATCCAGTATGTTCCATTGTATCTATCACTACACTAGTGTGAGTTGAACTTGGGTCCCAGATGGATGTGTCCTCATCTGTAATATAAATGTCCCCAAAATCCTTGGACGCATATACTTCCCTATTGGTTGATCCACAAGGTATTTTCTCAACCGTTTCAGCAGTGATCATGACTCGAGCCTTCAATGGGCTCTCCAAAAGAAGCGGCTCTTGATCCCCATATTGCAAAATATGTGCATAATCAAAATCCTCTGGGTCATATCTCTTTGTGAATGCCTGCAAACCCTCCAAGTCACCAACATCCTCTTGTGACAGCTGAAGCATATGACTGACTCTCAACTAATATTGATGTAGTGGATACCCAACTAGACTCCTCAAGGAGCTTCTCTACTCTGGACTCTGATTCTCGAAGGGATATCTACGTGCTCTTCAATAATTTATATGTTCTCACCAATTCATGAGTGAGTCGATCCACCTCATTATCCTTCTCCTCCAACACCCCTGGTACATCTCACCAAACTCCATAAGTTAATATCTATCCATAAGGAGATGTTGGTAGTTGGTATTTATCATTGTCACTCTCTCTCTAAGTGTATGAAAGTCCTCAATGGAAAACTCTCCACCCGGAATATCCTGTGTCACCATGGCTCTCTAACAATATTCTTCCACCAATGCATGTGTATCATCAAGATACCTCATGGCCGCTCTGATCATATCCTCTCTAACCTTCATTTGTCCTGCCAAGTGTTGTGATTCATGCTAATCGACACCTCTATCATGTTGAAGTGCTACCTCATAACTCCTGCTACTAAGGTCAACTGTGGAATCCTCATCAACGTACTCCCCAAGACATGTTGTGCTACTCTGCTCAACATTCGTTGTGCCACTATGTTCATCAGTCATATGCACATCCTATAAGGTGAGTCCATGTTCCATAGATTAATCACCATGTGTCAATGATCCATCATCCTTAGGTGTATCAACACCCAAATCATCATGAACCTCACCATAAGGTGTAGATGCTACCTCATCCTCATGATCTGATGTACTATCCTCTCGACCATCATATGTGCTAATATCGTTTCCTTCTGATATTGTGTCCCATGTTGCTACCCTATTATCCTCAACGCATACATCCTCATCATGGATGAGTGTAGGCTCAATCTGCGCCCCTATCAATCCACTAACATGTGATGTTGTATCCAATTTCATGACTACTTTGGCTATGCTTCCATCTTTCTCTTCATACCTTTCTGATTTTCTTCTCCAATAATTGTCTACTACAATCTTCTTATCCCATGCTGCACTATCGTCTTTATTCCACTTAGGATGTTTTATGGATACAAACTCTTTGAATGTTACCTGAGCCTTGAATGTCACACTAAGAGCTTGATATTCCCTATCACAATATAGAATCTCCTTCTCAATATCCATTTCTCCTAAGCCACTGAAAAATAGTGTAATGTTAAGTACCATGTTCAATTTGCAATCTAAAATTCTCCCCCTTAATGAAAAACCCTCAGGCTAGGAGGAATCTTCGCTTTGATACCAATGTAATATCCCCAACCAAATATGATATAAAAATTAGATCTAACTGGTTGAGAAATTTCGTCAAACACTTTGAGGGTATGTTCAATTTCCCTTAGAAAATGCCTTCTTGTTGTTGTCTTGACTTTGATCACCTATTCTGGCACCTGATCCGACACTTGATCCAGAACTTGAAATAGAACTAAATTATGATAAATTCGAATTAAAATCAACAGGAAGCAAATAAAGGTTTCGAAAATGGTAGGATTTGCAATTTGATAATGTGAGAGGTTCAAAGGCACAATAGGAAAATCATTCAAGGTGGTCAAATACTAAAACAGAGAACCAAGAATTAAAAATTGGATTGAACCCAATGAAATAAACCATGAAATTCATGTATCAAAAAAATGGTTTTTAAAGGTTCAACAAATCAATATAGGGATTCTACACATATTCAATTCATAAATAAAATCTAAATTTTCTGAACCACCACTAATTCAATTCCATAAATTCCCAATTATTTAATCTATGAGAAAATGAAACTGCAAATTTTGGATATTGCTTTAACAAGACAATAAAATTAAATTATGGCAAGCCAAACAAATGGAAACGACTAACTACACATATTTCCTAAACCACCGATAAACACAATTCAACAATTCCAAAATGTGCTCAATCAACTCAATCGGATCATAGTGCCCATGGGGATTCGAATTTCATTTTATTTAACACATAGAAATTTTGGTTCCATAACCAAAAACCAATTTCCATACACAACTAAAGACATGAAGTTTCCCTCTTTCAAAAGGGAATTCACCCAAGCTCAACATGAATAACAAAGCATTCTTCTCAATCATACAAAACATGACCCATTCCACTGCGTACATCACAACTATACAAACTGATAAATTAAAATAAAATTATGATATTCAATCATTGGCAACGACTAAGAAAATACACATTTTGTACACACACACTGTGAAGAACCAAACATCAATATAGCATACAAAAACCTCTAGAAAAGTACTCAACGCCTTGAAAAAGAGATAATATCAGATAATAAGCCTCTTCGAGGGGGCAACCTCCTTTTACCCCA
>JZKD02S1674764.1:74270-87351 GCA_000966675.3 Picea glauca
ATGGCATGACATGTACTATCCGTATAGAATATTATTACCTTAAAATATATTAAAACTCATACCATTATACATGAAACAACCTTGGGTCCATTACCCAAACCTTTATGCTACCAGAATTCGCTACCATACTTTCTTCAAGGGTTGACATCAATGACAACCAACCTTAATCAACAACTTGAAAATTCAGTATTAGAGATCCCATATAGTTTACGACCATTTCTAAAAACTAATATACAACTTAATCTTATTACAATTTCAAATCTCAAATAATAATACCGTAACCGACGAAGATGGTCCTAGAAGATGTTCTTTCGCAACTAGCATTCCTTCTGATCTCCCACTTGCTAATCATAGAGACTTCAACAGTACCTCCCAGCCAACTCTAGGGGTACTCTTCTTCCCCCTTATCCCCCCAAATCGCAAAGGGGCCAAGCACAAAAACCAAAAGTACTATAGCTCCAAATTTTCCTCGCAAGGGAGAGATACCACTCTATCCTCAAACTTGGTTTCCCAACTCTCACAAGTAAAACACAGTTCAAAAATGATTTTGGCAGCATAACTTTACCAATAACAAGTGTGATCCATTTCTCATCTACACCATTTGTTTTATAAGAATTTCCTCACTGACACATGTCCACATGCACAATTAATTAACTTTTTAATTCAATTATTTAGGATTATTCACCCTCACACTTGACACACTCTCCCCAAGTTGCACAAGTAATTACATATTTTATTTTAATTAAAAGTCAATTTCCCTCACAATCCCTAATGTGTTCCTAAAATCACTCTTAGTTGTCTCGTTATTCCCCAGATTCTCAATTAATGAGTGTCTCCTAACTAGATCTTAGTTAGAGTTTGATTATGAGTCTTCTTCTAGTTAGACTAGTGGTAGCTAAAATCTAGATATCATCCTATGTGTACACCTATTCTCTCATATTTTATTTCTTTCTTATTTTAAAATTCCCTTTTATTAATTTCATGCACAAATGTGCATTATATCTCAATTAGATTTTTTCATTATTTAATTTCTTAATTTGATTTATCTTATTTCTATGAATTTAATTACTAAAATAATTTATCCCCCTTATTAATTTAGAATTAGGCTTATTCTTTAATTTAGGCTTTGAATTTTATAAGTATTTATAATTAATAAATTCATTCTTTAATTAATTATCTAAATCTGGCAAGGTCTAAAGATTTTCAAGGTTTATAATTATTCTTTCAAGGTTTTCTAGGCCACCTAGATTCATTGACTCAATTTTTATTTACGCGACCTGACCTTCAAGACGCAGTTCCGTGCTCCAAGGGTGCCACTCACCTTTAACTGATTTTGGTAGTTTTTCCAACCCTTGGAGTCAACACTCCACTTGGTTGACCTTGTGAGAGACTAAGGGCTTCTAAGGAATAAGGACTCTGCCTTATTGTGCGCCCCTTAGAAATATTCGTGAGCAACTATCTCAGTCTTCCCTCATGACATCGTGGACCTCTCAAACTAGGTAATCGTTAACCTAAAATTTGAGCCATGACGGGAGTGCTAGTAGGCTGTGACAAGGATGTTGCCACACCTCTCCCTCAATATATGGTTTCTGTGCATGGCCCATTTACTCCTTATGTGAGTCAGATTAGCAAGCATCATCAACCTGCATCCATTGACAAAACACTTTCACTGATCCATATACATAATCATACCAAATCAATCATGTCACATATGCGTAAAATGAATACTCAAACCCAACACAATCCTCTCCCTGACTCAATCCAGATTCCAAGGTAATCCGTTGATGCCATCAACATCCACAATCTGTCAAGTGTCCTGCACACTTAGGGAAAACTCGTTAATAACATTTGTCAATACATATATATCAATAACAATAATCACAACCCATCAACATCATCATGTGAAATCCATAATCGAAACAAATGACAATGTACTATAACTGGATGAATTGCACGTAAGTGTCCTCAAAGAATAAGTCGATAACATGTTCTCAGTAGAGCGGGATGTTACAATGAAACACAATAATTTTCCAACCAATATTCACGGGCCTTGGTTTTATCATCCTTTTCAAGTATATCTTTGTAAGGGTGTCTACAAATAACTGTCCAACACGCAAGTGCATCATTTGCATGTATTTTCAATCCGATTTTTCTATGATTGTACAATGTTTTTCTTGAGGTTCCCATTGTTGGAAATATTTCTATTTTCGACTCACTAGTTCAATGGTAGTTAATTGGAGCTAGTTCTATTTTATACCATCACTATTATGCATGCATTCCTAAGAAAATCTCACTGCTTGTTCTCTTTTCTTAATTATGGAATGTTATTTCCTATATGAGTGTATATCACTCATTCATTATATTCACATTGATTAGCTCATTGGAGTAGTGTGAATATATTTTCTCATTCTTCAATATTGAATCTCTTGTCCTTTTCTTGACAAGCTTTGTTTGTACTTGCTTTAGCTAGGTCTCTTGTCCAGGTTTCCATGAAACATTGACATGGTATCAGGCCCAAGCTACTTGGAGAAAACCAAACAATCTAGAGAAGAGGGAAATCATATCTTTTGAAGAGTGTAATCTGCGTATTAGATAGTGTCGCACTCTCACCCTGTCGAAAGGTGTGAAATTCACACACAAACTTACGAAATTTCAAGAGTCACAGGCAGTATCACACTTTATCCTTACATAAGGTGCGATAGTGTCACTATGTGGCCTTCACATAGGGTGCGACAATGTCGCAATGTGGTATTCCAACATGGTGTGATAATGTCTCTCTATGTCCTTCAGATAAGGTGCAACACTCTTCTAAAATTGACTTTTTTGCAGAGATTTCTCACGATTCTCACTTGCAAATTGAGGGTTAATTTTTAGGGTTTTCAAAACCAATAGGAGGGATGGATACAACACCAATTATTCAGTCAAATTTGGTGATAATTATCGCATCGTACAATTGTTTTGAATGGAATATGAAGGCCGAATTCCAACTCAAAAAGAAAGGATTGTACAATTTGACAATGGCGACAGAAACAAAACCTACATCAGTGATTGAGAAGACAAAATAGGTGAAGCATAAGGATGAGGCCACATGAATTTTTCTTGAATTAATTTCAACTAATTTATGGTTTCATGTTGTCGTCTGCAAGACTCCAAATGATATCTAGACCACCTTGGAAGGTCTCTTTGGAAAGCATGATGAGTTGAGAGGTCATATGCTTGAGGTAGATTTGAATACCTTGGATCCTAAAAGTTTTGATAATATACAATATTTCTTTACCAAGTTTAAATATTTGATATTGAGCTTATGATATTGTGGTATTGATAAGTATAAACAAGTGGACCAAATTATTCTAACAATATTGGCTAAGATAGGACTAGAAAATGTTTTCTATGTCTCCACTTTCCATTCTAGCAGATATGTTTTGGGATCAAAGTGGAAGATGCCTACCATGGAAAAGTTCATTGATTCTCTCACACATGAGCATAAAAAACTCATTCATATGGGTCTAATTAAGAAACCCAAATCACATGCACTCACCATGCAGGATGGAAAAGGGTCATCCAATAAAACATCCAAACATAAAGGAAAGGAGAAACAAAAAGAAAATGAGGGATATTCCAAACCATTCAAGGATTCTTCAGGTTCCAAAGACTCTTAAAATTCCAAAGGAAATAAGAAGAAGGGAAAGAAGTGCACTTATTGAAATAAACTAAATCATGAATAATCCACATGCATGGAGAAGTAAATCAATCTTATGGAACATGTACTTTAGAAGAACAACCTTAGAAAATTCATTCCCGAAGGATCCAAGAAGAAGAAGGAAGAATATCATACTCCTAAGACATCATGATTCTCTGGTTGCAATTAATTTCTCATATGATTAATGGATTATAGATTCTGGTGCATCACATGATATGTCATCCAAAGAGGAAGTTTTTACTTCTTTGAGTTCATGCTCAAGACCCCCTATTGTCACGGGGGATGATACTCCAGTAGAATTAGCAGGAACGGGAAGAGTAGAACTCCCTAATGGTAGGTTTGAGAATGTTTTACATGTTCCAAATATTTCTATAAATCCACTCTCAGTTTATCAAATCACTCAAACATGTAAAAAGGTTGAATTTACATCAGATTCAGTTTCTGTAATTAACATGCATGACAATTCCATTATTGCAATTGATGAGGTAGATCACAAATCAAGGTTGTATAAATTCACTAAGTTTGTTGACCGTGACTCCTCTTTACTACTTATGCATCCTGATGATAGTAGTAGAGTATGGCATGGGATATTTGGTCATTTAAAATTTAGGTACATGCAACTAGTTTCCAAGAAAGTAGTGGTCAAAGGCTTTCCATACATTCACTTTTCTGAAGGGGTTTGTGAAGGATGCATTCTTGGTAAGAATCCTAAAGAGAAGTTTGAAAAGTGGAAGGCAAAGAGAGTTTCCTCTTCCTTGGAGCTTGTTCATACTGATCTCATGGGTATATTTCCAAATCCCTCCATAAAAAAAGCAAGGTATGTCCTTACATTTATTGATGATTACTCTTGCTATACTTGGGTTTATTTTCTCAGACAAAAGTATGAAGTTTTTTAGCATCTCAAAGACTTCAAAGCTCTCATAGAGACACAAACTAGGAAGAAGATCAAGATCCTATGTACAAACAATGGGGGGAAGTATATCAACAAATATGTTCATAATATTTGTCATGAGGTTGGTATCCAGTTGCAACATATAGTTCCATACACTCCACAACAAAATGGAGTTGTTGAAAGGAAGAACATATATCTCAAGGAGATGACCAATTGCATGTTGCATGCAAGGTCTCTTCCTTCCAAGATTTGGGATGAGACACTTAACTGTTCTTCTTACATATATAACATATATCCTCATATATCTGTTGAGTACATTACACCTTTTGAGCCTTAGACAGGTGACAAACCAGATATCACACACTTCCACATCTTTAGATCTAGCGCATGGGCCCATATTCCTTTTGAAAAGAGGAAATCATTAGATCCACATAACGCACTTTGCATATTTGTGGGATATCTAGATGATGTGAAGGGGTAAAGGTTGATTGATCCCTCTACAGACTAGCTCATCATTAAGCACAATTTTTAGTTTGAGGATAGTCGTTTTCATGCATCACTAGTGAAACATGCATATACTCTTGTGCTTCCATTAGTTCCAAACATCAAAGATGATGATTCCATACACTCAGATGCTACATATTCAGACTCAGAGGATTATGTACATAGAGAAGAGAAGGTAGTATATCCAAATGAGGATCCGATGTCGAAGCTTCAACAGATTCCCAAGTGGCCATAGTCCACACTTCAGGCAACATGAAACCTTGCATGGAATCCATTGGATTCGAGGAGGACTCGATCTTAGCATGAGAATACTTCTCATGCATTTTCATCTTCTGAACCAACAATGCCCATGCATTTCTATATGGTTCAATATTTTGATCCACATATTTAGAGTGAGGATGTGGGAAATCCATTATGGGAAGTAGCCATGCAGGAGGAGTATGACTCACTTTTAGAGAATGAGACTTGGGATATGGTTTCACTTCCACCAGGGAGGAAACTTGTCATATGCAAATGGATCTATAGGACCAAAAGAGAAACAAATGGTTCGGTAAGAAGGTACAAGGAAAGATTATTTGTAAAAGGATTTCAACAGATTCATGGGATATATTATGATGAGACCTTTTATCCTATAGCAAATATGGACTCCATTAACTTGGTTCTAGCCATTGCATCAACCAAAGGATGGGAATTTCACCAGATGGATGTGAAGAATTATTTTATTCATGGTGATATTTCAGAGGAGATATACACGAGGCAACCACCAAGATTCATTCAGAACTCATCTTTAGTATGCATACTGAATAAGTCACTCTATGGACTCAAGTAGGTACCTAGAGCATGGTATGAAAATATGGATTCTTATATGCTTTCACATGATTTTGTTAGATGTAAATCTAATTGCATTGTTTACATGTTGAGGACTACTGAATCTTTGATTATTTTAGTACTATATGTTGATGATATTTTGATCACTGGTAGCTCTACTTTAGCCATTGTTGTGGTCAAATATATTTTGCATGACATGTTATCTACGGCAGACATGGGTCCACTTCACTTATTTATTCATCTTTAGATTAGCCATGATGCGTTTAGCATCAAAATTTCCCAGGCTAAGTATGCTAGGGATCTTTTGGTTAGATTCCACATGACAGATTGTAAGTCTCCACCTACACCCGATCTATCTGGGATCCAACTTGAGGATGGAGAGGATACAACATTAGTGGACAATACTTTGTATCGACAGTTGGTGGGGGTTCTTTTGTATCTCGCCCACATCAATCTAAATATCTCATATACAGTAAGAGAAATTTTCAGATACATGTAGGATCCTCATGATCTGCACTAGAAGCACTACGACAAATCCCTGTGATTTGCTCCCGTTTTCGCTCCCTTTTTTTTTTCTTCCAAAGATTGCTTTAGTGTATTTTTCTCCAATTTTTTGAAAAAATCGGTGATATTTATCGGGATGGCACTATTTCTGGCGTTTTTTGCACAAAACAAAACATGTAGGCGCTAATAGCGCCAAAAATAACGTCGGATTTAGCGTTGGATGTGCCTAAATAGTTAAATAGTTAAGGTGTTGGGGTTTAAGTGGATAGGGCCTTTGAGGATTATGGGATTTAGGTATTTGGGGTATAGGTATTAAGGGTTAAGGGACTAGGGGATAGGGTTTAATGGATTAAGGGTCAAGAGCTAAGGGATTTGGCGCTTACGGTTTAGGTATTTTAATGGTTAATGGATTAGGGATTATGGGATAGGGGATTAATGTTTAAGTGCTTAGAGTATAGGGGTTTATGGATTAAGGGATTATGGATTAGGGTTTAAGTGTTTAATGGTCAATGGATTATGGGTTAGGGGATTTAGGGCTTTTGTGTTATAGGATTAGTGATTAACTAAGGTTGAGGGCTTAAGGGTTTAGGGATTATGGATTAAGGCTTTAAGGGTCAATGTATTAGGGGTTAGGGGATTTAGGGCTTTGTTGGAACTCTCTTGAAATTTAATGGAAAGTCTTGCAACATACCCATCACCAATGTCATCCATCGATGCCACACGGTGAGTAGTGAATGGGGACAACATTGAAGTTTCTTCAAATTGTTCCCGTATGCATTGAAATTTGACATGGTTAGACTAGAAACATGCCTTGATGTTATGAGAGGGTTTCAAGGCTCAAGGATACCTGATGTCCCCGCAGAATATTTGAGATTGTCCATGTTTTCATCAACGCTCATCATGCAATCTCATTGTCATCATTCATCATTCACATCTATAGAATGTTTGTCAAAAATCTCTTGAAATTTCATGGAATGTATTCCAACATGGCCATCACCAATGTCGCATGGTGAGCGGTGAATGGGGCCAATGTTGAAATTTCTTCAAATTGTTTCTGCATACATTGAAATTTGGCATGGTTAGACTAAACACATATCTTGATGGTATGCGAGGGTCTAAAGATTGAAGGATATTTCTTGACGTCCTCGCATAATATTTGAGATCGTCCATGTTTACATCAACGTTTATCATGTAGTCTCATTGTCATCATTCATCATAATTCCCATCTATAGAATCTTTGTCGAAGCTCTCTTGAAATGTCATGGAATGTCTTCGACCAACACTCCCATCACCAGTGTCATCCATCGATGTCACACAGTGACCGGTGAATGGGGTGAACATTGAAATTTCTTCAAACCGTGCCTGTATGCGTCGAAATTTGACATGGTTAGAGTAGACACATGCCTTGATGGTATGTGTGGGTTTCAAGACTCAAGGATGCCTGATGTCCTCGCATAATCTTTGAGATCATCCATGTTTGCATCAATGTTCATCATGTAGTCTCATTTTTATCATTCCTCATTCCCATATATAGAATCTTAGTCGAAACTCTCTTGAAATGTCATTGAACGTATTCCAACACGCCCATCACCAATGTCATCCACCGACGTCGCATGGTGAGCAGTGAATGGTGCCAATGTTGAAATTTATTCAAACTATGCCTGTATGTGTCGAAATTTGACATGGTTAGATGAGACACATGCCTTGACGGTATCCGAGGGTTTCAAGAATCAAGGATTCCTGATGTCCCTGCATAATCTTCGACATCCTCCATGTTTGCATGAACCTTCATTATGTGGTTTCATTTTCATCATTCATCATTCCCATCTAAAAAAACTTGGTCGGAACTCTCTTGAAATGTCATGGAATCTCTTCCAACACACCCATCTGCAATGTCATCAACCAACCCAACACAATGAGCAATGAATGGGGCCAACATTGAAATTTCTTCAAAATGTGACTCTATGCATTGAAATTTTACATGGTTAGACTAGGTGAATGCATTGACAGTCTGGGAGGGTTTTAAGACTCAGTGAAATCATTGAGATTGAATATTTATGTTTTGATATGAAATATGAAATTAAAATTGATCTTTAATTTATTAAATTTTCACCTAATTCTAGGTGATTAAAATCTTTTATTTTGTTTAATTATTTTATGTTTAGTTCTTAATAAAACATAATAAAAAAATATTCCCAACATTAAAATAAAAAAATATTCCCAACATTAAAATAAAAAAATATATAAAAGTAATGAAGTTAACAAAGTTGCTTATTTAGATCATTGTGAGATACATGCATTAATATTTTATTAACTTTTGTGTCTTCATGAATATATGTTGATACAAAATGAATGGAAGAAGCATCCAAGTAATCCTTATTTTTTCTGCCAACAATTCATACCATATATTGAACACTTTAAGGATATTGCAATAGGTAGTTTGTATTGACACAAATAATATTGAACCATTTCAAAGTTTATGCCATAAGAATCATCATTTTTTAAACATGGATTACAAATAATTCTCAAAATTTAGAAGTCTTGGTCATTAACATAATTTTCTGCAACAATGTCATCTAGTGTAACATTGTTAATGTTCATATGATATTTTAAGTAGTTAATATTATCATCATCCTCATCTTGACCTACATCATCTTCATCATCATTGAAATTTGACTGTATACCATCCGTATTGTTACCATATGTATTTGGATCATCATTTTCTATACCATTCATATTGTTGTCTTCAATAACATCATCTAACTCTGGATTGTTGTCTTATTGTGCCTGAACATAACCATCTTCAACATCAGCATGGATGTTAATTTCTTCGATGTTCTCTAATCCCTCTTTTTTTTTTTTCCCCATCATTGTTTTGCTCAATATCCACAAATGCATCGTCAAATACATGCCTTAATATTGGATCATAATGTATGGAAAACATCCATTTCCAGTCCAAAATATCTTGATAGAAAAATACCTGCACATGAATGAGTACATACATATATTAGACGTATGTTATACCAATTTTATTGATTAATAAACACATGTATATATTCACAATAAATAATGTATTAATAAATTATTGATCACTACCGCTTCTTGTTTGAGTTAAAGAAATACTTGCTCACAATGAATTGATAGAACATAAGGTTCCTTATCCTCTGGTAGAAACCTTGAGGAATCTATAGAAAAAAATCCACTATGGGTATCATGTCTTTGTGTCCTCTCAAATTCTTCATACCATATACACTTAAAAATACAACATTTAAAAGAGCGTAATCCAACTCAATAATTTCTTGTATTTCCCCAACATATTGTAGATTTCCTTCAATAATATTCTTATCTTTTGAGCTTTGATCGTCTGGATTTCTTGAAGTCAACCATGATGCCACAATCGAAGGATCGTCTCTTTACATATACACATTCTACACGATAATGTCTACCTTATGCCCACATTCTTGGATATTTTCTTTCCTGTGAAAGACAATTTATTTCGGTTAAAACAAATATAATGATGAATATTAAAATAGTTAATAGTGTCAAAACTGTAAGGAAACAACATTTTGTAAAATTCCAACTGTAACTTTATTTTACATCCTCTAGACATGTTGATTTCATCTTTTGTTATGTTTGATTCTATACCTGCATCTTCTATTTGATTTTGAATTTGTTCAATAACCCATTCTAATGTGCAATATTTGCCCCATTCCCCTTGTAGATCAGTAGGAAAAGGGGTATTCCTTGGGTTCGATCTCTTAGATTGTCTCATTGCTTCTAACACTTCTTCTCTATTTTTATCATACAAATCAATCCATTTATTCATAAATTCCATGTGGTACAGAATGAACTTGTCAAGTATATCACTTTCATCTACACCTGTTACATGACAACATGTTTGTTTCAAACTCCAAAGGCCATTTTGTTAATTTGACAAATAAATTAGAGAGTAAATTAATGATTGCAATAAAAAAAACCACAATGATAATGAGTTTACTTACTAATTTCTACTTGAACACCATTAGGTTGTGGTTTTTCTCCATCAATAATATATGATGATTGTTCTTCATCTTATAAGCATAGCCCATCTTCGAAATACTTACCAAAGAATTCACATAGGAATCAAAATGCTTCATTCAATACATACCCTTCATCCATGCAACCCTCTGGATATGCCTTTTGTCCGACATATCGTTTTAGAGTTTTCATATACGCCCCAAAGAAAAACATCCATCTCGTTGATACGACACCCTCCAATTCAATGTCATCGACTAGGTGTATAAGTAAATGGACTTGTAGGTCCATGAAACTTGTAGGGAGATCCTTCTCAAATACACATGCAATTTTTGCAATTTCCTTCTTCCATTTTGGCACTTCACATTCGTGTATCTCCTTGGATGTCACCCACCTAATATAATAATAGTAAATTAGTATGAACCTGTAGGAAAAAATTAAAATGAAATACAATATCACTATGTCTCTCACACATGAACATTCCATACCACATACCTTGCAAATGTTGACAATTGACTTATGGCATTCCTCAAGTCAATGGTAAGACATGAATCCCCCCTAATTTCTAGTGGCATGATATGTTGTCAAACACATTTATGAAAGGTCATTAGTTATTTTTGTCAAACAATAGAATATCATAATATATTTAGTACCTAATCAATTTTACCAATAAAAGTTAAATGATGATATATAATACCTTCATAAAATCATGAAAATCATGTGATATGTCCATCAAATGTAAAATATTTAACCAATGATGACCCATAGCCAGTAGGTGTCCTTATTGAACGTATGGCATTTTTTAGTTGGTCTAGCTATTTCTTTTTCAAAATCCATGGAGCTTTTGCATATGTTTCATTTTCCTTGTTTGGCCACAAATGTTTTCTATCTAATTTGGTACGTGAAAGAGAAATATCTCTTCTAGAAGACAAGGTGCCCTTCTCTTTGCTTGATTTATCTAGGTGGATATTGGTGTCCACCCACCTATTCCAACTGTCTCCTCTTGTTCGTTTTTGTTCAACACGTTCTTTTTTACTTCTTTGTAATTGTGGGTTATACACTTCTGGGGATGTATGAATCCCCACACATCCTCCATGTAGATACCGGTGGCCTCTCGCCTAATCCAAATGGATTATTTTGTATTTTTTCATGTCAGCACATCTTGTTGTACTTCCAAGGCCATTTTGAAGGCCTAAATAGTGTTTTTTGGCTCGCCACAATGAAGCTTAAGTCAAAGTCAAAGTTTGATGGCGAAATGTGTAGTTCTCTAAAATACCTTTCCAGCGGGCTATCACACACCTAAAACAAAGGTCGTATGCAAAAGTTACGACCCTGGGAAGTTGAGGTACCAACTTACACCAACTTACCCATAGGGGCCGACATGAATTTTGACGTTTCACCTTCTAGGGTTAGGTTTTTGGATATATAGGGTTTTGGAATTCATGAGTAATATCAAAAAGGCCTCTGGAGCCTCATTGTAATCCATTCTACTCAGATGTATGTGCGTAGCAGGCACATATCTTCTTAGATATATCTACCACCATTCAAGCAAGTGTTTCAGTTCTGCAGTTTTACAGTTTCATCCTATTTCATTATTCAATATAATATAGTGTTCACTAGATATCTGTGTTATTCTTCATATCTCTGTTTTTATTGTATTCAGTTTGTTAATCAGTTCGTTCCACTCCTAAATCTAGATCACTGATATATGTCGAAATATTGAATCTGGGACATTTTTGAAGATGTGCATAGGATCTAACAGGTGAGATATTAAAAGATCCTTCCAGTAAGGGAGCTCATAAAATATGGGTTTCCATTTCATCCCTTATGGAATATTAATTACAACTTGTTCTGGTTCTTCAATAGAATCACCCCCATCAAAAAAATCTCGCCAAGATTTCAATTCAACATCTTCATACTTCTTAAGCCAATCAACTGGACCCATAATCATGGGAGGGCCTCTATTTTCAAATTTTCGATCAAATTGATTCTTATGGCGGTTTCTAAACCTATGATCTGGTGGTAGAAAAACCTTGTTGTTTGCATAAATAAATTTATGGAGATATTTAGAATACCACCCTTGAAATTGTTTTGCACATCTTGGACATGAAAATATCCCCTTTGTTTGAAGCCCTGTAATTCAATAAGCAAGTTTAATAACATAAAAATAATAGTATAAAACTAAGGATGAAAATAAATTATTAGTGTAAATACGTGAACTCTTTTTATCTTCCCAAACCAAACACCAAGTCCAACATAGCACACCATAGCACATCATGAATAGTCCAACATAGCACACCATCCAACATGAAGGACCTATTTTATGGAGGACATGACATGTCATACATTCTTATGCCTTTCCATAGAAGTTGCATCTCATCAATAAAATGCGGAAGATAAACATCCATGTTTTTAACTTGATGTTTTCTTGGAACAATGAGAGTCAGCATAAGGTGCTCCTTTCTAACACTCATCCATGGGAGAATATTGTATACTATCAATCCGACTGGACAAACACTATAATTTGATCTCATTAAAGAGAATGGGTGCACTCCATCAATTGCAAGACCAAACCTGATACTACAGGGTTCATCTTTGAATTTTCTTGGCCATTTTTACTCTATGTGTTTCAATGCTTT
>JZKD02S1674764.1:108156-119996 GCA_000966675.3 Picea glauca
TGGTTGATGCACTTGTTTATGGTACAGGTTGATTACAGGTTGAGGTACAGGTTGATGCATGGTTCAGGTTTATTGGTACAAGTTTACAGTGGTATATCTCACAGTGATAGTGTGAAAGTGCTTCCATCATTATACTTATACTTCAGGGCGGTTGTACGGGGCAAGAACATGTGGTTTTAGCCACCTTCCGGTTGTAGTCGGAGAACATAGGGGGTTGTAGCCTCCTTTTGGTTGTAGCCAAAGAATTGGGGAGTTGGAGCTTCCCTCAGGTTGTAGCCTGAGAAACTAGGGGGTTGGAGCCTCCTTCCAGTTGCAGCTGGAAAACAAAGGAAGTTGGTGCTTCCAATGAATGTAATTCTTCAAGACATATAAGAAAAAATATTATGTGGTTTTCTCCCGCTTTGGGTTTCCACGTAAAACACTGGTGTGTTGTGTATGTGTATGACTGTTCATTTGTTCATTTCTCATTATTGGATGATAATTATACATTGATATAACACTTGGATTATTTGGTTTAAAAAGGATTATAGTTGCTCTATTATTGATTCACGCCCCTCTCATTAATCCAACAATTGGTATCAGAGCGGGTTCCTTTAGAAATCAATTTAACCACTGAAAGGTAGATCATGGAGAGTAACAACTTGTATAAAAATGGAATACCACAATTTATGGACAGAAGTATGATTTTTGGAGCATAAGGATGAAGACATATATACAAGAACAGGGATTTGAAATTTGACAATCAATTGTAGATGGATACAAAACACCAGCAGTTCCACCAACAAATGACAAAGCAATGAAACTTGGTCAGAATAATTCCAAAGCCAAAAATACACTTCTGAATGGTCTCAGTGAAACAATATTCACCAAAGTTTCACATTGTAAATCCGCTAAATATATTTGGGACAAGCTTCAAAATATTTATGAAGGAGATTCAAAAGTCAAAGCAACAAATCTTCAAGCTTACAAAGGTCTGTTCGAACAACTAAAGATGAAGGAAGATGAGAATATTGCAACCTACTTCTTACGAGTCGATGAAACAATGAATGCAATCATAGGATTGGGAGAAGAAATAAAAGAATATATAATTGTTCAAAAGGTACTAAGATCTCTTCCTATGAGATTTGACTCTAAGATATCAACACTAGAAGAAAGGTCAGATCTAAACTCAATAAGCATGGACGAACTGCATGGAATCTTCACAGCATATGAAATGAGAACTGAACAAGAAAATTCAGATGTAAAATAAGTAGCTTTCAAATCATCCAAAAGATCAAAGAAAAAGGAAAAGCAACAAGAAGAACATAGCAACAACAGTGACGTCTCGAAAGATGATGAAGAAGTGGCCAACTTCATCAAAAGACTGAAAAAGGGAACCAACGGTAGGTATAGAGGTAAGCTTTCTTTAATTTGTTTTAATTGTGATGGTTTTGGTCATTTTTCTAACAAATTTTCTCATAATAAAAAGAGAAATTATGAAGGTTACTCAAAAGGTAAACAAACATATAAAGGCAAAAGAACTACAAAGAAAATTTTCAAGAAAATCTTATGCACCAAAGGAGACATCTCATCATTAGATGAAGATGAAGTCAATGACAGTGAGACATGAAGAGTTATATTCATGGCAGTAGAAGACTCTGATAAACAAGACTTTGAAGAAGAATATGAAGAAGCCGAAGAAGAAATTGAAGAGGTAGAAGTTGACTATCAAGAAGAATTGATGTGTGCCATAGAAGTGTTAGAATATAATTGATGTGCTCATTTTACCATTGATAATATTGCTATTGTCACCCAACCATAGGCTGAAACCACCCTCTGAGCACCTTAACCTTGACAAAGAATCACTCTGGAAGCAAACCCTAGGACAGATAGCCAAACAAAGGGTAGTGCTCCTTTCCCCAAGGATAGCGCACCAACAAGTGTTGATCAGATAGTCCAAACCCTAACCAAGAGATAGTGCAAGCCAAACGTGATCTTCTAGCTACAACAACTGCAATGTAATCTCTCCTCCAAACCTGCGCACAAAACTGGGGACTACAATGTGCACAAGTGCTGCTCTGCAATTTTGAGTCTGCCTGCCAGAATGAAGATTGGCCTCCTGTATTTATAGTAATTCTGGCTAACTCCTGGGCCGACTTCTCATTCTGGGTATCCGTTTGTTCAATATATATTATTTCTTCAAGCTGACTTCTTCTCTTGGAGGCTAATAACCTAATACAAGTTATCTTCTTGAGCCGACATGTCTTATAGGGTTATTATCCAAATCATTAGGGTTTCTTCTTGCTTCTCAGAGTATTCTATTCTCATCAGGTTTACATGTGGAGGTAAATACCTCCCGCAACTACCATAATATCAACACTCCCTCCTATCTAGGGAGGTATTACAGATAATTGTCTTGAGCACAAAACATACCATTCACCCTATAGCATCAACATAGTTGTATAGACTATCTCATGAATAGATCATGAGCACCATCATCACCATCAGTGTCATCAGCTGCATCATCTCTCAGAACCATACTCTATCTGAGTAATCAGACATGATGCTAACTCCACATAGTGAAACAATAGCCATTCTTCTAATCTAGAAGAATACATATTCTGAACCATTTTTTTTCTGGGAAATATCTGTTCATTGATCATCCATCTGGCTGATAATCATTTTCAACACTACTGATAGTCTTCATGTCAATTGGAACAATATCATTCAATAGAACACAACTGTGTCTATCCATAGTAGTACACAACTACAATCTAGTGGTATAATAACACACCAAGTATCACATAGATACTTGATCAAACAGTGGAACACATCGACCACAGTAGTATACATCTACTATTTAAAAACATATGGTCTTCATAACAATCATCTGATATCAACTTGCACAGAAACAATGTTATGATATAAATTGAATCATTTGGGCCATTCTTCCACTCACATATATGAGATGTCGAAAGAGTATTTTCCCTCAAAAAGTTAAGACATCAATGATGAGCTATCTGGACTATTCTTCTTAAGCAAGGAAGAATAACTGCCCTGATTTTTGAGCCTGGACCATTCATCCGACACTAAACAAAGTGTAACTTGGAGAGAATGAGTATTCCCTAAGGAACATCTATAACTGATTGCTAGACCTGGACAATTCCCCACCCTGGGCCATTCTTTCATCACTAAACAAAGTGCAACCTAAAGATAATGAGGCCGCCCTAAGGAATGATTGTCCTGCACCAACCTCCAAAACGGACCATTCCCCATGTTAACCAGAATGGGAAATCACTGTCCGGCAAGGCGGGCCAGTCTTCTTGAGAAACCCTCAAGAAGAGAGGCCGCCCTAGACCACTTCCCATGTTAACCACAATGGGAAGTCACTGTCTATGGTACAACAACAATCTGGACCATTTTCCGAACTGAAAAATGTCTGTCCGTTAGAAATCTCAATCCACTTTCCAAACTGGAAAGAATCTGCTCATCCTGGACCATTTTTCGAACTGAAAAATGATTGTCCATCAATAAATAATACATCATTGCTCCCTCCCAACCTGGGATTCATCTCTTCCTTTTTCAATAAGGAAGTCATCTCCATGAGCTCCATCTTGAGTACACAAACTCTTTCATCTTGGACAAAATATTTACCAAAATGTCTGATTATCTTCTCATCTGTGGAGGTATATATTGGAGAGCCACTTTTTCCTTTCTGGACTTCATCACGGAGAATGTAATGCTTGATCTCAAATGTACTTCAGTCCGGAACACTGGTTTTCTCTTAAGGCTTCATATAGCTCTGATCAATAAAGTATATAATTGTTGGATTCCTCTTTGGTTCCTGCTAGCTCACAACATCGTCGCAAGGGTCAAACTGGAACATATCCATGTGGCACTTCTTATGTCATCATGAGATCTTTGTCATGGATTGGCAATCCATCATCCTGATCTTTTGAGTAATCATTCTGATGCAATATCTTTGTTATAGAAAATATTCACCACGCTTCTGCTGTGCATTGGAGGTTCTCCACCAAGTTATCTTCTTTCATCTGCATACAAGGGTCTCTTTTTGGTATGCTTCAAAGTCTTGAGGTTTCTCTTCATATGATCTTTGTTCAATTGCTCTAGAGAACAATTTTTTCATTCATCTGATTTCAATTGTGGACGATATAATGGCTCATGTAGAGGTATGTCTGGTTTACAAGCAATCATCATAGTCTTCTCCCTCCATCTGGGATAACCTCTAGTTATGGATCTTGCAATGCTTACATTCATAATTCTTTCATACACTGTTCTTCATCACAACTTTCAGTTCCTCTTCTTGATTTCTTTTAGTGAGTTCATATCAGGCTGGTAATCTTGTGATTCTTGATACAATGACTGGTTGTTCTGGCTCTTCTTTATTTCTTGGAATCTTCATGTTCTTCCTTACGTTTCTCTTTATCTCTTGGGTCCATGGATTTTTCTATAGATTCCATGCTCTGAAGATTCCAACTTCTTCCTTTCATCATAGGATCATGAATGTGGATGGACAACCAGGGATACTTTAAGGCTTCTTTTCGAAGATCGAACTGAACATGTACTTCTTTTCATGGCTGCTACCATGGATATATACTTCATCATCTTCAATGGATCATAGGATTATCTCCCTCCTAATCCTTGCTTCATGTATGAGTGCATATTTTTCTTTTGGAAATATATAATTGACTCCCTCCATCTAACAGAGTCCATTCTTCCATCTGCATCCTT
The DNA here is from genome assembly GCA_000966675.3 of Picea glauca. Lineage (NCBI taxonomy): Eukaryota > Viridiplantae > Streptophyta > Pinopsida > Pinales > Pinaceae > Picea > Picea glauca. Next base: position 112,888 of record JZKD02S1674764.1, read on the forward strand.
TTTTTCTTCTGCAAAGTGTCATAAGTATTTCTCCAATTTCCTCTTGATTGTTGACTTCTTTCTGTCTTTGCTTCTTCTAAGTCTCTTCAGGATTGATTCTGATTTCAGCTTATCTTGTAATAGATTCCACATGATTTATTTGATGTATTTCATCCTTTCATGTGTATTATCCGACTTGTATAATGATAACAATCCTTATCTTGTTGTTCTTCCATAAGTATAGTTCTTCTTGGAACATATTATCTTCTAAGAGATAGATATACAAGATATGCAAACAAGATATGTACAAGAACTAAGAAGGGTATTGTTACCTTCAGAAGAAGAAGTCTCTTTCATCCTGCTTAGTTTTCTTTGTAGGTTCATTTTCTTCGACAACTGATGCTTCGTGTTTCTCCTTCCTTTTCTTTATCTCGGGACAATTATTCTTGTAGTGACCATACTTTCGACAGTTAAAGCATTGTATTTCTGAAAATATTTCTCTTGATTTGTCCTCCTCCTTGAACCAAACTTCCTTTTGTTCTTGAAATTCTTGAATCTTGCGGTGATGGTTTGATCATCGTACTTCTTTTGGGGTTTCTCTTTTTTCACTAATCCTAGATTCTTCTTGATCACATCAAGTCCAAAGTTCTTCAAATGTAGGATACTCCTTTCTTGTGTTCATGCTTGCGGCAAATGCATCCCACGTCTTGGGAAGACCATTGAGTACTATGTTTACCAATTCCTTCTCTGAAATGATCTCTTCAATGGCTTGTAGTTGATCTCTTAACTGGGAGATCCTCACAAGGTATGATGTTATTCTATCATCATCATTCATCTTCATGTCACGGAGCTCATTCTTTAGACTCATTATTTGTCCAATGTTTATGACTGAGAAGAGGTTTTTTAGGGCATCGTACATCTTCTTTGATGAGTCAAGATGGGAGATGTAGGGTATCAAGTGGTATTTTATAGATTCCACTATGATACTAATGGAATTGATGTCATTATCTTTGAACTTCTCCATAACTGCAATGTTCTGCGGTTCCTTCTTCAAACTTTGGTTCCACGATCTTTCCTTTCACGATATCCAACACTTTATTCTTGGCAAGGATGAGGTCAATCCTTTTCTTCCATGCTCTGAAGTTAGAAGCTCCATATAACTTGTTTTCTGACTTCATAGAGCAGTTCATGGATTCTTTGACTTGGTCAACCCTAGATTTGACCAAAAACTCAAACTTGACGTCTTGACTTGATGAGAGTACCAGGAGATGCACTAGGCTAGGATGCACTGATCTATCCAGAAATTAGGTCAATCCCTTCACTTACGGTGCCTCAATGAGAGGATTAGGGTTTCTGCAACTGCACCTGCTAGTAACCCTAGATGCAGTGCTTTGGTGACTGCTCCTACTAGAAACCTTAGCGACAGTTCTTCAACGAGATTAATATCCTTATGGCTATGTTTCCTTCCAGTGGTTAGACTGAATGAAGGAGGTGGGGGCCCATAACCTGTTAGAATATAATGGATGTGCTCATTTTACCATTGACAATATCACTATTGTCACCCAACCATAGGTCAAAGCCACCCTCCGAGCACCTTAAACTTGACAGAGAATCACTCTAGAAGAAAACCCTAGGCTAGATAGCCAAACAAAGGGTAGTGATCCTTTCCCCAAGGATAGTGCACCAACAAGAGATGATCAGATAGTCCAAACCCTAACCAAGAGATAGTCCAAGCCAAACGTGATCTACTAGCTGCAACAACTGCAATGGCAACTCTCCTCCAAACATGCGCACAAAACTGGGCACTGTAGTGCGCACAAGTACTGCTCTACAATTTTGAGACTGTCAGAATGAAGACCGGCCTCCTGTATTTATAGTAATTCTGGCTAACTGCCTGGGCCGACTTCTCATTTTGGGTATCTGTCTGTTCAATATATATTATTTCTTCTGGCCGAATTCTTCTCTTGGAGGCTAATAACCTAATACATGTTATCTTCTTGAGCCGACATGTCTTATAGGGTTATTAGCCAACTCATTAGGGTTTTTTCTTGCTTCCCGGAGTATTCTATTCTCTTCATGTTTACATGTGGAGGTAAATACCTCTTGCAGCTACCATAATATCAACAAGAAGTTATCAGAAGAGAAAAGAAGAAAAACAAGAAACTACAAGCAGAACTAGACAAGAAACAAGAGACTCAAGAACTAGAACAAATGATCACAAATTTGAAGGTTCAAAAAGAAGAAGATAAAATAATTGAAGAAGCACTCAAAGAACATTTAGAAGAAAAGGACAGGATCATTGGAAATTTGGAAGTAGAGATTGTCACATTAAGAAAGGATATTCAAAAGAAAAATATGCAGAATAGCTCAAAAGTTTTGGATGAAATTATCAGTAGTCAAAAATCTCATCTTGACAAGTCCAGAATTGGATACAATCAGACAGAAAAGGGATCAAGCTCTAGAACAACAGAGCAAGAAACATATCCAAAAATCTATGCAGAAACAATCAAAGGGGATAGGAAGATATACAAGGAGGATTACAGAGACACTCCTCCACCGAGAAGATTCATATTTCAGAATAAAAAATAGACGGATAGGCCTCAAGAAGAAGAAGGATTCATAAGAGCACCTCCTTTCAGAAGATCTTCAACTCCCAGGCATCAAAATGTATTTTTTGGTTTATGTTATGCATGTAATGATTTTGGACATAAAGTTGTGAATTGCAGAGCTAACAACAAGAATATAAACAACTTTGAAAGTCATACACAAAAGGGTTATCCAAGAAGGCCTAGTGAAACACAAAGAAGAAGTTACAATAGGTTTGAATATTTGAGCACTGAAGTGGAATATTACAAATGCAACAAATTTGGACACATGTTCTTGCACAATGACATTCCCTCCCAGAGAACCGCAACAGAATAACAACAATCACAGACAGGAACCTCATAAAAGGACATGGATAAGAAATCATAATCAATATAGAAATGAAGAATGCACACTCGCTCTACAAGCTAAGTACAAAAAATGTGGTTGGTATGTTGAAAGTGGCTGTTCAAAACACATGACAGGTGATAGAGACATGTTTCTTACATTAAGAAAGGAAAGAGATGGATCAGTCTCCTTCAGAAGTGATGATTAAGCTAAAATCATTGGAAAAGGCATAGTCATAATTGGGAACAAGAATACAAAGGCAAAAAATGTTCTACTAGTAGAATATATGGAACATAATCTTCTAAGTGTGAGTCAAATGTGTGACCAAGTTCATAAAGTTACTTTCGATTCACAAAAGTGCGAGATAAAAAAAGAAGGTTTAGAAAAATTGATTGCTACAACTGCAAGAACTTCAAGCAACATATATGTGTTAAGTGAAATTAGAAATGAAATGAAGATGAAAGTTGGCTATGACACAGAAGAATGAACCATATACATTTTTATAACCTTGTCAAAGTCAGCAAAAGAGAAACAGTCAGAGAAATTCCCCAGATCACGAAACCAACCAACACTTTATGCAAGCATTGTCAACAAGGAAAGAAAACAAAGACCAGGTTCAAATCAAAGGAATATTCAATGACAAGACCACTGGAAATTGTCCACACTGATCTAGTTGGACCAACTGCAACAAAGGGTTTAAAAGGTGAGAAATACTTTATGTTATTAGTTGATGATTATACAAGAATGACCGCAGTTTGCTTTCTCAAGAATAAGTCAGAAGCTTTTGAAAACTTTAAGATATACAAGGAAATGGTTTAAAATGAAATGGATTCAAAAATCAATTGCTTGACATCTGATAATGGAGGAGAGTTCACTTCAAAGTAATTTATGGACTACTGCAACAGTCATGGAATAAAAAGACAATTCTCCATTGCTAGGACACCTCAACAGAATGGAGTTGTTGAAAGAAAGAACATGACAGTACAAGAAATGGCTCGAACAATGCTAATGGATTCCAAATTGACAGATATATTTTGGACACAAGCAGTGCATACATTAGTTCACATTCAAAACAGAGTAATCCTCAGAAACAACACTGGAAAAAATCCCTACGAGCTATGGAAAGGAAGACTAGCAAATGTGAAGCACTTTAGAGTTTTTGGAAGTAAATGCTACACCAAAAGAGAAGATGGAAGAATGAGAAAGTTTGACTCTCTTGTGGACAAAGTAGTACTTGTTGGTTACTCAAGTACAAGGAAAACATACAAGTGTTACAATCTGAGATTGAACAAAGTTGTGGAAAGCATCAACGTAGCAATTGATGAAACAGACAGACCATAATCAAAGGAAGAAGAAAATGAATCAATGGAACAATCTTTTGAAAGGAAGCATAAGATGAAAAAGAAGTAGAAGAGGAAGACAAAGAGAATCTGATAGAATCAGAAGAGAAAGTTCAACAAGTGTCTCCAAAGACACCTAGAAGATGAGTACAAAAGAATCATCCTTCAGATCAGATTATCAGAAACAAAGATGCAAGAGTTGAGACTAGAAGAAGAATCCGTTCACCAAAACAAACACACCTAACACTCTTATCTACAATTGAACCAAACTGTTTTGAAGAAGACAACAATGATGAGTTTTGGAATAATTCCATGGATGAAGAATTAGATCAAATAGAGAAAAATGACACTTGGGAATTGGTTCCAAGACCAAAGAATAAGAATGTGATTGGAACAAAATGGGTTTTCAGGAATAAATTGAATGAATATGGACAAGTTACAAGGAACAAATCTAGATTGGTATGTAAAGGATATGCACAGATTGAAAGAATCGACTTTGAAGAGACATTTTCCCCAGTTGCTAGAATGGAAGCAATTCGTTTGATTTTATCTTATGCATGCTCCAAAAATATTAAAGTGTATCAGATGGACGTAAAATCAACTTTTCTGAATGGGGAACTTGAAGAAGAAGTCTATATTGAATAACCAAAAGGATTTCAGTTGTCAGAGAATGCAGACTATATGTGCAAATTAAAGAAGGCCTTGTATGGTCTAAAAGAGGCTCCTAGAGCATCGTACTCTAGACTGGATAAATATCTACAACAGGCAGGGTTCAGAAAAGGAAGTGCAGACAACAACCTCTAAATCAAGGTAAGTCAAGGTAATATTTTATTAATTGAAGTTTATGTTGATAATATTATTTTTGGTAGTGACGATGACAAGTTAAGCCATAAATTTGCAAAAGATATGCAGAATGAATTTGAAATGTCATTACTTGGAAAACTATCATTCTTTCTGGGACTTCAGATATGCCAAAGAAACCAAGGAATTTTTATTTCTCAAACCAAGTATATTAGAGAAATGCTAAAGAGGTTCGGAATGGAAGATTGCAAACCAATTATCACTCCCATGCAAACCAGTTGCAAGTTGAACAAAGATGATGATTCAAAGTCTACAGATCAAAGGCAATACAGGTCAATGATTGGTAGACTACTATATGTGACAACATCCAAACTAGATGTAATGCAAGCAGTTGGACATGTGGCACGATTTCAAACAGCACCAAAGGAATCACATGTATTATCAGTGAAGAGGATTTTCATATATCTCAAAGGAACCTAAGAGTTTGGATTATGGTATCCAAAAGGAAAGGATCTATCACTTATTGCCTACACAGATGCAGATTGGGCAGGTTGTATTGATGACCAACGAAGCACCAATGGAGAAACGTTATACTTGGGTGAGTGTTTAGTATCATGGCTAAGCAAGAAACAATCATCAATATCTTTATCTAAAACCGAGGTAGAGTATATTGCAACAACATCATGTTGTACACAAGTTCTTTGGATGAAACAAACTTTGACAGATATACAAGTTGAGTATGATGAGCCCATTCCAATATATTGTGATAATACAAGTGCCATCAGTATCTCAAAGAACCCGGTGATGCAATTCAAGACAAAGCACATTCCAATCAAGTATCACTTTCTACGGGAACATGTTGCAGAAAAGAACATCAGAGTTGAGTATGTGGGCACAAAAGAAGAAGTGGTAGACATCTTTAAAAAACCACTTCCACGAGAAGCCTTTGAGTATCTTCGCCAGAGACTCGAAGTTATTTCTAGTCCAAAATGAATGCTTTTGAATGCTTATCTTATATGTCCTAGATGTACACAAGGAAGCACCATAAAGAGGATAGTTTAGTTAGGGGGAGCATCCCCGGATGGAAAGATACCTTTGCCATTGCTGACAAAGGGAAAGAGATTCATCTTATGCATAGGACATAGGCATGGTTCCAGGGGGAGAAATGGTCACATATATGCAGAGGACAAAGGCATTTTTCCAGGGGGAGCATGAGTGATATGACTTCAGTATTTCATGACATAATTTTAGTTTTGCATCAGAGTGTTTCCATCAATGCCAAAGGGGGATATTGTTGATAAAGGTTGGTTGTCATTGATGTCAACCCTTGAAGAAAGACTGGTAGCACAAAGGTTTTGTTAATGGACCCAAGTTTGTTTGATGTAAAGATGACTCATTATTGTCTTGTCATGGTTGATAATAATTACAAATGTATGAAATCCAAAGTGGTCCCCTCATGGTGAAATCCCTCATGGGAAGATGCTTTGCAGATTGAGTTATCCTAGAAGTATGGTTAGAGAACCCATTCTTATTTGTGGAATAATGAGATGAAGGTCAGTGAATTTGTCAGTGAAACTATCCTAGATGGATATTTCTTGTCATTCCATTTCTGGTGGTATGTGGAACGTCACATAACTCCTCACGGTTAGAGAGTTATGGCCATTAGAAGTTGGAGAACCGAGGTTTGGGTAATGGACCCAAGTTTGTTTGATGGATAATGGTATGATTTTTGATATATTGTAGGTAATACTATTCTGTATGGATATTACATGTCATTCCATTTCTGGTGGTATGTGGAATGTCACATAACTCCTCACGGTTTGAGAGTTATGGTCTTACAAAGTTGGAGGACCCTCATATGTCATCTAGAAGCCCCAAAAGGTCAAAGTAGTCAAAGTGGTTTAAGAGATTTAAAAAAATAAATAATAAAGAGAAGTGATGAGTTTACTATAATTCAAAGTGAATACAAAATAAATTATTTAAATAATAAATTTAATGGAGAAATTAGAAGTGGGTTAACCCTAAATAAGGAAAGTGGGCAAAGTGACCTAGAAGATG
>JZKD02S1674764.1:137444-150554 GCA_000966675.3 Picea glauca
GGTGCCATCCATAGGGGGTTACATTGCCTATTTCAAGCACTATTAATGGCCATGTTTTCAACATTGACCATGGCAGCTAGTTGAGAACATAATTAACAATAGACATATAATTTATGAACAATTTAGTAAGGATTTGACATTGAGATAAACATATCCTAGCCCATGAACCGACACCTAATCATGCACTTTACTAGCACATATGATAGGTAAACTGAAGATAGGTTTGACCCACCATAAGAAACAATGAAGAGGTTGTTTATATGTACATATTAGACCTAGTTTGGAGAGTGTAAGTTCCTTAGATTGTTGTTTCCAATAGGAGAGACTAAGAGCCTTATTGAGATTTCTTAATCATGTATCTATGTTATTTTTGTTAGCTAAATTGAGTGCCTAGGGGAGAGGAGACTTTCTCTTCTTTTTCATATGTTATTTTAATCCCACTGCAAGTGCCATCTTTAGATTCCTTTTTATTTTCTTTGCGTCTTATTTATGGAAGAAATGGGGGATTTTAATTTACATTCACTTGGAAAGATATCTAATGAATATACAACCAACAAGAAATTGTGTAGATAAGAATAAAATAGAAGTTGAGTGCATTGAAAAGAAAGACTCTTATAGCATAATAAATCCACAAAAATAAGCAACCTGCTATGCAACAGTAAGAGGGTATGTTTGATGACTATTATTAGTACTATCAATAGGGTCCAACCCATTTGTAATTGTGTTGTTAAAATGTAGTGGGGACCCATAATGCATCCATGGACAAAGAAACAAAGTCTTAAACTATCTCTAGCATGAATGGGTAAGGTTTGTCCAACCATAACTACCCACGGTGAATTTTGTTGAGAAACAATTTGATGCATATATATATGGGGGGGTGGGGGGGTACCAAATGTTAGTACCTTGAGTAGGTTTAGTACCAAAAACATCTACAATGGTTTCAACTCTAGAAGTAATTCCTCCCTATTGTCTCCATTTGTAAGCTAAACTACATGCATATAGTAAGCAAGATGCAAATCGATGAACTATTCTACATCGTTGAAATCATGCTCCATTATCACCACATGTTCAATATTTCCCTTGAATTTCCCTCTTTTCAAAATTTTGGTATCTTTTGTTTCATTGAGGATGGCCTCCTTTCTCTTTGTAAATTGGCATCACTTTCACATTGGTCTCACCCATATATGTTTCATTGTGATCTCACCTCCAATAATCTAGTTGCAAGTCAAAAAGGATGTCCTAAAGTGTTATTATGTGTTCTCTTCTCCATGACATGTGAGTTGGTGAGATCTATATCAATCTTTTGGATCTTTCTTAATTTCAAAAATATACATAAGGACTTATGAATCTAATCATGTTAGTTGAAATAGAGTAGACAATGAATCTCATAGATTGATTAGCCATCAAGTTGAAAGCACAGTAAGATCATCCATTAATGTAAAAGGGGAAACAAATTTGTCCCCAAATATTTAAAAGTCCTTTTGAATGCTGGCTTGGCATAACTCATCCAAATAACAACTTGACATGTACAACATAGCTCGTTATCCCCTAGAGCCATTGTATCAACAATTATGACTTGGAAGAGAAATGGAATGTTAGTGGTTATGATTGGAGAACCCACAACTGATGAAATGGCCTGAATTAATGTGGGAATTATTGTGTGACAATGCAACTAAAGCATCTATATCCTAATACAACCCATGGGTATAGACACAACTCAAAATATTGTGGGATGCAACCTAAAATGTAGAAAACACATCTCTCCTCGACCACAAAGGTGGTGCTTGTTTGAAAATGTGCAAGGAAAGGCATAGACATGACAAAATATTATACTTTTCCAAACTTATGGACTCTTGTGGAATTCAAACAAAATGGTCGAATTGCAAGTGAAAGTGTAGTTCACTAGTGTGACATAGACTACTGGCTCATTCGTAGGATTGAGCGTTATTGACCAAGACAAAAATGACACTATGGTACAATTCCCTTATCTATGAAATTCATAAAATAATATTAAGGAGTAAATAGTTTCAAGCAAGTTACATTCACCCATCCCACGCAAAGAATTCCATCTAGTTTTGTTAATCATAGTATGCATGAGTATCAATTAAATACAACATTTAAAGGTCCTAAGCAATTCATCCTTAGCTTACCATGACTCTTGTGATACTGGTTGTTGTAAAGTAAGACCAATCACCTTTGGCAAATCCATTACATCTTATATGGTTCTCATGTCAAGATTTCTGTGATGACTTTTCAACCTCATTGTGATAACATGCTAAGAATTGGTCCTCCTCTAATTGCATCAGTTATGCAAGTTGATCCTACATTGATTATTCCAAAATCATGTTGGCATCTTAGGAAATAAAATTAGCTTGGGAATGATAATTTTTCAAGTACCACTACTTCTCTACCACAGATGAGGCTAGAAACAGTATGTTTTGTGTTTTTTTTTTTTGATAGGCCTTATGTTCTATAGTTATTCTCTTATCCCAATTTTCTTTGTTGACCACATAGACCTTTGTCAATCCCTATTTCAATATCTTATTGAATGCTTCCACGACCCCACTTCCTTACAAATGATAGGGGATGATAGTATGGTGTTGTACTTGATTTAAATTCTATATGATTTGTCTCATGAAGTGTTTACCTTGTTTGGTTGTAAGGATCTAGGGACACCCAAATCGAGTGATGATGTTCTCAAAAATAATTTTTCTACTCATAGATGCAATCCCTAATTGTTTCTACCTCATCCCAGCTAGTCATATAATCAATAACATTGATAATGTATTGAGAACCCAAATGTCTGGCGAGCGGATTTATAGGTCCGATAAAATCCACTACCCATTTTTATAATTGTTGTAGAACAACTACTAGGTGTAACAAAATTTCATCCCTACCAAATAGTTTCCTAGTTCTTTGATAGACGTCACAATATTGAGCATATTATTTAGTTTCCTGGAACATATCCAACCACCACAACCCCACCTTAAGACTTAGAAATCTATGGCCTTTCCACTGTAGTGGCCTCCTACCACCCCATCATGGCTCTCCCATAAAATTATAAGTATTTCATGATCCATGATGCAACATATAAGGATGCCATATACCCTGAGCTTGTACAAATGACCTATTTATCTAATAGTTGGTCACACATAAAACCAATTGTTTCTTCTATTTTTTCAAGTACCCTTATGGCGCAACACCTATGGCGAGAAAAATAATTATGTCATTCAAATAATTTGGTACTAATTCAATATTGAATAATTCAGAGTGTAGAAGTTGGTCATCCAATGAACCTATGGAGTCCCTTATTGTTATTCTAGACAAACGATCAAGTCCTATGTTCATTCTATCTTGATTGTGTTGGATACTAATTCCTAGAATAACAACAACCATCAACAGATCCATCCCTCCAACATCATATTTTTCACCAAATACTTAAGAGCTTAATGGTCTATGAAGAATTTAAATTTCCCTCCTAAAATTTTGTGCCAAAACTTGTATAATCAATACACCATTTCTAGTCCTTCTCATTCAGTAGCGGTATAGTTATGCTATGCCTTCAATAATTTCCCATTGGAAAAATAGATATGGAAATCTAACTTTCCTTCTCCAAGTTGTGCCAATATAGCTCCTAGAAAAATGCCAAATCCATCAACATGTACATGGAATTCAATAATTTAATTTAGAAAAACCAGGATGTGCACACTTACCAATTTTTCTTTGAGAAGATTGAAGAAATTTTGGCATTTCATAGTCCAAGTGAAATTTTCGATCTTATTCATCAATCATTCCATGGGAGGAGTCATGGACATGTAACCCTTTATGAATCTTATATAATACCCAGTGTGGGATATGGTAGACCATATGATGTTGACATTGGTTGAATATTCTAGGTGGACAATTATGGCTATTTTGGCTAGATCAACTAGTACAACATCTCTACAGATAATGTGACCCAAAAATGTACCAAAAGGAGTGAAAAAGATGCATTTCTTCAATTTAAGGGAGATCTACAACTGTGGTTAAATATACTAATGATGTGCAATTCCTTCCATGACCAACATGGAGTTGGTACGTGGCATGCGTTTATTCAAGTTAAGGGAGATCTATTGAAAATCAGTGAAAACATTACAATGTGTTCGTTCAATAGGCTATATATGGTCTAGTCATATAAGTACACTTCTATAAATTTATGTATATAATCTCTAAATGAAATGACCTCTATCATGGACAATGTTACTAGCACATTCTTCAATATGAACACCATCATGTTGTAGGTGTAGGTGCACTATTCTATAGAAAAAGTGGTCTTATTTTTTCCCTCCTTAGCGATTCCTACCTGATGGTGTTCTAAGAAGACATCAATGAAATATTAAGTCTCTTTCCATGCTACCTAGTCTATCACTTTATCATTTAAAGGGGTAGGGAATGGACCATGAACACAAGAATCATTCGACTCTTTGAATTCGAAACATACTCTGATACCACCCATATTCAAATTCTTCTACTAGGAAAATTAATATTGTTGTGAGCATCTTTTCAATCTCCTCTTTCACTTTCTCCTTGATCGGGGTATTAAATCTATAGGGTCTCCTATTGATAGGATTGGAATATAGGTTCATATCTATCCTCATTTTTCCCAATTCCCATTTAATCCCCTTCATCTCAGTAAATATTTGTGGGAATAAATAATCACATTCTCTAAATAATTCCACAACCTTAGATACTATCACATCGTTCTAGTAGTCCCCAATGGATTCCAGCCTAGGTCAACCCTCTATGCTAATATTTAACTTTTTTACCTTCATTGTTTGTGAGTATATCTCCCTTCTAGATGGCATGTTTTCTCTTTCACTATCCTTTTCCTTTTGTGATTATCGTTTCATTTTATATATTGTAATATTATATATGTAACAAAGAAATTAATTATTGCATGAAATAAATAATAAATTTTCATTCTAAATGTTTTTTTTTGCAGAACAAGGATCTTCCAGAATATCTGGATGATCCTCATCAAATAGATCCAAATAATGTTGGGTCTGATGTTGAGATGACATATGATGTTCATGATGAAACAGATACATATGATGATGAGGCCGATGCCGATGTAGATGACGATGATGATCATGATCATGGTCATGATCACGATGGTGATGATGATGATGATGCAGTTGTTGGTAGCAACTAGTGACATTCATGATCATATAGTATGCATCATGGATCATTTTTTATATATATTGTTATAATGTCTGTTTCCATGGTTACTATCATATGTATCATTTTCATGGCCTTTAGTACCATATTATTGAGTTGTATCATTTTTACATGTATCATTTTTACTTATATCGTTTGGACATGTCGTATCACATTGACTTGTATCATTTTGTCTTACGTAATTTATCATTTTTATTTATATCATTTGTACATGATGTATCATTTTGACTTATGTCGATTGTTGGACATGTATCATTTTCACATGTTATTGATATATGTGCATATTTGACTTTCACTTGTTTTAGTTATATATGATGATGATCTTATTAGTATTGACTCATCAATTTTTATATATTGAAAGTGGTTGATGATTTTTGGATGCATGTTTGTTATGTATGATAGTTTTTATTTACTGCTCAAGATGGATGTTGTTAAATTCACTTAAATTATAGATATTTGACTCACTTGTTTTAATTATAGATGATGATCATGTTATAATAAATATATTGTTATTATATATATATTGGATGTTGTATATTCTATTTTGATGGAGATTTAATAAGTATAATGATGTTGTTAATTTGTATGGATGTCCATTTCCCTAAAAATTCTTTATAAATGTTATCCTATAAAATATTTCAAATGCATTTATATGAATTAATATATAATAATATAATTTATTCAAGAGACATGATATATTTAACTAATTAAATTGAAATAAAACATATTATATTAATAACTGTAAGAAAAACAAGAATCATTTTTGGAAGAAAAAAATGAAGCAACAATGGAAGCCAAATTGGAAGCAAAATTGGAACCCACACCAGAAGCAAAACTAGAATCCAAACCAGAAGCAAAAATTGAAGCAAAATGGGAAGCAAAACTAGAAGCCAAATAGGAATAAAAAATAGACGTAAAACTAGAAGCGAAACTGGAAGCAAAATTGGAAGCCACACTAAAAGAAAAACTAGAAGCAAAACAAGAAGCAAAACTAGAAGTCAAACGAGAAGCAAAACTAGACATAAAACTAGAAGCCAAATGAGAAGCAAAACTTGAAGAAAAATTGGAAGCCATATTAGAAGCAAAATTGGACGTAAAACTGGAAGCCAAACCAAAAGCCAAACTGGAAGCAAAATTGGAAGACATATCAGAAGAAAAACTGGAATCAACACCTGAAGCTAATAATTTCCAGCGTTATTCCTGATGCTAAACCTGACTCTATTCTTGGTGCTAAATCTGGTGCAATTATAATTAGTCTTGTTTTCACCCAGTTTTGCGTCGAAAAAGGTGTCCAATTCATGAACTAAAATACACTAAATTCTTATGCTAATTGCATATTCTGTTGTAGTGAAGGATGCCAAGCGCATCCTCAGATATGTTCAGGGAACCATGAGTTATGGGATTCACTATGTAGTTGGTTGTGTATTGGATCTCATAGGCTTCAAAGATTCGTATTGGGCTGGAGATGGCACAGATTGCAAGTCCACTTCAGGGTACACTCTCAGTTTGGGGTCAGGCCCTATTTATTGGTCAAGTAAGAAGTAATCAACCATTGCTTTATCTTCCACAGAGGCTGAGTACATAGGAGTTGTCAACTATGTCATTCAAGCACTTTGGCTTCAACACTTCCTTATCGAGCTTAGTATCCATTTTCACTGTCCGATTGTCATATGGTGTGACAATCAAAGTACACTAAGATTTTGCAGATATCCAGTACAATGGAAGCAAACCAAACGCATTGAGGTCCACATGCATTTCATCATAGATCTAGTACATGACATGATCATTGATCTGCAGTCTCGTCCTTCCTCTGAACAGACTGCTGACATCTTCACCAAGACCTTCACTGGGATGAATTTTCAGACTTTGCGGGATCATCTTGGAGTGAAGAACACATTTTCCTAGCAATTATGATTGGTTGCAAAGCACCTTTTCTTATTTTGATGCATTGTCTTTTGAGGGGGTTTTTTGTTCCCATGTGGTTTTCCCTCTTTCTTCATTTTCATTCAGTGTTCATTAGTTGCATTGTACATGAGTACCTAATATGGCCTAGTTGCTCGGACTTATTTTTCATTACTCCATAGTGATGTTGAGGGGGGTGTTGGAAATATTTCTATTTTCAACTCACTAGTTCAATGGTAGTTAACTATAGCTAGTTCTATTTTAGACTTTCTATTTTAGACCATCACTATTATGCATGCATTCCTAAGAAAAGTTCATTGCTTGTTCTCTTTTTTTAATTATGAAATTTTCTTTCCTATATGAGTATATATCACTCATTCATTGTATTCACATTGATTAGCTCATTTGATTAGTGTGAATATATTTTATCATTCTTCCATATTGAATCTCTCGTCCTTTTCTTAATAAGCTTTGTTTGTACTTTATTTAGCTAGGTCTCCTATGCAGGTTTCCATGAAACATTGACACTCATTACTTTTTCCATATGTTGTGTCAAACGTTTTTTTACATTGCTAGATTAAACAAATGTTGTTTGTATGACTCTACATCCAATACTGAGATATTTTTTTCTAGACTTTCCAAAATATTTTAATGCATCTATTATACAAATTCATCAATGTTACGAGATGAATCTATTTTTGTTTTTTGAAAAATATAAATTCCAACTTACAATCAATTATATTAGACAATATTTGAATTCTAAACATTATCTAGAATATGTATGCATACTCGGTTCGATTTCTTCTTGTTGAACGTCAAGATGCAAATCTCTAATTACATTATCATAACTTGTTCCTTCAATATTTGCATGTTGTTGTTTTTTTTTTCTACAGTTCTCTTTTGTTTGTTCTATACGACGAGTATCATCCCGAGTGAAATCATATTTTCTCTTCCGCTCCCTTTTGTTGTCCATGGTTATTCAATCTGTAAAGGTTTTAAAAAAAATCATATCTTAAATAACTTGGAAAAAATGCTCAATAAACCAAGTTGCTTTAAAAGAAATTTTGGATAAAAAATTGATGTTAAACAAAAGTTAAAAAAAATTGATTTTGAAAAACTTTGCTTGAGAAAAACTTCCTTATGGCAAAATTTATTCTAAAAGGACATAGAATTTGAAATGAATTTTTCAATAAAACTTACTTTAAAAAATAAACTCTTTGATATAGTAAGAAAATGCTTTTGAAAACCTCCATTTACAACAAAATTGTTGAAGAAAATCTTCAATTTAGAAAATGGTATCCCAAATTTACAAAAAACTTTTACCCAACTCTATACTTTAAAAAGTTGAAAGATTTCTAGTTTAAATTATGGGTATAAGTGTACGGGGGTATGAAAGGGGGGAGGGAGATTCCCGGCATCGCCCCTACCCCCCTTTGTATTTGTTTAAACGTGGGTGGGAAAGGGGGGAGCGCGATGTTGGGCATCACCCCTCCCCTTATTTGCATTGGTCTAAAACGTGACATCTTCTTAAAATGTAAAAATGTAGATATGATTTGACAAGAATATATACAAAGAACATCAAATTTTATTTTAATAAGTTTTATATATGATCGTAAAAAAATTAATATATGTATTGGTCAAAAAAAATATTTATGTATTTTGATTTTCATTGTTGAATAGATTTTTCCAAAATGTATAAAATTACATATTCTTAAGATGTAAAAACATAGATATGAATTGATGGGAATATATATAGAGTGTAACATACCCATCCACCCACAGGCCGAGGTACGCTACCTTCAAGCCTGCCCTTGGAATTATTTCTCTTATCTATACCTTTTTAAAATTTAAGGATGCATAAAAGGAAAGAATTTAACGACATGCACAAAAATATCCAACAAACATGCATAGTCTAAAGATTCAATTAAAATATAATTAAATATACAATGGAAATACATTCATATACATGAAAATGATACCATAACATAGAGCACTTATCTTTATGAAAGATGAAACCAACTGGCTGCAGACCAAGGACGTTCCACCCAACCATAGGCACTACTATTCCAAATCTCAACAACAACAACGTCACCCCTGAGCCAGGGCTATGAATCCACAAGGACAGTTCCAGAGTGTTACTTGGCTTCCCAAACCAGTCAGCACCCAATCTCTCACAAGATTCCCAGCTCTCACAACAATCCAAGTACCCAAATCTCTTCTACCCATCTTGCACCACCAGAGAGAATGGTCTTCCGCCCTTCTCTGCCATGCAGTCCCTCAGGAAATACTTCTCCTTTTTTGAGCTCCAACATAGCTGGTCCATAATCTCAATGCTAGAACTCTCAAGACTCGTAGTTTGAGAAACGCTGGACACATGCCAACACATCTCAGAAATGCATGCCTCAAATCATGGCTGGATCATACTAGCGACCACTACAATCAACTATCCCCTGGCTAATCTTCGGTAGTTCAGTTCCCTTTCCCAAGCTAAGACGCAGATGAGGATGGATCAATGAATGGGTAAGTGGGTGCATGAAAGTGCGTGATGGAAATGAATGAACGCGCAAGAAATCAACAAACAAGCCATCAGTTGAACCCCCCCATCAGACCATAGGCGGGTTTAAATAACTTTGTGGGAAATCAAGAACCTCCTTGGCCTTCCCCAAGAAGCTCACGTAATCGATCCCCTCCCTTAGGAAAAAAGGGTAATTAACATAGGAATAACACATAGCCCCTCAAGCCCCCTCTCTTATGGAATCACAACCCCCTATAACTCTAGTCCTTGTTCATCTAGCAACCAACCATGTATTTATTATTAATAATGATAGAAAACATTACATGTCTTGGGCACACTGGCCTTTTAATAATTGTTTGGGCACCCTGGCCTCTTAGCATTGTAACAATACATTATTTAAAATGGGGGTTCAAAACCTGGGGTGTTACATCCCCTCCCCCTTATTTTGGCACGGTCCTCAGTGCATATACAAAATAGAGATCAAAATCTCAAATTTATTCAAAAAGCTATGGGTACTCTGCCCGCATGGAATCTTCATTCTCTCAGGTAGCATCTTCAGGACCGTAGCAGGCCCATTGAACTTTTACTAGCTCTATAACTCGATTCCATAGCATTTTGACTTTTCTGTCCAATACCCATACTGCCTGAACCTGCAAATCTCCCTCTGTCTCTACCTGAATCAGATGCCAATAAATAACATGGTTAGGGTCATGTACATATTTATTTAGTAAAGATACATGAAATACATTATGCACATTCATGGAAGAAGGGAATGCAAGCATGTATGCAACTGGCCCTATTTTGTCCAATATTTCAAATGGACCACATAATCTGGTTCCCAACTTTGTACAACTACCCAATTTCAAAGAGCTTTTCTTGGGCTTCACTTTCAAAAGTACATTCTCCACTACTCTAAATTCTCTAGCTGTCCTATTCTTGTCTGCATAAACTTTCTGTCTATCCTAAGTTGCCTTTAAATTCTGCTTGATCTTAGCCACCCAGTCTTCCATGTCCTTGAGAAACTCCGGCCCAAGTACCACTCTATCTGTTGGGTTGTCCCAACTTAATGGAGTATCGCATTTCCTACCATACAAGGCTTCAAATGGGCTCATTCTTAATGAAGTTTGATACCCATTATTATATGCAAACTCAATCAAGTGTAAGTAACCTTACCACTTAGATGGCTTATCCATCACATACATTCGCAGCATATCTTCAATTATTCGATTGACTCTCTTTGTTTACCCATCTATCTGGGGATGATATGTCGTGCTAAAGTTTAGATCTGTGCCAAATCCTTTAAACAATGCCCTCCAAAAATTGGAGGTAAACTTTGTATCTCTCTGAGACTATTGTTCTAGGTATCCCATGCAACCTAGCGATTTCCTTCATAAAAATTTATGCAATATTAGCCATTGTATGCATTGTCTTCACAGGCACAAAATGAGTAGCCTTTGTTAATTTTTCAACCACCACCATGATTGAATCATGTTGCTTATTCGTTCTGGATAATCCTGTGATGAAATCCATGGTGATCACTTCCCATTTCTTCTCTGGGATTGGCTATGGTTGTAGCAAATCCGTTGTGTGCCTATGCTCAGCCTTCACCTTCTGACATTCCATACATAAAGCGATGTAATTAGCAACATCTTTCTTCATTTCCGGCCAAAAGAACTGGCTTCTTACTGCTGTAATTGTTTTTTGGTAACCGGGATGTCCAACATAAGGAACATCATGCATTTCCTTCAATACCAAATTCCTCAGTTTTCCAGAACTAGGAACATAGATTCTATTTTTATGCATGAGTAATCTGTCTTCCCTTATCTCATACTTCTTTATTTTCTGTTGTACATCTCCTTGTTGTAAGCTTTCCTTTACCTGTAGGTAATGCTGATCTGTAACAAGACTGTCTAAAATTCTGCTCTTCAAGTCCGACTGATGCATACTGACAGCAGTAGCATGCATGGTATGCACTCTTCTACTAAGTGAATTGACAACTTTATTCTCATTTCCCTTGATATGCTTGATATCGAAGTCATATTCACTTAAAAATTCTAGCCATCTTGTTTGCTTGGCATTCAATGTTGGTTGTTCAAAAATATACTTCAGGCCAATGTGGTTTGTCCTTAATTTGAATTTCTTCCCCATAAGATAATGCCTCCACATCCTCAAGGCGTGAACAATGGAAGTAAGTTCCAAGTCATGCATGGCATAGTTCCTCTCATGTTCCTTAAGATTTCTGGCCTCATATCCAATAACATGTCCATTTGCGTGAGGACTCCCCCAAGTCCTTCCTTACATGCATCTGTACATGCCACAAAAATTTCATTTGGGTCAACAATCTTTAACACAGGTGCACTAGTAAGTAATTCCTTCAACAGATTAAAATTCTTTTCACACTTGAGTGTCCATTCAAATTTAGTTCCCTTCTTTTGCAAAGAAGTGATGGGATGATCAATCTTAGAGAACCCTACTATGAACCTTCTGTAGTATCTAGCTAATCCCATAAAAGATATAACATCTGACACATTTCTGGGTGTTGGCCATCCTCTAATGGCTTCGATATTCTTTTTATCTACTGCTATGACTTGATCTGAAATAATGTGTCCCAAGTAATGGATTTGCTTTTGATAAAAATAACACTTACTCAACTTGGCATACAACTGATGTTCTCTTAGTACTTGCAATACCAGTCTTAAGTGATGTTCATGCTCCTCTTCAGACTTAGAATAGATAAGTATGTCATCCAGGAATACTATGACAAACTTATCCAAATAATTTTTGAATATGTCGTTCATTAAGCACATGAAGATAGCCGGTGTATTGGTCAGTCCAAATGGCACCACTACAAATTCATAATGCCCATACCTGGTCCTAAAGGTTGTCTTATGAATATCTTCTTCCTTGATTCTTACCTGATGGTATCCTTCCCTCAGGTCAATCTTTGAAAATATATTTGCTCCTCTTAGCTGATCAAAGAGGTCATTAATTCAGGGTAGAGGATACTTGGTCTTTATAGTGTACTTGTTCATCCATCAAAAGTCAATACACAGCCTCAAGGTTCCATCCTTCTTTTTGACAAAAAGTACTGGTGCTCCCCAAGGTGAAACACTTGGACATATGTACCATTTCTTCAAAAATTCCTCCAACTTCATTTGTAATTCTTTTAACTCTGGTGTGCTCATTCTATAAGGTGTTTTTGACACCAGGGCAAATCCTGACACTAAATCGATTAAGAAATCTATCTCCCTCCTTGGTGGCAATCCTAGTATTTCTTGGAATACATCTTCAAATTCTCGTAGCACCGAAAAATCTTCGAGGCTTGGCCCCTTTGTATTTTTTGGCTCTTCCACATGAGATTCATACTGTTCTAGGATAAATTCGTGAGTGCGGACACAGACCAATCTCCACAGATCCACCTGGATCTGGAACAAACTGAGACAGAATACTACTCTTTCCCTAGTTCTAAAGTATTG
>JZKD02S1674764.1:179194-201924 GCA_000966675.3 Picea glauca
TTGGGTTTCCAGGTGAAAAATCTTTGTGTAATGTTTGTATTTGCCATTGCATCTTTTCTGTTCTTTTCTGAATATCAGTTTGCAGTAGATATTGTACAAGGTTAGAATTTACAATATCGTGAAAGGAAAGATCGTGAAACCAGAGTTTGAAGAAGGGAAAGAGAAGGAACCGCAGAATGTTGCAGCTATGGAGAAATTCAAAGATGATGACATCAATGCCATGAGTATCATAGTGGATTCTATCAAAGACTACTTGATATCATACATCTCCCATCTTGACTCATCAAAGAAGATGTATGATTCCCTAACAAACCTCTTCTTAGTCAGAAACATTGGACAAGTAATGAGTCTGAAGAATGAGCTCCGTGACATGAAGATGAATGATGATGACAG
Organism: Picea glauca; assembly: GCA_000966675.3. NCBI lineage: Eukaryota > Viridiplantae > Streptophyta > Pinopsida > Pinales > Pinaceae > Picea > Picea glauca. Next base: position 179,588 of record JZKD02S1674764.1, read on the forward strand.
CATAACATCATGTTTTGTGAGAATTTCTCAGTTAAGAGATCAACTACAAGATATTGAAGAGATCATATCAGAGAAGGAGTTGGTAAACATAGTACTCAATGGTCTTCCCAAGACGTGGGATGAATTTGCCACAAGCATGAACACAAGAAAGGAGTATCCGACATTTGAAGAACTTTGGACTTGTTGTGCTCAAGAAGAATCAAGGATCAGTGCAAAAGAGAAACCCCAAAAGAAGTAAGATGATCAAGCCTTCACAACAAGATTCAAGAAGTTCAGGAACAAAAGGAAGTTTGGTTCAAGGAGGAAGCCAAATCAAGAGAAAGACATTTTAGAAGTACAATGCTTCAACTGTCGAAAGTATGGTCACTACAAGAATCATTGTCTCAAGCTAAAGAAAAGGAAGGAGAAACACGAAGCATCAATTGTCAAAGAAAAGGAACCTACAAATAAGACTAAGCAGGATGGAAGAGACTTCTTCTTCTAAAGGTAACAAAACTCTTCCTATTTCTTGTACATATCTTGTTTGCATCGTCTCTGTACAAATCTCGTATATCTATCTCTTGGAAGATAATGTGTTCCAAGAATAACTATACCTATGGAAGAACAACAATATAAGAATGGATATCATTAGATAATACACATGTAAGGATGAAACACAAATCATGTGGAAGCTATTGCAAGATAAGCCAAATCAATCATGAAGAGACTTAGAAGAAGCAAAGACAGAAAGAAGTCAGCAATCGAGAGGAAATTGGAAAACGACTTATGACGTTTTGTAGAAGACAACAAGACGAAAGCGTGGACTCTGTTAGACAAGAGAGCCAATTATATATTGCAGAAGACAATAAGGATGCAGATGGAAGCATTGACTCAGTTAGACGGAGGGAGCCGATTATATGCACTCATACATGAAGCAGGGATTAGGAGGGAGCTAATCCTATGATCCATTGAAGATGATGAAGTATATATCCATGATAGCAACCATGAAAGACAGTACGTATTCTTCAAAGAGAATCCTTAAAGTATTCCTGGTTTTCCATCCACATCCGTGATCCTATGATGGAATATTTAGGGCATGGAATCTATAAGAAACTCCATGGACCCGAGAACTAAAGAAACACATGAAGATTCCAAGAAAGAAAGAGAAGCCAAAACAACTAGTCATTGTATCAAGAATCACAAGATTATCAGCCTGATATAAACTCAATAAAAACAATTAAGCATAGGAACTAAAAGTCGTGATGAAGAACAATGTATGGAAGACTTATGAATGAAAGCATTGCGAGATCCAAAACTAGAGGTTCTCCCAGATGGAGGGATAAGACTATGATGATTACTTGTTCCAGTAAACTAGAATTATCTCTACATAAGTCATTATATCATCCACAACATCCATGAGTTGGAGTTCTACATAAGATGATTGGAAAGAATGTTCTCCAGAGAAATTGAATAAAGAGCATATGAAGAGCAATCTCAAGACTTTGAGGCAGACCGGAAAGAGACCCTTGTATGCAGATAGAAGAGGATAACTTGGTGGAGAACCTCCAGTGCACAACAAAAGCATGGTGAAGATATCCTATAACATCAAGATGATTACTCAGTAGATCAGATCTCACGATGACAGAAGAAGTGCCACATGGATATGTTCCAGTTTCCCAACAATGATATACTCTATTGTTCATAGCTACATGAAGCCTTCACAGAAAATCAGTGTTGCAGACTAAAGTACATTTGAAATCAAGCATTACATTATCTATGATGAAGTCCAAAAAGGAGAAAGTGGTTCTCCAATACATATCTCCACAAATGAGAAGATACACAAACATTTTGGTAAAGCTTCTATCCAAGATGAAAGAGTTTGCATACTCAAGCTGGAGCTCGTGGAGAAGACTTCCTTATTGAAAAAGGAAGATATGACTCCCAGGTTGGGAGGGAACACTGAAAATATTATTGAGGACATTCATTTTCAAGATTGAAAAATAATCCATCTTGGACAGATGCTTTCATGTTCAGAAAGTGGATTGAGATTTCTGAGGAACAACGATTTCCCATTGTGGTTAACATGGGAAATGGTCCAGATTGTTGATGTATCATAGACAACGACTTCCCATTGTGGTTAACATGGGGAATGGTCTAGGGAAGTCTCTCTTCTTGAGGGTTACTCAAGAATATTGGCCTGCCTTGCCGGACAATGATTTCTCATAGTGGTTAACATGAGGAATGGTCTATTTTGGAGGTTGATACATGACAGTCTTTTCCTTTTGTGGTTAACAGAGGAACTAGTTTGGACAATCATTCCCTAGGGTTTATACATTCTCTCTAGGGTGCACTTTGATTAGTGTAGGAAGAATGGCCCAGGGTGGGGAATGGTCCAGGCTCAAAAAGCAGGGACAGTCATTCCTTAGGGTTTATACATTCTCTCCAGGGTGCACTTTGATTAGTGTAGGAATAATGGCCCAGGGTGGGGAATGGTCTAGGTTCAGAAGACAGGACAATTATTCTTTCTTGCTTGAGAAGAATAGTCCATATATCTCATTGTTCTACTCTGAGGGAAGATATTATTTTATCTCTCATAGACGTGAGTGAAATATTGGCCCAGATGATTCATTTTATATCATAACATTGTTTCTGTGCAGGTTGATTTTAGATGATTGTTATGAATATTGTATAACAATAGATGTATACTACTGTGGTGGATGTGTTCCATTGTTCGTGACTATACGTTACTGATCAAGTACTTGTTTGCTACTTGGTGTGGTAGTGTACCACTGGATTGTAGTTATGTACTACTATGGATAGACACAGTTGTGTTCTATTTTGTTCTGATTGCCTTGAAGACTATCAAGCAGTTTATTGGAAATAATTATCATCCAGATGAATGCTGAACATAGATTTTCCAGACAGAAAATGGTTTAGAACATTTACTCTTCTAGATTAGAAGAATGGCTCATGTATCACTCTATGGAGTGAGCATCATGTCTGATTACTCAGATAGAGTATGGTTTCTAGAGATGATGCAACTGATGATGATGAAGGTGCTCATGATCTAGTCTATATAACTATGTTGATGTTATCGGGTGAATGGTATGTTTTGTGCTAAAAAACCATTACCTGTAATACCTCCCTAGATAGGAGGGAGTGTTGATATTATGGTAGTTGCGGAAGGTATTTACCTCCACGTGTAAACCTGACAAGGATATAATACTTCGGAAAGCAAGAAGAAACCCTAATAAGTTGGCTAATAACCCTAGAAGACTTGTCGGCTCAAGAAGATAATTTATATTAGGTTATTAGCCTCCAAGAGAAGAAGTCGGCCAGAAATAATATTATATACTAAACATACAGATACCCAGAATGAGAAGTCGGCCTTAGCAGTTAGCCAGAATTAGTATAAATACATGAGGCCAATTCTCATTCTGGTAGGCAGTCTCAGAATTGCAGTGCCCAATCTTGTATGCACTGCAGTTGCCCAGTTTCTGCGTAGGTTTGGAGGAGAGATGTCGTTGCAAATGTTGTAGCTAGCAGTTACGCTTGGACTATATCTTGTCTAGGGTTTGGACTATCTGATAAGCTCTTTGTGATGTGATATCCTTGGGGAAAGGTGAGATACCCTTTGTTTGGCTATCTAGCCTAGGGTTTTCTTTCGGAGTGATTCTCTGTCAAAGTTAAGGTGCTCGGAGGGTGGCTTCGGCCTATGGTTGGGTGACAAGGGTATTGTCAATGGTAAAAATAGCACACATATTTCATATTCTAACAATTAGTACGCAGTGCCACTGTGTAGAGTATGCAATGCCTACTTCTAGATCCAATATCTCTTAAACCAAAACACATTTTGAAAAACTGAGAGAGGTTTTTGTTATTGGAGTGTTATGAACAAAAAACTCCTTTAGTTTTCAAAAATACATCCTCAACTTCTCATAACCCAAGTTTTAAATTAGTGACTCAAAACTGGTAGAATAACTTTGCACAATTTAGCCTCTGCCAGAATATTACGCAACGCCTGTAGGTAGCGCTCGACTGTGTTTCTGCATGCAATTCGGTAGCATAAATCCATGGGTGCTTTGATGCTTGAACTTGGATATTGGGAATAACTCAATATAATTTCAATTTTCCCCAAAACAAAAATAAAAATCCCATAACAATTGTATTCATTTGCCAAAATGAATAATGAAATGCAGATTCTGTTCTCTGTGAAATATTAGGTAGCGCCTGTAGGTAGTGCCACTTATGCAACACTGAGGCATAAACCAATATTGTGCTAACAGGCCCCACGTAACATTGAATGTTACAAATGTCATAACTATGGACACATAGTTTGTGATTGTAGAAACATGATCGATACTTCCATGAACGAGAACATTGATATCATATATAAGAAATTATGGATAAGAAAACAGAAAGAACAGGTGAACAACGACCGGGTCCCAGAGATCGCAAGATTGGCAATAAAACAAGATGAAGAAAAATCTATAGAGAAAAGTAAGAATATCAGATATAGAAAGGTTTGGAAAATAAACGAAAGAAAAGAAGGACAAGTAAATAAGGAACAGGTTCAAGAGATTGTACTTTCAAGTATTGTAGTGAAAGATGAATCCATAGAGAAAGAAAGAAGTCAGAGCTCAGAGAGATGATGAATCTACCAATGAAGATGATGATGAATAGACATCAGAGCATGAATTGTTCTGATCCATCTGACTTACAGACTCCCAGGTAATATGAATATTAGACAGGGGGAGTCTATGCGATAGTTTTGACAGACCAAAGAACCATCCTTCAAGCATATTGTAGAGTTTGAGAAGATAGATCCAGAGCAGTCAGTTAGCAGAAGTACAGTTTGATAGATTAATCAAGACTTTATGATAGTATAGTGATAAATGGGTCAACATTATGGAAAATTGCACAAGTAGAGTCTTGGAAAGTATGGACATAGATGGATTTGTAAGAATACTTAGAAGCTTTGGAAAAATATATGAAAGTGGACGAGATCATGGATTCAGAGATTGGTTCAGAGAGTTGTTCATAGACAAAGGAACATTATCATAATTAATGATAATTACACAGGAAATGGCTCGAACAATGCTAATGGATTCCAAATTGACAGATATTTTTTAGACACATGTAGTGCATACAACACTTCACATTCAAAATAGAGTAATGCTCATAAACAAAAATGACAAAACTCCATACGAACTATGGAAAGGAAGTGCAGACAACAACCTCTACATCAAGGTAACTCAAGGTAGTATTTTATTAATTGAAATTTATGTTGATGATATTGTTTTGGAAGTACTAATGACAGGTTAAGCCAGAAATTTGCAAAGGATATGCATAATGAATTTGAAATGTCATTACTTGGAGAACTATCCTTATTGTTTGGTCTTCAAATATGTCAAAGCAACCAAGGAATTTTTATTTCTCAAACTAAGTACATCAGAGAAATGATAAAGAAGTTCGGAATGAAAGATTGCAAACTAGTCACCACTCCTATGCAAACCAGTTGCAAGTTGAGAAAAGATGATGATTCAAAGTCTATAGACCAGAGGCAATATAGGTCAATTATTGGTAGCTTACTATATGTGACATCATGCAGACCAGATGTAATGCATGCATGATCCCGATTATTTTCAACACAAAATGCGAGCGGAGATATAATAAAGAAATGCACAGAGATATCGCAGATATTCAATAAGATAACATAAATGTATCAGAGATGCAACCATAAAAAAAGATATATAGTAATACAAGATTTCTATTAATGAAAGAAATGTACAGAGACTGTAAAAATATAGAGTGAAAGACTCGCTAGAATGGTGGCAACTTATCTCTGAGAAGAGATGTGACGGCTACTTGCATCCACAAGAAGATGGTTACAATGAGGCTCTGAAGGCCTTTTTACAATAAACAAGAATGTCAAAAACCCTAGACATCCAAAAACTTAACCCTAGGATGTGAAGCGCCAAAAGTCATGTGGGCCTCGTTTGGGTAAGTGAGTACATCAACTTCTCGGGGTCGTAACTTTTGCATATGATCTCTGTTTTAGGCGTGTGATAGCTCGTTGGAAAGGTATTGTTGAGGAAATTCATTTTGGGGGATAAATTATGATTTTGGATATCATTGAGAACCTTGATTTTGAAAAAACTTCATTTGGTCCCTCAAAATGGCCCTAAAAGTTAAAAACTACTAAAAATAGTAAATTGCCAAAATTGCCAGAAAACTATTTTGAGCCAGTCGAAAAAGGTGGGTGGCCACCGATATCCACCTAGATCAATCCTCCCTCCTTAGAAATCAATGGTCTCCATTGCATTGAGTTCCTGGGGGAGAGGGAAAAGCATTTGCTGAATCTGCATCTTGGTGAGATGCTTGCCTTGCTGGAGATGTCGCACTGCTCAGTTTGTGGAAGCTTGTCACAAACCTGTTGAGGCTGAGGCCGTTCAACAAGTCGGGACACATGAGAGGACGATGTGCAGAAGGAATATTTGCACTTTTTTGCAACCTTGTTGACTTTCTTCTGTTTGATAGAAGGTGCTTGGGGCGAGGCTGTAGTGGTTGCAATGTCCTTCTGTTCTCCTTTTGAACAGATTGTGAAGAAGCTAAATTTTGTAGTATGAGATACTACCTTGCAGAACTTTTTAGGTGGAACAATAGTTGGAACTACCTTTGGTATTCTGTAGAGATGACCTCCCAGAGAAATAATGACACTGCGGGGTCGAGACTCATAAACAACATGGCGCTTCCACATATATGGTTGGCCCAAGAGAACATCACAAACATCCAGTGGAGCAACATCACATAATACCTCATCCTTGAAGGGTTGGATGTCGTATGACAATCGACATTGTTGCCTGACACAGAGATTTCGTCCTTGGCGAAGCCACACGATGTTGTATGGCTGCGGGTGTGGTGTTGTCAACAATCACAACTGTTTGATGACCTCTGCTGAGATGAGGTTCTTTTGGCTTCCACTATCAACAATAAAATGCAGTGGGGTCCCCTTCACCCACATCTGTGAATGAAAAAGGCGCTCCCCCTCTTCAGGATATGTTGGTTCTTCTGGTTGAATTGTTGCGGTCGCGACAATAGCATTGGGGTCCGCATCAATGATCTGTCCTTTACCATTATTTTCAGAATCAGATTTTGAATAAGGGTTCGGCTCTTTGTCTTTGATCTCGACCACCAATGACTTTTTTGAGTGACATTCATCGGTGTTGTGCCAGGGGATTTTGTGGAACTCACACCATTTTCCAGTGTCCTTCTTTGTCTTCCCGTGACCCTTATTTCCTGTGTCTTGGACTGGTTTTCGAGAGATTTTTTGTTAGGGTCGTCTTTGTCATACTTCGGTTGTTGTGGATTTGCAGACCCAAACTCCCGTTTGTTCTGGTGCTTAAATTTCTGCTCGATTTTAATAGCATATCGATATGCAGCATCGAGTGATGAGATGTCCAGAAAATCCATTTCAGTCTGGATGTATCTGTGTAGATCCCCACGGTATTTCAGAACCAAATGTCGCTCGGAGTCTTTGATACCCATCTTGGTGCGCAAGGTATGGAAGGTATTGGTGAACTCCATAACTGCTTGGCCTCTCTCTTGCTGCAATGTGGTCCATCTCATGCACTGGTTCTCATAGTTGCCAACAGGGTAATACTATTCCTTTACTGCATCCACAAAAAAATCCCAAGTGGGATTGACCTCGTATATTCCAGACTCCTCTGTGGAACTTTGCTCCTAGTAAGTTTCCCACCAATGTTTGACATGAGGAAGAGCTTTAAGGAGTGCGAAGGTGATCTTTTCTTTGTCGAAAAAATTGTGAACAAAGAAATAACCTTCTAGCAGAGTTAACCATTTTCTAGGGCTTCTACATCTATCTGTCCTTCAAATATAGGAATATCAAAATTAAATTGTACCTAGAAAGGTGAAGTGCCTCCAAAGTGGCCGCTTGATGAAGATGTGCCTGCTGTTATCGGCAGGTGTTGAAGTATGTGGGAAAAATTCTCCATCATTTCGTCCCTTTGTCGCGTGAGAGCTTGCTCAAGCAACAGATTGATATGATCGCCTGCTCCGTCGTTTTTCTTTTCTTCCGCCATTGAGGGTTTCTTGGGCGTGTGAGAGTGATTGTCTTCAAAAGAGACAAGCTCGAGACCCAACTTTCTATACTCGGACCTCGTCGAGTACATGCACTGAAAAAACGTTCAAGAGCAGCCTACTCTAATACCACTGATCCAGATTATTTTCAGCACGAAATGCAAGCGGATATATAATAAATAAATGCATGGAGATATCACAGATATTCAATAAGATAACATAAATGTATCAGAGATGAAACCATAAACACAGATATACATTAATACACAATTTCTATTAATGAAAGAAATGTACAGAGACTGTAAAAATACAGAGTGAAAGACTCGCTAGAATGGTGGTAGCTTATCTCTGAGAAGAGATGTGACAGCTACTTGCATCCACAAGAAGATGGTTACAATGAGGCTCTGAAGGCATTTTAACAATAAACAAGAATTCCAAAAACCCTAGACATCCAAAAACCTAACCCTAGGAGGTGAAGCGCCAAAAGTCATGTGGGACCCGTTTGGGTAAGTGAGTACATCAACTTCCCGGGGCCATAACTTTTGCATACGATCTTCGTTTTAGGCGTGTGATAGATCATGGGAAAGGTATTGTAGAGGAGATTCATTTTGGGGGCTCAATTATGCCTTTGTATATCTATGAGAATATTTATCTCTAAAAACCTTCATTTGGGCCCTCAAAATGGCCCCAGAAGTTAAAAACTGCTAAAAATAGTAAATTGCCAAAATTGCCAGAAAACTGTTTTGAGTCGGTCAGAAAAGGTGGGTGGCCACTGATATCCACCTGGATCAATGCAATTGAACATGTGGCACGATTTCAAGCAGAACCAAAGGAATCACATGTATTAGCAATGACGAGGATTTTCAGATATCTCAAAGGAACATAAGAGTTTGGATTATGGTATCGAAAATGAAAGGATCTATCACTTATTGCGTACACATATGTAGATTGGGTAGGTTGGATTGATGATCGACGAAGCACAAGTGATGCAAGAGCATCGCCCAAGACAAGCGAGCCAGCATGGAAGACAATGAACATTTAGCCTGGAAGACAAGTGATTTCATTGTTATGGAAAACAAGTTCTGAGAAAGAACATTTAGCCTCTCAAGAGACCCTCGAGGAGGAGGAATCGACGGTCAGGATTCGCAGAGGAAACAGCAAAATCCCGTCAGTCGTCAGATCTCGGGAGAGTTACGCAGGGTTTAAGCCCGAAGGAATAGAGGAAGAACCCAGGGGAAGACATCGAGATATTGGCATCAGCGGGTTTTCATAAGGCTGAGAATCGAGACCTTGAAAGTCCCAAAATACCGAGAAAGGATCTCAACTGTAGATCTTGGCAGGATGCGTGGCAGGAGATTTGGATGAGTCGGAATTTGGAGCATTGGGTTTTCCAAAGGTAAGAAACTCTTGCATATAGGAATCGTGATCCACGATTTCCCGATTGGATCAGAGCCGTCCAAACAGTAGGGACACGTGGTGAACGATCCCGGAGAATCGGAGTTCGGGATATCGGGGTTTCCGGAGTCGTGAAACTCGAGCATATCGAAATTGTGATCCGTGATTTCCCGACGCGATCAGGGTCATTAATTTGAAGGGCGCATGTCCAAGGATCTTGAAGAGTTCGGGGTTCGACATTTCAAGATTCTCGGTGACGAGAAGCTCACGACAGAAGAAGTCACGAAATCCCAAAACGTGACGGTCCCACCGCCTAGCTGTCAAGTGGAGGACAGGTGGCATTGCATATCAGAGTTTGGGACTTGGAAGGGTCCATGGATGAGTGCATTTGAAATCGAGAGGTTTCAAAATGCGATTTCCCGATCGCCACGAGAGTGTGGGCCACAGGCATCAAAGCAGAGGATAGGTGGCATTGGAGATCGGAGGATCGGATATCCTGAGGATGTAAGTTTTACGCTCAGTTTCGCAAAGTCCGAACTTCCGATAGGGGGAAAAGGCCCGTGGTCGTGTGGACTAGCAGGTCACATGTGAAATAATTAGCCAGTGGGAGCTAAGGGGAGCAGAGAGTATCATCGCCGATTGGAAATCGGGGATCCGTGAGGTAAGTGATACACGACCTCACAAGTGTCGATTTCCCGATTGGGAAAATTCCCAATAAAAGCAAGGAACGCGTGAAGTGAATACTCATCGGGTTTCGGGGATTTGTGAGACCCGAATCTATGAGTGCAGGACTCACGACCTCGTGAGGTCCAATTTCCTGATAGGGTAAAGGGAGATCGTCAGGAGGATCTTGTGGGTGCAGAAAAGTCCCGATAAGGGATTTGAAGAGAATTTTAGTTCTTCGAGCCTAAGGAAGAGAAGGTCCTGGTGGGAGCAGACGTGCTTGGGGTAGCGCATTTGCGTCAGAGTGGTATCAGAGAGGATTTATTGTTTGTATATTTCAAGCAAGAGGAGTGAAGAATAAAAGAAGCACTCTGATACACATCAAGTGATATTAGAGCGAGAAAAATCCTCTATTTTCTGTAGCAGAGAAGAAAAGAAGAATTCACCATGCCACTGAGGAGAGAAAGACAATCACCTGATCTAGAGGATAGGGGAAACCAGAGAGGAAGAGGAAGACAAGCACAGGTGCCAGAAATGGAAAGGCAGATACGTGATCTCCGAGCGAGATTAGAAGATATGGAAGTAGCACAAAGATGCACAACCAGTGCTGGAGATCTGAGCGACTCCAAAGGCAAAGTTGAATTTGAACAACAAGGAGAAGTTGTAGCTGAAGATGCAGCCAATGAGCGATTGATTAAATCTATCGCTCGGATGAGTTCAAAAACAAAGATGGACATTCCAAATTATGAAGGAAGTCTGGATGCAGAAGAACTTCTAGATTGGATTAGAGCTCTTGACACTTACTTCGATTATGAGGACATAGAAGAAGATAAAAAGGTTAGGCATGCTATCACAAAATTAAAGGGACATGCAGCATTATGGTGGGACGAGATTCAAGCAGATAGACGTTCCAAAGGTAAGCAAAATATTAAAATCTGGGATCGAATGATTGCGAAGATGAAGGCAAAGTTCATCCCGAGGGATTATCAAATCACACTGTTCAGGAGAATGCAGAACCTGAGACAGAAGCTGATGACAGTAAAGGAGTATACTGAGGAATTTTACAAGCTCAACATCAGAGCAGGTCATCGGGAGAGCGATGATGAGAAAGTTTCCAGGTATATGAATGGATTAAGATACGATATCTAGGATGAGATGAGTATGAAAACCATCAGAACGGTGGAGGATGCGTATCAGATGGTGTTGAAAGATGAAGAAAATATAAGCCGTAAGCCAGCACAGCGAGGCCGAGGTAGGAGCCAACCAAAAGGTAAGTCAGTTGCTCAAGATAGGTTCCAAAAATCTAAGGACGACCGGAAGAAGCCTCAGACGAGAACAGAAAGAGGTGGAAGTTCACAGCGAGGCCAACACGCTGAACAATGAAGGAAGCATACGGAACAGAGCGGAGGATACGCTGATAACAACACATTTCCTCGTACCAGAGGTATAGGAAGAGACAGAGGTGGAGTTATCACATGCTACACATGTGGAAATAATGGACACAAAGCAGTTGACTGTCCAGATAGGAAGAAGGATGGAGGAGAAGCTCACATCACCGAGGCACAGAGGCGAGATGCTGAGGCAGAAGACGCAGAAGACGGAAGGTTGCTGATGATGCGTAAGGTTCTCTTAACACTTGAAAAGGAGGTGGAGGACACATCTCAAAGAAGCAGACTTTTCAGAACCACATGCAAGACCAAAGACAGGAAATGAAAGGTTATTGTGGATAGCGAAAGAACAGATAATATTGTTTCAACCGAGATGGTGGAGAAACTAGAACTGGAAACAACTGATCACCCGAGTCCATACAAAGTTTCATGGATACATAAGGGACATCAGGTAAATGTCACTAAACAATGCTTAGTTGACATCAAGATAGGAGGATATAATGATTGGGTTTTATGTGATGTTATTCCTATGGATGTATGTCATTTATTGCTAGGTAGACCATGGAAATATGACAGGAACGTAATTCATGATGGGAAAATGAATACATATACTTTAGAGAAGAATGGAAGAACACATATGCTACTTCCAATTAAAGAGAAAGAAGTAAAACCAGAGCTGAGAAATACTGTACTTCTCATGAGTGGGAAGGAACTTCTGGCGGAAGTAAAGAAGAAGGAAGATCCACAATTCTTTGTGGTCAGGAAACCAAGGGTTGTTTTGACCAGCACAAGAGTGGATGACTTGTCGGAAGAAATTCAGGAATTGTTGGAAGAGTTCATTGACATTGTGGTGGACGAATTACCTCATTCATTGCCACCGATGAGGAGTGTGAGTCATCATATAGATCTCATACCAGGATCCGGTTTGCCAAACAAAGATGCGTACAGGTTGATGCCGCAAGAGAACGAAGAAGTTAAAAGACAGGTACAGGAACTATTGGATAAAGGGCTGATTAGGGAAAGTTTGAGTCCATGTGTCGTTCCAACGGTACTGAGTCCAAAGAAATATGGAGGTTGGAGAATGTGTACAGACTCCAGAGCCATTAACAAGATAACTATCAGGTATAGGTTTCCATTGCCACGGATGGATGACTTGATGGACTGTTTAAGTGGAGCCAAATTTTTTTCAAAGGTTTATTTGAAAAGTGGATACCATCAGATTCGCATGAGGGAAGGCGATGAATGGAAGACAACCTTCGAAACCAACGAAGGGTTGTATGAATGGCTAGTCATGTTGTTTGGCTTGACGAATGCACCGAGTACTTTCATGAGGTTGATGAATGAAGTGCTGAAGGAATTCATTGGTAAGTTTTTCATTGTTTATCTGGATGACATATTGATTTTCAGCAAAACAAAAGAAGAGCATCTGAAGCATTTAGCTGCAGTAATGAGGAAGCTACAACAAGAGAAGTTGTTGATCAACATGAGGAAATCTTCATTTATGAAGATAGAACTCATTTACTTGGGATTTTTCATATTGGCAAATGAATTGAAGATGGATCCAAGTAAAGTGGAGGTAATTAAAAATTGGCCATCACCGAGAAACATTTTCGAGGTGAGAAGTTTTCATGGACTGGTTAGTTTCTACCGAAAATTCATCAGAAATTTCAGTGGGATTAGCGCAACAATGATGGATAATGTCAAGAAAAGACATAAATCTTTTCATTGGACTGAAGAGGCAGAGAAGAGCTTCAATCTGTTGAAGTGGAATATCACAGAACAACCGGTTTTGGTGTTGCCGGATTTTACGAAAGTGTTCCAGGTAAAATGCGATGCGAGTGGCTTTGCCATAGGAGCGGTCTTGAGCCAGAAGGACAGACCAATTTCATATTTCAACGAGAAGCTAGATGAGGCAAAGGTGAATTACTCCACGTATGAAAAAGAGTTTTATGCTATCATACAGGTGCTGAAGAAGTGGAGGCATTACTTGATCCCGAAAGAATTTGTATTGTACAGTGATAATCATGCATTACAATTTGTGAATCAACAAGAGAAGTTGAATCAGAAACATACTAAATGGGTAGAGTATATGCAGAATTTTACATTTGTAATTAAACACATTTCAGGTACTGCTAACAAAGTGGCTGATGCTTTGAGCAGGAAGTGTTTGTTGCTGCAGGAATTCCGGGTCAAAACATTGGGTTTTGAAAACCTTAGGGACATGTATGCAGGTGATGCAGATTTTGTAGAGGCATATGAGGCAGCTGAGAATCCAGTTCTCAGAGACAGAAGCCCATGGATGGATTACATGATCCAAAATGGATTGTTGTTTAGAGGAAATCAGTTATGCATTCCGAATTGCTCCATGAGGGATAATCTACTAAAAGAGAAGCATAGTGGAGGCTTGGCAGGGCATTTTGGCCATGACAAGACATTTGCAAAGCTGAGCGAAGCATACTTTTGGATGAGGATGCGGTCGGAAGTCAAGAATTTTGTTGACAGATGTAGAATTTTCCAGCATTCAAAGGGTCGGAAGCAGAATGCAGGATTCTATCAACCATTACCCATACCCGAGAGACCGTGGGATGAAATCAGCATGGATTTCATACTGGGATTGCCTAGGACGCAAAGAGGACATGATTCGATCTTTGTGGTGGTTGACAGGTTTTCCAAAATGACACATTTTATTCCATGCCAGAATATCAGCGATGTGACTCATATCGCAAATTTGTTTTTCAAGGAGATCGTTAGACTTCATGGGTTACCCGGAAGCATAGTATCGGACAGGGATACGAAATTCATTGGACATTTCTGGAGGACACTCTGGAAGAAGATGGGAACTAATTTGATGTTTAGTTCTTCCTATCATCCTCAGACGGATGGGCAAACAGAAGTGGTAAATAGAAGTCTGGGAGACTTTCTAAGAAGCTTGGTGATAGAGCACCACAATAGTTGGGACAATGTGTTGCCATAGGCAGAGTTTGCTTACAACGATTCAGTGAACAGGAGCACAGGAAAAAGTCCATTTGAGATTGTATACGACAGGTAGCCAAGAGGAGTTTCTGAACTGAGGGATTTAGAGCAAATAATGACTAAGAGCGCAAACTCTAAAGAATTCGCAGAGGCGATGGAAGAACTTCACAGCAGGGTGAAGGAGCGATTACTGGAAACAAATCAGGAATATAAGCGCAGAGAAGATCAACACCAGAGACAACTTCAGTTCGAAGTTGGTGATCTAGTTTTGGCACACCTGAGGAAGGAAAGGTTCCCAAGGGGAACATACAACAAGCTAAAAATGAAGAAAATTGGGCCATGCAGAGTCCTGAAAAAATTAGGAGAAAATTATTATGAAATTGAGTTGCCGGATGAGATCGGAATATCTCCGACGTTCAATGTCTCAGACTTATATCCATATAAGCCTGAAGAAGCAGGAGCTGGAAGTGATGAAAAACTAGAAATCCAGTGGCAGAAGCAGATGCTGATTGCAGAGAAGCCGCAGATGGAGCGTATACTTGACAAGAGAGTGAGCAAAAAGACCAGGCGGAAGCAATACTTCGAGTATCTGGTCAAATGGAAGGGCCATCCAGTGGAAGATGCCAGCTGGGAAACTGAAGCAGAGATTCAAAAGCATGGACAGACCGTGCAGGAGCTCATGGACAGGAGCCCATGAAAGTATTCAAGCCGAGGAGTATGATGCAGGAGCATCGCCCAAGACAAGTGAGCCAACATGGAAGACAATGAACAACTGGACAAGTCCAACCGAAAATTTTGAATTTTCATTCAAGATGATGCGCTAATGAATAAATGATGCATTTATGAAAAGAGCCTTTTGTATGTTGTATTGGACTTTGAGCGATACGCTCTCATCCTTAGTAGATAGGAGGAATTTAATAGATTTACTGCTGGTAGATAGGATGTTAAGTCTAGATTTGATAGTTTAGAGTCTGAGAGGGAAAACGGATATAGACACCCTCATTATATTATTGTAACATTATCAACCCAGTAGAGGAGAAGATCAAGCAGAGAATTGTATGAAGAACACCCATGTACAGATATTGAATTAATAGAATGAAGATTTGATTCAATCTCATGGTTTGTGTTGTTTTCTCTGTGTATTGATGTTATGCTCAGGAATGTTTTCTTTCTTGTTATGAATTGCTTTGTATATGTTGTGCATGTGATTTCATGTTTTAAACTGAAGTATGAAAGGGAGAGAGAATGAGTTTCAATTGTTTCTCTATCTGAGCCAGGAGATTCCTGCAAAGTGTGCAATTGAATTCATCCGCAAGGAGTGCGTTGATGAAGGCTCAGTAGTTTATCTTTTGTTCTCATTCACCCAGAATTGGATTTGATTTGTTGAAGCCGTGCAAGGGGTGCACATGATGAAGAATAAGTCTCAATCATGAATCTGAGAAGAAAGGAGATTGAATATTTATGCTGCAGAAGTGCGCAAAGTCGGAAGGATTCACCACTTGGGAAGTTGTTGAATATTGAGCGCAAGGAGTGCGCGCAAATTCCTCTGAAGAATCAGAGCAGATAAGCTCAGGAGGTATAACACCTTTGTGATATCATTGAAAGAGAGCCCAGGAGGTTTGGGTCGAGGAAGGTTTGAACAGGAGTTGCAAGCGCAGAAGTTGAAGACAAGTTCTGAGAAAGAACATTTAGCCTCTCAAGAGACCCTCGAGGAGGAGGAATTGATGGTCAAGATTCGCAGAGGAAACAATGAAATCCCGTCAGCCGTTAGATCTTAGGAGAGTTGCGCAGGGTTTAAGCCCGAAGGAACAGAGGAAGAACCCAGGGGAAGACATCGGGATATTGGCATCATTGGGTTTTCATAAGGCTGAGAATCGAGACCTTGAAAGTCCCAAAATCCCGAGAAAGGATCTCAACCGTAGATCTTGGCAGGACGCGTGGCAGGAGATCTGGACGAGTCGACGTTTGGAGCATCGGGTTTTCCAAAGGTAAGAAACTCTTGCATATAGGAATCACGATCCGCGATTTCCCGATTAGATCAGAGCCGTCCAAACAGCAGGGACATGTGGCGAACGATCCCGGAGAATCAGAGTTCGGGATATCGGGGTTTCCAGATTCGTGAAACTCGAGCATATCGAAATCACGATCCCCAATTTCCCGACGTGATCAGGGCCGTTAATCTGAAGGGCGCGTGTCCAAGGATCTTGAAGAGTTCGTGGTTTGGCATTTCAGGATTCTCGGTGACGAGAATCTCACAACAGGAGAAGTCGCGAAATCATGAAACACGACGGTCCCACCGCCTAGTTGTCAAGTGGAGGACAGGTGGCATCGCATATTAGAGTTCGGAACTTGGAAGGGTCCGTGGACGAGTGCATTTGAAATCGCGAGGTTCTGAAACGCGATTTATCGATCGCCACGAGAGTGTGGGCCATAGGCATCAGAGCAGAGGAAAGGTGGCATCGGAGATCGGAGGATCGAATATCTTGAGGATGTAAGTTTTATGCTCAGTTTCGCGAAGTCTGAACTTTCGATAGGGGGAAAAGGCCCGTGGTCGTGTGGACTAGTAGGTCACATGCAAAAGAATTAGCCAGAGGGAGCTAAGGGGAGTAGAGAGTATCATCGCCGATCGGAAATCGGGGATCCGTGAGGTAAGTGATACACGACCTCACAAGTGTCGATTTCCTGATAAAAGCAAAGAACGCGTGAAGTGAATACTCATCGGGTTTCGGGGATTTGTGAGACCCGAATCTGTGAGTGTAGGACTCGCGACCTTGCGAGGTCCGATTTCCTGATAGGGTAAAGGGAGATCATCAGGAGAATCTTGTGGGTGCAGAAAAGTCCCGATAATGGATTTGAAGAGCATTTTAGTTCTTCGGGCCTAAGGAAGAGAAGGTCCTGGTGGGAGCAGACGTGCCCAGGGTAGCACGTTTGCGTCAACAAGTGGGGCAACGTTCTATTTGGGTGAATGTTTAGTATCATGGCTAAGAAAAAAACAATCATCAATATCCTTATCTACAGGTGAGACAGAGTATATTGCAGCAACAACATGTTGTACACAGGTTCTATGGATGAAACAAACTCTGACAGATATGTAGGTTGAGTATGATGAGCCCATTCCAATCTATTGTGATAATACAAGTGCCATCAATATCTCAAATAACCCGGTGATGCACTC
This sequence comes from Picea glauca, assembly GCA_000966675.3. NCBI lineage: Eukaryota > Viridiplantae > Streptophyta > Pinopsida > Pinales > Pinaceae > Picea > Picea glauca. Next base: position 197,261 of record JZKD02S1674764.1, read on the forward strand.
CAAGACGAATCACATTGCAATCAAGTATCACTTTCTACGGGAACAGGTTGCAGAGAAGAACAACAGAGTTGAATATGTGGGCACAAAAGAACAAGTGGCATAAATCTTTACAAAAACTCTTCCACGGGAAGCCTTTGAGTATCTTTGCTAGAGACTAGGAGTAATTTCTAATCCAAAATGAATTCTTTTGAATGCTTATCTTATATGTCTTAGATGTACATGAGGAAACACTATAAATAGGACAATTAGGTTGGGAAATCAGTTTCAGGAAGAGTTCAGTCAAGGGGAGTATCCTTAAGGAAATTTCAATTAGGGGGAGCAACCCCAGATGGAAAGATACTTTTTCCATTGATGACAAAGTGGGGGAGATTTATCAGATGCAGGATCAAAATTATTGAAGAGAGAGCACAAAGGCATGTAGACAGGGGAGCAACCCAAGGAGAGTTCAGTCAAGGGGAGCAACCCCAAAGTGAGATACCCTTTTCCATTGATGTCAAAGGGGGAGACATAGAAACATTGATGAGGAGTATAAGCATGAATGTTATCATGACTAAGTGTTCCCATCAATGTTGTTGTTGCCATCAATGCCAAAGGTGGAGATTGTCAAACAATTGGCTTAGGTTGATGGACAATTGGTATGGATTGTTGGTTGTCATTGATGTCAACCATTGGAGAGTGATATTGTAGATTGATGTCAACCCTTAGTGATTGATGTAAACACTTGGAGAAAGTCCAGTAGCATAAAGTTTTGGGTAATGGACCCAAGTTTGTTTGATGTATAATGGTATGAGTTTTAATATATTTGAAGGTAAGACTATTCGATATGGGTAGTACATGTCATGAAATTTCCGGTGGTATGTGGAACATCACATAACTCCTCATGGTTAAAGAGTTATGGCCATGTGAAGTTGGAGAACCCAGGTTTGAGTAATAAACCCAAGTTTGTTTGATGTATAATGGTATGAGTTTTGATATATTTGCAGGTAAGACTATTCTAGATGGATAGTACATGTCATGCCATTTTTGGTGGTATGTGGAACGTCACATAACTCCTCACGGTTTGAGAGTTATGACCTTATGAATTTGGAGGACTCTCATATGTTGGCTTGAAGCCCCAAAAGGTCAAAGAAGTCAAAGTGCTTGCAAAGAAGAAATTATTTAAATAAAAAAGTGAAGTGATAAAGTAAAAAAATATTATTTAAATAATAAAGTGAAGTGACAAAGTCAAAGAGGATTATTTAAATAATAAAGTGAAGTGACAAAGTCAAAGAGGATTATTTAAAGAAGAAAGTGAAGTGACAAAGTCAAGGAGGATTATTTAAATACTAAAGTAAATGGAGAACTTTCTAATTATGGAAAGTGGTTAGAAGTGGGTTAGCCCTAAAATAAATAAATAGAGTTAAGATGGTTAAAAGGTAACCCATTGAGGAAGCTACATGAAAGTATAAATAAGAGGCAAGGCTCTCTCATTTTAATAACACTTGAGCATATTGAATATTTACAGGTGACTGAGGTAACCAAAGGATATCTAAGCCGAATTTCAGAGGGAAGGTGAAGTAAAGAAGACCGAAATTCAAGGGAGGACAAATTATTTTGATGATGCTTTCTAAGGTATGTTATTTACAAGTCATCTCACCATTTTTGCAATAACGTTTTTTTTCTAGAATGATTCAGACTGTGAAATTGGGAGGCCATTGAGGAAACATATCCAAGCAGCTATGGTATGAATTTTAGCTTGTGAGTCATTGTATTTTTGGAGTTACACTCCGTGGAAAATAGGTTTTGTGGCGTAGTATTGTTGAGACATGGTTTATGGATGATGTATCATACTTGTATTGGTATATTATTAGAAGCACATATTGATCTTGGTGATGATTATGAGTTGTTGTGTTATTCTTGGTTGATGCACATCTTTGAGAGTTGACCTTGTGATTGATCTTAGTGAGTAGATCTGATTTGGTTGATAAGATTGATGAGACAGGTTGTTGTGATAGGTTGTTTGGAAAGGTTGTTGTGACAGGTTATTCGTACAAGTTTGATGCATGGTTGATGCCCTTATTCATGGTACAAGTTGAGGTACATATTGGTGCATGGTTGATGCACTTGTTTATGGTATCGGTTGATTACAGGTTGTTTGGTACAGGTTGGTGCATGGTTGATGCAATGTTTTATGGTACAGGTTGATGCATGGTTGATGCACTTGTTTGTGGTACAGGTTGAGTATAGGTTGATGCATGGTTCAAGTTATTGGTATAGGTTGTTTGGTGCAGGTTGATTGGTACAAGTTTACAACAATATATCTCACAGTGATAGTGTGACAATGGTTCCATCATTCTACTTATATACCAGGGCGATTGGACAGGGAAAGGACATGTGGTTGTAGCCACCTTCTGGTTGTAGCCAAAGAATATAGGGGGTTGTAGCCTCTTTCTGGTTGTAGCCAGAGAATTGGGGAGTTGGAGTTTCCCTCGGGTTATAGCCTGAGAAACTAGGGGGTTGGAGCCTCCTTCTAGTTGTAGCTGGAAAACAAAGAAAGTTGGTGCTTCCAATGAATGTAATTCTTAAATACATATAAGAAAAAGTGTTTTGTGGTTTTATCCCACTTTGAGTTTCCACGTAAAAAAACTGGTGTACTGTGTATGTGTGTGATTGATCATTTGTTCATTGTTTATTTACTCTGCAACTATTGGATGATAATGCTACATTGATATAACACTTGCATTTTATGGTGAAAAAAGAGTATATTTCTCTATTACTGATTCACCCCCCCTCTTAGTAATCCAACAATTAAAACTTGAGTCAATAAATCTAGCTGGCTTAGAAAACATTGAAATGATTGGACCTTGTTAGAATAAAATATTTAATTAAATAGTAAATTATTAAATATAAAGCCTAACAAAATTCTAATCCTAAGTCTAAGTATAAATTTAAATAAATGACTCAATGAATTATGACATAAATTAAAATATTTGAGAATATAATAAAACTCTAGGAAAGAAGAGGAATAAAATTTAAAGGTTAAAATAAAATGCACATGTGTGCATGAAATTAATAAAATGGATTTTTAAAATAGAAGAAATAATAATATGAGAGAATAAGAGTACACATGGAATAGAATCTTGATTCAACCTACCACTAGTCTAACTAGAAGAAGACTCATAATCCAACTTTAACTAAGATCTAGTTAGGAGACACTCAGTAAATGAAAATTTGGGGAACAAAGGGACAACTAGGAGCAAAAATTGGAATGCATTGGGGAATGTGAGGGAAATTGGCTTTTTAAGTAAAATAAAAATGGTAATTAGTTGTGCAACTTGAGGAGAGTGTGACAAGTGTGTGGGTGAATAATATTAATTAAATTAATTAAAAATATAAGTAATTGTGCATGAGGACATGTGTCATTGGGGATTTTTCTATAAAACAAATGTGGTAGAAGGGGAATGGATCTCTCTTTTACTTGGTAATGTTATGCTACCAAAATCTTGTGGATTGTGTTTTACTTGTGAGAGTTGGGATACCAAGCTTGAAGAAAGAGTAGAAGCTCTTTCTTACAAGGCAAGCCTTGAAGATATTGAGATAGTGTTTGTTGGTTTCTTGTGTGTGGCTTCTTTGTGGCTCGGGGGTGGCGCTAAGGGGGAAGAAGAGTACCCCTAGAATTGGATGGGAGGTATCGGTGAAGTTTTGGTGATTAGAAATATGAAGTATTGAAGGAGCGCAAGTCTTGAAGGACACCATCAACTCGAAGACTTCATTGGTTCCGGTATTTTATTTTGAATTATATGTAGTATGATAAAATTGTATATTAAAATGGCTAAAGTAGCTGCAAAATTTAATTAAAATTTCTTGAAGCCAAACTTTTTGTATTTCTACCAACTAAATGATAGATCTAATCCTTAAAGGATTTGTTTATCGCTAAAAGTTGATTGCAATTCCGAATGGGAATTTTGAATGATTTTGTAAATTCTATTGTTAGTTTGAATCAATATTTATATGGTATTTTAAATCAATAGTTTAAATGTCGATTCAAAATTTAGAAGTCCTTTGATTGGGTATCATGTTTTAATTCTGGAAACTAGAAATTTGCAATGGTCACTACCAAGATTAAATTTTTTTGAAAAGTTAAATCATTGATGCATTGGAATCCTTAAAACAAAATTCGAAGTTGAAATTTGTTTGGAATATATATTACGATTATGAAATATTGTTGTTGCGTCGTAGCAGACTGTGATTGCTTTTTTTTTTTTTTTCTTTCAATTTGGCATGCCCAGAAGGGTGAAAATCCATTGCAATTCAAGAATTTCGATTTATGTGTGGTCATTGTGTTGTGTTGGAGGTGCGAGTTTTTTTTTTTTAAATATAATTCATTGTATCTATGTATATTTAACCGAAGTTCCGATCAGTATTACATTGGATTTTCAAAGGTCATTGCACCACCGAATTCAAGTTTTTCGTTTTCATTGTAAATTAAATTACAATTCTGATTGTGTTTGTATGGTCGTTAAAATTAGAATTTGATTATGGAATTGTTAATTGTTGCTTAAATTAATTGAGGTTGATCTTCCATAAGATCGTTATTTCTCTAGTGGGTTCTGGAAACCAATAGTTTGGATCCGCCAACAATTTAAGTTGTTTTATTTTTATGTTATCAATGAAAAACGTATTGC
>JZKD02S1674764.1:202845-244626 GCA_000966675.3 Picea glauca
TGAAAAATATTGGATTTGTAATCTTATAGGGTTGATACTTTTGTTTAGGTAGTGAATATTAATTATATGATGGTATAATGGTGAATATTAATTATTAATGGTGAACATTAATTATTAATGGTGGATATTAATTATATGATGTTATTCATGATGAGAAGGCATATTATCTAGATGATGAAATATTGTGTTTCTTGAAATGTTAAAGGAAGGAAACCTTGTCTAAAATATTGAGTACTTGAATGTTTAATTTGAGTTATGATCAAAATCTTACTGTCACTTTAGTCCTGAGTGTAGATTTGATTTGGTTATAGGAATATATATCTCCATGTTCTTCAGAAAAGTTGCCAGTCCTGAGACCTTAATTGGTCAAAATCAATCAGATGAATCCTAGACTTGAGCGTTGATTATGTGTCTTGGAGGTCCTAACCTTGTAGGGTAGGTTGGGCTGATAGACATCTTTGTTATCGTGATGTGATATAATATATCTATCAATATCATGATGTTGTAATTGATTATTGTTGTCTAATGATGTAGATGATAATAGAACGTGTAAATATTGATGTATGTTATTGTCCCGTATCACTCGTTCTAACTCTTGATGTTTTTAAAAAAAACAAATCACCACTACTGTACTCACTTACATTGATGTCATAACGAAGGGTTCGTTACATATGGTATCAGAGTAGGTTCAACCCTGCGACATTGGACCATTACGCCTTCCACTGTGTTGACTAAATGATAAAGATGTATTGATAATTAATTGTGAAGTTTTCCCATGTAGGTAATTATAGTTAGAGGATGTAGGGGAAGTAGACGAAATGGTGTTGGAGGAAGAGGTGTGACACCTTCGATAGTATCCACGCCTGAGGGATATAACCCTCAGGGAGATGAGAAGACTACTAAGCAGGAGCAGGGTGTTGTGAGAGATGTGGTAGGTATGGTGAGATCCTTCCATAGGATGTCAAAGGCATTGATCAACTGCCTAGATCAAGACAAGGGTAGAGAATCTATGCCCAATGAGGGTTCACAATGCGCTCTAGTTAGTAGTAGTATTATACAAAGACAACTCGAGAATGTGAAGTTTCCCGAGTTCTGGGGTGCACCGGATGACTTAGCCACCAAGGCATGGTTGTAGAACATGTCGATGTGCTTCACACTTCATGATTACACCTCCAACATGAAGGTTTGTATGACGGTATTCCAAATAAAAGGGAGTGATATTCTATGGTGGAAGACACTCCTACCTCAACTAAACATGGTCGTCGAAGACGTGTCATGGGAGTTGTTCAAGGAATGGTTTCGGGAGAGGTATTTGTTTGAGGAATTCATTGAATGCCAGCTTAATGAGTTCAACGACTTACGATAGGGTGGTCATACGGTGTCGGATTATGAGGCCAGGTTCATGGAGCTACTTAGGTATGCTCCACATCTGAACATAGAGAAGTTGAAGGTCAACAAGTTTGTGTTTGACCTTAACTTCAACATTTGTGCGAAGGTGAGATCCTAATTCCTCAGACGTTGCACAATGCAGTTCAAAAGGCCCTCATAGCCGAGGAAGAACTGAATAGTGGAGGTCAGAGCAGGACTCATTCTAGACCTACTGGACAAATGGCATTAGGAGCGCAGTAGGTTTAGACACCAACCAAATAGACATCTGGGCAACGAGATACACTAAGAGGACCTATGTTCTCGACATCGATATGAAAGAATCCTCATCAGAGGACTTGTTATAGAGGACCACAACAGTAACAACAAAATTTTTTTAGGCCTATTCAGTAGAACAGACGAGGAACACAAATGACTAGGCCAACAATTTCTACTTCGGGGACCAAGAGCACTAGACTGAAGACAGAATATTTGACATGTGGGGAGCCACATTACCAGTGAGATTTTCCGATTGAGAAGGCCAAGGCAGCCAGATCATTAGGACCCACTACTGTTAGAGATTTGGACAAGGCCCACATGATACATGCAATGATGAATGAGCGCCAGGCCGAGCATGAGTCCACTGTGCTCGAGACGTCAGGTACAATCGTCAATCAAAATGTTATTATTTTGATAGATCCAGGTGCTACAAAGAGATTTATTTCTAGTGCAATGCTAAATATAATTAAGCTAAAGGTAGTTGAGCAGGACGAGTTCAAATATGTAGAAATGGCATCTGGTGCCAAACAAAAAGTTGGAGGAAAGGTTATAGACTGTAACATTAACTTGGGATATTTTATAATGAAGGCCAACCTATACGTCACAATCTTAGGATATTATGACATAGTGATAGGCATGGATTGGTTGGAATTGCATGATGCGATACTTAACTGTAAGATGAAATGATTAAGTTTGACGGATGATTTGGGATAGAGTAGAGTGATTGTAGGAAGAAACCAGGGAGTGTCATTGAGGTTTATTTCTTCCCTACAATTGCAAAAGAGTATGCACAAGCGATGGAAGTTGTATGCAATCTTAGCGCTAAACGAAAAGGGAAAGACAGAAGGATTAGAAAACCTTCCTATAGTACAAGAGTTTGTTGACATCTTTCCTAAAGAATTACTAGGTTTACCTCCCAAAAGAGGGTTGGAGTTTACAATAGGCTTGAAACCTAGAACTAAACCGATAGCAAGAATTCCTTACCGGATGTCAACACCTGAATTGAAAGAGTTGAAAATGCAATTGAAGGACTTGTTGGATTTAGGACTCATACGTCTGAGCGTATCACTTTGGGGTGTGCCAATGATTTTGTTAGAAATAAGGATGGGTCGTGGAGGCTTTGTATTGAATATCGTCAATTGAACAAAGCAACGATCAAGAACCAATATATGTTTCCAAGGATAGACGATTTGTTTGATCAGATGAAAGGAGCAACGATATTTTCAAAGATTGACTTGAGATCGAGATATCATCAATTATGGATTAAGGAGGAAGATATCCCTAAGACCGCATTTAATACGAGATTCAGACACTATGAGTTTATTGTTTTACTTTTTGAATAACAAATGCCTCAGGAGTATTCATGAGTTTGATGAATGGGGTGTTCCATGAATACTTGGATAAGGTTTTTCAAGTATTTATTGATGACATACTAATATATTCTCGGATGAGAGAAGAGCATGAAAAACACTGGAGATTGGTCCTACAGTGTCTTAGAGAAAAAAAATTGTATGGGAAACTATCGAAATGTTCTTTTACCAATCGAAGATTCATTATTTGGGACATATCATATCTAGAGAAGGTATCATTGTGGATCCAAGGAAAGTAAAAGATATTATGGAATGGCCAGCTTTGATGAATGTACAAGAAGTACGTATCTTTATGGGTTTAGAAGGATATTACCGATGGTTCGTCGAAGTTTTTTCAAAGATAGCAAATCCGATCATGGAATTGCAAAAGAAAAACAAGAAGTTAGTTTGGACAGAGAAATGTGCAGAAGCATTTCAAAAACTTAAAGAGTTGTTGACAACAACACCAATACTGAAAGTCCCCAACATTGAGAAGGAATTCTTGGTATGCATGAACACATCCAAGGAAGGTTTAGGTGGAGTTTTGATGCAATATGGTCGAGTGATTGCTTACATTTCAAGGAAACTAAGAAAGCATGAAGAGAACTACGCAACACATCACTTGGAGTTATTAGGAATTGTATATGCCTTGAGAGTTTGGAGACATTATTTGATTCGACGAAAATCCAAATTAAAGACAAATCACCGTGGATTGCAGCATATATTTACTCATAGTGATTTGAACGCACGACATAGGTGTTGGTAAGAATTATTTAGTGAATACGACTTTGAGATTACTTTCATTAAAGGAATAATGAACAGAGTGGCAGATGCGTTGAGTCAGAGAGTACACATATTCTTGGTAATACCTCTTAAAGACGAATCTTCAAGAAAAATTCTAGCTCTACAGTTTGACGATGATTGGTATAAAGACATTAAGGATAATATTAGGAAAGATACCATGATGGTACTGAAGTTTGAAGGTTATTCATTAGACAACAATAGATTGTTAAGATTTAACGACATAATTTGTGTACTGCCTAATGACGAATTGAGAAGTTTGATCCTAAGAGAAGCTCATCAAGTAATTTACATGGATCATCCGAGAGTCACAAAGATGAAGGAAGACCTTAAGCATTTATTCTTCTGGAATAGAATGAAAGTGAAAATAGTTAATTACATGGCGAGATGTCTAGAATGTCAGCAAGTGAAGGCTAAACATAGACATCCAACAAGATTGTTACAGTCACATGACATTCTTGAATCAAAATGGGAGGTCATTTCAATGGATTTTATTGTCGGATTGCCATTGACGGTAGGGAGACACGATTTGATTTTCATGGTAGTTGACACTCTGATGAAGAGTGCACACTTTATTCCAGTGCGTACGATGTATCAGGTGCCAGATATAGCTAGAGTATTTGTCAACAAGATTGTGAGGTTACATGGTGTACCAAGAAGGATCATATATGATCAAGGAACTATGTTTACATGATGTTTTTGGACCAGTTTCTAAGAGGCCTTGGGAACACAACTGAATTTTCGTACAAAATATCATCTAGAGATAAACGGAAAAATAGAAAGAACGAACCAGATTTTGGAGGAAATGTTGTGTATGTATGTAATGGACCAACAAAAACGTTGGGAATACTTCTTGCCATTGGTAGAGTTTGCATACAACAACAACTACTAGAATACTATTAAGATGGAACCATTTGAGTTTCTCTATGGGTGACCGTGTCAGACACCGTTGAGTTGGGATCGACTTGAGGATAGGGTCATGGTGGGACTGAAAGTGATCCAAGAAATGGAATAAAAGATGCAATCGATAAGTCAAAGGATTAAAGAAGATTTATGTTGATGCACATCACATTGACTACAATTATGAAGTTGGCGACATATTTTTCTTGTGGGTAAAACCACAGAAGAGTTCGATCAAGTTTGGAAATGGTGCTAAACTCTCTCCTAGGTTTGTGGGACCTTTCGAGATTGTGGAAAAAAAAGGACCCTTGGCTTATCGACTAGCCTTACTTGATTCTTTCATGCGTATGCACGATGTTTTTCATGTATCTATTTTAGGACATTATGTTTCCGATCTGTCACATGTGATTGACATGAGTTTTTTATAGGTGTTGGGTGAGGGTTCTCTCATGGTGGAGTCGATCCTCATTTTGGACCATCACATTCGAAAACTATGAAGTTGAATAGTCGATCAAATCAAAGTCTAGTGGGACAACTATAGTCCACACTTGACTACATGTGAGGACACATATGAGATGTGTCAACAGTTTCCTTACTTGTTTGATAGATTAGATATGTAGATCTATGTATGATATGTTTGTTTACTTACATTTATATATTGTACAAACTTCTGGATGAAGTTTAAAACAAGAGGGGGTGTATGTAACATCCCTGTCTATTAAGCACACTTTTATTGACATATTCTTTGAGGAAACTTGCATGAAAGTGATTCGGTTATAGTATATTATGATTTCGTTTCGATTATGGGTTATACATGATAATGATGTATTGCGACTTATTGTTATTTTGAAGTATATGTATTGGGAGATGTTATTGATGAGTTGTCCTAAGTGGATTGTATTTGTTTGAGTATTTCATTTTACGCACATGTGACATATGATTGATTTCAGTATGATTTATGTATATTGATGATTGACACTATTTTTTTTAGTGGATGTAGGCTTGACGATTATTTCTAATCCGACTCACATAAGAAGTAAAGGGGTCATGCATAGAAGCCAGACATTGAGGGAGAGGTGTGGCAGTGCCCCTGTCACAGCCTACTAACACTCTCGTCATGTTCTGAGATGTAGGTTAACAATTACCTAGTTTGATAGGTCCACAATGTCATGAGGGCGGACTAAGACAGTCGCTCATGAAGATTTCTAAGGGGTGCGTAATAAGGAAGAACCCTTATTCCTTAGAAGTCCTTAGTCTCTCACAAGGTCAATCGAATGGAGTGTTGACTCCAAGGGTTAGACAAACTTCCAAAACCAGTCTAAGGAAAGTGGCACCCGTGGAGCACGAAGGTGTGTCTTGAAGGGCACGTCGTGTTATTAAAACTTGAGTCAATAAATCTAGTTGGCCTAGAAAACATTGAAATGATTGGACCTTGTTAAAATAAAATATTTAATTAAACAATAAATTATTAAATATAAATCCTAACAAAAGTTTAATCCTAATTATAAGTCTAAATTTAAATAAAGGACTAAATGAATTATGACATAAGTTAAAAGGTTTGAGAATATAATAAAACTCTAGGAAAAAAGAGGAATAAAATTTAAAAGTTAAAATAAAATGCACATGTGTGCATGAAATTAATAAAATGGATTTTTAAAATAGAAGAAATAATAATATGAGAGAACAAGAGTACACATGGAATAGAATCTTGAGTCAACCTACCACTAGTCTAACTAGAAGAAGACTCATAATCCAACTCTAACTAAGATCTAGTTAGGAGACACTCATTAAATGAAAATTTGGGGAACAAAGGGGCAACTAAGAGAGAAAATAGGAACACATTGGGGAATGTGAGGGAAATTGGCTTTTTAAGTAAAATAAAAATGGTAATTACTTGTGCAACTTGGGGAGAGTGTGACAAGTGTGTTGGTAAATAATTGTAATTAAATTAATTAAAAAGATAATTAATTGTGCATGAGGACATGTTTCATTGGAGATTCTTCTGTAAAACAACTGTGGTAGAAGGGAAATGGATCTCTCTTTTAGTTGGTAATGTTATGCTACCAAAATTTTGTGGATTGTGTTTTACTTGTGAGAGTTGGGATACCAAGCTTGAAGAAAGAGTGGAAGTTATTCCTTGCAAGGCAAGCCTTGGAGCTATTGTTTGTTGGTTTCTTGTGTGTGGCCCCTTTGCGGCTCGAGGGGATAATGGGGAAGAAGAGTACCCCTATCATTGGCTGGGAGGTACCGATGAAGTTTCAGTGATTAGCAAGATGGAGTACTAAAGGGGCACAAGTCTTGAAGGGCACCACCAACTCAAAGTCTTCACTAGTTCTGATACTTTATTTTGAATTATATTGTAGTATGATAAAATTGTAGATTAAAATGGTTAAAGCAGTTGCAGAATTTAATTAAAATTTCTTGAAGCCAAATTTTTCATGTTGCTACCAACTAAATGATAGATCTAATCCTTAGAGGATTCATTTATAGCTGAAATTTTATTACTATTCCGAATGGGAATTTCAAATGATTTTGTATGTTCTATTGTTAGTTTGAACCAATATTCATATGGTATTTTAAATCAATAGTTTAAATGTCGATTTGAAATTTAGAATTTCTTTGATTGGGTATCATGTTTTAATTCTAGAAACTAGAAATTTGCAATGGTCACTGCCAAGATTAAAACCTTTTCGAAAAGTTAAATCATTGATGCATTGGAATCCTTAAAACAAAATTCGAAGTTGAAATTTTATTGGAATATATATTACGATTCTAGAATACTGTTGTTGCATCGCAACAGACTGTGATCGCTTTTTTTTCTTTCAATTTGACATGCCCAAAAGGGTGCAAATCCATTGCAGTTCATGAATTTCGATTTATGTGTTGTCATTGTGTGTTGTATTGGAGGTGCGAGAATTTTTTTAAATATAATTCGTTGGATCTTTGTATATTCAACCGAAGTTCCGATCAGTATTACTTTGGATTATTGAAGTTCATTTCACCACCAAATTTAAGGTTTTCATTGTCATTGTAAACACAATTACAATTTCGATTGTGTTTGTATGGTCGTTAAACTTAGAATCTGATTATGGAATTGTTAATTGTTGCTTAAATTAATTGAGGTTGATATTCCATAAGATCGTTATTTCTCTAGTGGGTTCTGGAAACCAATAGTTTGGATCCACCAACAATTTAAATTGTTTTATTTTTATATTGTCAATCAAAAACGTATTGCAGTTTTGAATTTTAAATAAATGGGGTCGTTGCAAACTAAACAATGATCCAAAATTTTAGGAGTGCATTTTGTTGGGTATTTTGAATTCATAAATGTGAATTATTATGATCGTCGATTATATAATGCATTTCTGAGAATTAAAGTTATAATGCCTCTGTTATGTAATTCTCATAATCAATTTTAATAAAATTGTTCACTCCCTTATTCTTGTGAGTAGTTGTATATAAATAACAAGAGTTGCGTGCTATCTAAGGCCTAGATCCACTGCATATTTCACGAGCCTCTTGGTTAATTTAACGTTTAGTTAACCTCCATATGGTTGTAGCGAAACCCTAATTCCATCGGATATTTCTAGTGTGAAGCGATATCATGGATATCGTTTACTTTTGTTCTTTGTACTGTGTTTGTTTGGTTAATATTTAATTGTATCTCCGTAACACTGATAGTCTTTCACCAAACCTGAATGAGTTCTTCCAAGTGCACGAGTTTTTGGAATGGTAGTTTTAATTACCATTCACCAAGCTCTCCTTACCTTCGGGTCTCGATTTACCTTATCACAATCTGTGTGTTGAATGCTACTTTACATTCGGGTAAGAACCCTTTGGTCATTGTTGAGTAGCGAAGAAGCGTTGTTAGAACGTGAGTATGGAATCTTATACTTGTATTTCTAATTTGAAACTCCAATTGTTAACTCCTTGTTAGACATTGATATATTACCCATCGTAGGTAAATAATAGCTTGTAATTATATCCATCTTAAACTAGAATAATATTCTATTAATCCTAAAGTTGTATTATAACTCTATTGTGAAGATCTTGAATTTACAATTATTTGATTATTAATTCTTTTCCTAGTGGTAAACTCTTTACTTAGTTCCAAAGACTCCTTTTACTAGAATGCTTTATTGAATGAGGTTTGAGTTTGTAATTAAGTTAATTGGCATGGCATACCTTTCAATTTGATCGTATGTTAGGATTGATTATTGGAAATTATTATAGGTCATACATATAAACTCTTGTGGTGCTCTAGTTAGATAGTGAATAAATTGTTATTTTATTCATATTCGTTAATAAAAAAAAATTGTTAAATAATGAATATAAATTTATGTGGTATCTTTAAGTAGTAGATTATTTTATCTAGACAATGCACAATATTGGATTTGTAATCTTATAGGGTTGGTACTTTTGTTTAGGTAGTGAATATTAATTGTATGATGGTATAATGGTGAATATTAATTATTAATGGTGAACATTAATTATTAATGGTGGATATTAATTAGATGATGTTATTCATGATGAGAAGGCGTATTATCTAGATGATGAAATATTTTGTTTCTTGAAATGTTAAAGGAATGAAACCTTGTCTAAAATAATGGGTACTTGAATGTTTAATTTAAGTTATGATCAAAATATTACTGTCACTTTAGTCCTGAGTCTAGATTTGATTTGGTTATGGGAATATATCTCCATGTTCTTCAGAACAATTGCCAATCCTGAGACTTGAAATGGTCAAAATCAATCGGATGAATCCTGGACTTGAGCGTTTATTATCTGTATTGGAGGTCCTAACCTTGCAGGGTAGGTTGGGCGGATAGACATCTTTTTTATCGTGATGTGATGTAATAGATCTATTAATATCATGATGTTGTAATTGATTCTTGGTGTGTAATAATGTAGATGATAATAGAATGTGTAAATAATGATGTATGTTGTTTTCATGTATCACTCGTTCTAACTGTTGATGTTTCAAAAAAAAAAATTACCACTACTGTACTCACTTACATTGATGTCGTAATGGATGGGTCGTTACAAGAATTCCACGCATGGAATATTGAATATATATATCTGAAAATACTACACAACATATTAAGGACTGTAATAGATCCAATTAATTTGGTCTCATTGAATTTGGATACTCTATGAAGAAGTTATGATTGTTTTACCCGGAACACGTGTTTGAGACTAGTTTGAGGACTATCCAAAAACCCTATTGTCCATAGAATGTATCTCCTAAAGTGTAACGACCCAGAAGTTGAAATTTCTATCATAGGTCTCTTGATATGTCTTCTCAATATCCTCCAATTTTCACTATCTGAATCATTCTATAAATAAATTTATAGCGAAAATGGTAAGATGACCTGTAAATAACATACCTTAAAACACATCCTCACAAGAATTCATCATTCCTTGTAATTTTTGCTTTCTTCACTTCATTTTCCATTTGAAATTCACCTCATATATCCTTGGTTACCTCATATAAGAATCATTTACTCACATAGAAGATATTCAATAGAATGTGTGTGTGAATGTACTTATGAGTGACTTTTGAGTTGTATATATACTTTTTCTAAGTAACCTCTTTTCTTAACTTTAGGGATTCTTGAAATTTCTTGTTACAACCACTTTACCCTTTCATTAATGAATTGAAACCAATTATGGGCTTCTTAACCCATCTTTGGGGCTTCTAACTTCATGACCTCATAACTCCTCAACCGTGAGGAACCACGTGGCGTACCACCTATCACCAGAAACAACATGACGAGGACTATCCATCCATGAGTGTCTTACTTGAATTTACATTGTCCTTCATGTTCATAGTCCTAAAACAACTTTTGATACCATAACCACACCTACGAGTTTTCATGTAAATTTCATCAAATGCACCCATCACATCTATTGAATCCATCAATCTCAACCACATATATAGGTCTTCCATAATTCTCCAAGGGTTCACATCAATGACAACCAATTGTCCAACAATCTCCCCCTTTGGGATTTATGGAAATGCCAACATTTATGGCAACACCGATGGCAATATTGATTTTTCAATACTCATGCTCCCCCTATGACCATTTCTCATCATCAATGTTTCTCACTCTCCCCCTTTGACATCAATGGCAAAGGGTCTCTCTCCTTGGGGCTTCTCCCCCTTTCTTCATGCATCTACTCTCTCTCTCTCTCTCTCTCTCTCTCTCTCTCTCTCTCTCTCTCTCTCTCTCTCCATGCCTTTGTTCTTTATTTTGACATGTTTATATCCTCATGTTCCTCTCCAAGTTATTCTTCTCTTTTGATAATAGAGTGACTCTCGTTGAAAGTATAACTTCTCTGACTGCATGCGCTTAAATTTTACTCCTCTAATCTTTCTCTTTCTCTCCCTTTGACATCATGGGAAAAAGGATAACTCCCTCTGTCAGTATGTATCCCCTTGTATGTATGCAACTGATCTTCCTTTATGAATCTCTTGATGATTTCTCTTCTCTTGACTTCTCTGCAAGATGTCGTGTAGATCAAATATCAGGATACATGTAAGCATTTTCTTTCCTCTATTATAGTGCTTGCTAATTGTCCATTGGTGTTTCCTCTTGTAACTCACTGATATATATAAAAATAATTCAAAATGTCTTGAATTTAAATGATCTTTCATGACCATATTGTTCAACAATGCCCCTCTGATGATATAACCACTGCTGAAGGTTTCACTTTCCCTGTTTTGTTGTGCCTTTCACTGCTTTCCTTTTTGTGACCAACTAATTTCAATCGATTCCATTGATACACTACTATGCATCTTCTCTAACCCATGTTTTATGTACCTTCTAAATATCCATCTATGTCCATACCTTTGCTACTCAACTGTCCACAATGTTGACCCATATATCATTGTACTATCATGAAGGCTTCACAACTGCAATTGATCATCACATATTCTCATTTATTCAAACTAAATCAAATGTGTCCACTAGTCTTCTCTATCTGGAAATCAACCTCTCCATGTATGGAGCAACTTATACTAAATATATCCCTATTAGAATACATGCTTGGAATACAATCATAAACTTCTGTATGTGTAACTCCCAACTGATACCTATGTGGGAACACTACTTCTCATCTGATCAATCTATCACTCTCAATCTATCAACCTGTCACTATCAACTTGTCACTGTCAATCTATCACTGTATCCAACCTGTCATTTTCAACCTGTCACATCAACCTTTCACTGTCACTAATACTCAACATCAATGAAACCATATCCGCGATCACTAAGAACTGATGCAGGAGCATCGCCATCAACATTCAATGAAATCAAGTGGAGGACAACTCGACATCCAACATGTGCATTCAAACTATTTTGGATGCCAAGGAGAGTGTGTCACTTTAATATTTTGAAAGTATTGTAATTAAATATATCATAAGATCTCGAAGCTTCAGCCGTTGTATGAGCTCCATGAGATTGTGATTTCTTTAATTACCTGTAGGATTGTACATATTTTGAACATTAACTCATATCTAGATTGTAATATCTCATTTATTGTAATAAGCCTTAGTGGTAGGATGCTTAGTTGTGATATGAAAGCACTAATATAGTCTAGAGGGAAGGCTCAAGGAGCCCCCTCATGTATAAATACATGTAGTCTATGCCCAAAAGAGGATGTTGAGGTTATTGTGATTATTGTTGATAAGAGTTGTTGTTATTTTGCTGAGAGCTATTGAAACTCTTGTAAATGTTTTGCTGAAGGAATATAACAGAGGAAATTTTCTTTCAAATGTCTGAGTTTGCTTATCTTTGAGTTATTTAGGTAATGTAATGTTATCTATTTTTTTGTGTTTATATGCATGTGTGTGTATTTCATGGTTGAATGAATGGACCTTTGATGTTTTGTAAGTTTCAATTGTTTCTCTTCTGAAATATTGGTGCAAGGAGTGCATAGTGCCCACGCAAGGAGTGTGAAGGCAAAGTCATTCTTAGACTCAATAGCTCAGGAGAGATAGTGTGAATTTCATAGAGTGAGTGCAAGGAGTGCACATATACTCGTTTGAGTATAAAAGCTCAAAGGATAGACCCATACAAACTATGCACAGGGCCGACACTTAGAGAAGTGTTGAAAAGGCTCAGAGGAGAGTGAGTGCAAGGAGTGAGCAAGAGACTTTTGTAAGTCCCAATATTAGGATAAGTAGTGCAAGTGTGCACCAGAAGACAATCCAGGTTCCAGATTGAGGAGGAGCGCAAGGTGTGTGCCAAAGCCTAAGTCCTTTAAAGTTGGTAAAGCTCAGGAAGGATAATGATATTTAGTTCTCGAAACGAAGAATACCTTTTTGTTTTGAGGGTGAGTGGACGAGATCCACTCAAGGAGGAGTCAAATATTTCATAGCTGTCAGATCTGGGAAAGGAGCATGGTTGTTAACCTACTAAGTCCTTTGGAATTCGCTGCTCCAGTATTTTTTAGGTGTGTGTTGTGGGGGGGACAAAAGTCTCGAAGCCCGGAGTACATCTTGGTCATCGGTTATAATTACACGTGTCCGCAGATCGAGCATGGTTCAGAGTTCGACACTCTAGAAGATATGGGGTGTAATTTGTTCTGAGTCGAAAATCCCTGAAGGTTGGAGTCAATATCGACTGTCCATTGGCAAGGACGTGTGGACCATTAATTAAAAACCCTTCGTTTGTTCAGAGTTCGGGACTTTGGAAGGTTGTTGGTGAAAGTTGTGAAAATCTCTGAAGTCCCAGAGCCTGGAGTAATTCTAGATCGTAGATCTAGAATGGAGCGGGACCGTAAATCCCTAAGCTATTAAGAAATTCATCCTTCGCAAGTTCGTAGGTATTGTGTGTTGGAGTGGGGAAAACTCTCGGAGCCAGGAGCCTCGAAGTTACTGTGAGCCATAGATCTCAGCATGGGTGGTAGAACGTTGATCCCATATTTGTTCGGGAATTTGCCAATTCGACGTTCGGAGGGATTGAAGTGTTATATTGTGAGAACCTCTAGAGCCTGAAGCTCTAGAGTGCCAAAGTAGCACCTTTCATCTAGGATTATGGTTCTAGCCAATGGTAACATACGATTTTCCATTGAAAACAAAGGGCCAACACCTGAATTTGATTTTTTAAGGTAAAGGGGGGAAAAGGAAGGAGTCCGCGGATTTTTTATTTGTACGGGCCTGCAGATAAGGGGATTAAAGGACATGTGAACATTAAGAGGGGACCCAATAGAGATTCGAGAGATGATTCATATCCTTAGAAGAACGATCCTAGACAAGGAGGTCGCACGAGACCCTGGGAGTGGTGTGGGTTTGCATCAAGTGGTATCAGAGCAGGAAATAAGACCTGTGAGAAAAAGAGAATTTAGAATCATGTCGCCAAGAAGACACGAGGAGATACATGTAGTTAATTCAGCCATGGAAGAGGAAATAAGACAACTTCATGCAAGGTTGGATGCCATGGAGACAACACAAAGAAGATCACCCAAAGTTGGTGACGTCAGTGAATATGAAAGTGAAGATGTAGAATCAGAAGAAGTTGTAGGAGAATAAGCAACAGAGGAGCAATTTCTGAGGGTTGTTGTCAAGTTGGGAACTAGAAAAAAGATGGAAGTCTTGATGTATGAAGGTATTTTGAATGTAGAAGAATTGCTTGACTGGATAAGTGCTCTAGACAAGTACTTTGACTATGAGGAAATTGATGAGGAGGAGAAGGTAAAGCATGTAGTGATCATATTGAAGGGACATGCAACTTTATGGTGGGATGAGTTGCAAGCTGAAAGAAGGAGGAAAGTTAAGTCCAAGATTAAGAGTTGGGATAGAATGGTAGATAAGATCAAGGATAAATTAATACCTAAGGATTGTCAGTTAAATCTATTTAGGAAGTTGCAGAATCTGAGACAGAAAGGTTTGTCAGTGAAAGAGTACACTCAAGAATTTTATAAGTTGAACATAAGAGCACAACACATGGAGAATGATGAAGAAAAAGTTGCTAGGTACATTAATGGATTGAGGTACGAAATATAGGATGAGATTAACATGATGAAAATGAGAACCGTGGAAGATTCTAATCAAATATCCCTAAAGGAAGAAGAAAAGTTGGCAAGGAAGCAGAGTCAACGGAATAGGGGAAAGAGTCCTAACAGAGGAAGATGAATCGTCAGAGAAAAGTTCTAGAAGTCTAGAGGAGAAGCTGGAAGATACAATAATCAGACACAGAGAGGAGGAAGTTCTAGAGGAGGACACTATGGAGGAAGAAACTATTTTCCCAGAGGTAGAGGAAGAGGCAGAAGAGGAGAAGTGAAGTGTTATGCCTGTGTAAAAACAAGGAACATGTCTTGGGAATGTCATGAAAAGAAAAATGCAGGAGTTAGAGAAGCTCACATTTTTGAGACACAACAAAAGAATGTGAAGACAGAGATGAAGGAAGAAGCAGCGGAAGAAGGAATATCACTCATGATGAGGAAGGCTCTCGTAAAACTAGAGAAAGAGGTACGAGAACTCGTCCAGAGGAACAATTTGTTCAGAACTGCTTGCAAGACCATAGATAGGGTATGCAAGGTGATCATAGACAATGGGAACATTGATAAATTGGTATCCACGGAGATGGTGGAAAAGCTAAAGTTGGAGACTACTGCACATCTGAATCCATACATGGTGTCGTGGTTGCAGAAATGGCATCAAGTCATGGTAAGTCGACAATGTAAATTTGAGTTTAAAATAGGTGGTTATAGGGATGAAATTTTATGTGATGTTATACCCATGGATGTTTGCCATGTTCTGTTGGGGAGACATTGGCAATATGACAATAATGTCATACATGATGGGAGGAATCATACTTATACCCTTGAGAAAAATGGGTGTAAGCATATGTTGTTTCCAATACAAGATAAAGGAGTCAAAGAGGAATCTAGTCCTAGTATACTTCTCATGAGTGGGAAGGAACTCTTAAAATAAGTTAAGAAAGATAAAAAAAATACAGTTTGATGTTGTAGGTAAGCCGAGAGTCATTCTCACAAGCAATTCTATGAATGATTTTCCTGTAAAAGTTCAGGATTTATTGGATGCGTTTGTTGATATTGTGGTGGATGAGTTACCTCACACTTTACTCCCCATCAGGACTATCAGTCACCATATTGACCTTATTCTGGGAGAAAGTTTTTCAAACAAAACAACATACAGATTAACCCCTCAATAAAATGAAGAGGTAAAGGAGCAAGTCCAAGAGTTGTTGGATAAAGGTTTGATCAGGGAAAGTTTGACCCGGTGTGTCATACCAACTGTGTTGAGTCCAAAGAAGGATGGAGGTTGGAGAATGTGCACAAATTCTAGAGCCATCAACAAGATAACCACCAGGTATAGATTTCCTTTACCCATAATGGATGATTTAATGGATTGCTTGAGTGGACCTAGTTATTTTTCCAAAATAGACTTGAAGAGTGGTTATCATAAGATAAGGATTAGAGAGGGAGATGAATGGAAAACAACATTCAAAACAAATGAAGGATTGTATGAGTGGTTTTTTATGTTGTTTGGCTTAATGAATGCTCCAAGTATGCTCATGAGATTAATGAATGAAGTGCTCAAAGATTTTATTGGTAAGTTTTTGATTGTTTATTTAGACGATATTCTAGTTTTCAGTAAGACTGAAAAAGAGCATTTAAGACACTTGAATATGGTGTTGAGGAGGTTACAACATGAGAAGTTGTTGGTGAATTTGAAGAAATGTTCTTTTATGAAAACAAAAATTGTGTATTTGGGGTTTGTAATCTCTTCAAATGAATTGAAGATGGATCCATAGAAGGTAAGGGAAATAAGAGAATGGCCTTCTCCAAGAAGCATGTTTAAAGCAAGGAGTTTCATGGGTTGGCGATTTTTTAGAGGAAATTCATTAGGAATTTTAGTAGTATTTGTGCACCCATATTGGATACCATAAAGAAGGAGCATGGATATTTTAATTGGATAGAAGAAGCTGATAAGAGATTTAGAGTGTTGAAAGAAAAGATAACATAACAACCTGTTTTAGTTCTGCCTGGTTTTAAGAAGGCTTTTCAGGTCAAATGTGATGCAAGTGGAGTGGTCATTGGCGCAGTATTAAGTCAATATAATAATCTTGTTTCTTATTTCAGTGAGAAGTTGAATTATGTTAAAAGGAAGTATTCAACATATGACAAGGAATTTTATGTTGTGATTCAAGCTTTGAAAAAGTGGAGGAATTATCTCATCCTAAAGGAGTTTGTTTTGTATGCTGACAATCAGGCTTTACAGTTTGTAACTAGACAAGAGAAATTGAACCAAATACATGCCAAATGGGTAGAATTCATGCATAATTTTACTTTTGTTATCAAGAATATTAGTGGAAGAGCTAACAAAATTGCAGATGCTTTGAGCATGAGATGTTTGATCTTCAAGGAATTCCAAGTAGAGACTTTGGGATTTGAACACCTTAAGGAGATGTATCAAGAAGACCTGGTTTACAAGGAAACTTATGAAGCATGTGAGAACCCTTTGCTAAGAGACATAAATCAATGGATGGAGTATCTAATCCAAGACAGATTGTTATTCAAAGGAAGTCGGTTTTGTATCTCGAAATTCTCAATGAGGGACAATTTTCTAAAGGAGAAACATAGCGGAGGATTGATTGGACACTTTGGCCATGATAAAACATATGCATTGTTGAGTTCTTCATAATATTGGCCAAGCATGAGGTCCGATGTAAAAACATTCGTGGACAGATGCAGAATCTACCAATATGCTAAATGAAAGCATCAGAACACTGGATGGTATCAACCATTGCCTATTCCAAACAGGTCGTGGGATGTTATAAGTATGGATTTTGTTCTAGGATTTCCAAGAACCCAAAGGGGAAGTGATTCAATCTTTTTGGTAGTTGAAAGATTTTCAAATAAGGCACATTTCATACCATGTTATAAAACAATGATGCTACCCACATAGAAAATTGTTTTTTCAAGGAGATTGTGAGATTGCATGGGTTGCCTGGGAGTATAGTCTCATAAAGAGATACTAAATTTGTGGGACACTTTTGGAGGACCTTGTGGAAGAAGTTGGGAATTTTTTTTTCTTTTAGTTC
Organism: Picea glauca; assembly: GCA_000966675.3. NCBI lineage: Eukaryota > Viridiplantae > Streptophyta > Pinopsida > Pinales > Pinaceae > Picea > Picea glauca. Next base: position 220,613 of record JZKD02S1674764.1, read on the forward strand.
AACATATCATCCTTAGACAGACGAACATACTGAGGTAGTGAATTGAATCTTAGGGAATATGTTAAGGAGTTTGGTCACTGAACATAACAGTCGATGGGATCAAATTCTGCCCCAAGCAGAGTTTACATATAATGACTCACCGATTAGGAGTACTGGTAAGAGTCAATTTCATATAGTATATGGGATGCATCCAAGAGGAATTTCAGAATTGAGAGATTTGGGACGAGATGAATTCTCAAGTGCATGAGCAGAGGATTTTGCTGTAGAAATGCAAAAGTTGCATGATCAAATTAAAAGACAACTACATGATAGCAACCAGAGATACAAGAGTCGAATAGACTAGAAAAGAAGAGAGGTTAATTTTGAAATTGGAGATCAAGTCTTAGCACACCTAAGGAAGGAAATATTTCCGAAAGGAAAATAAAAATAAGTTGAAGATGAAAAATATAGGACCTTGTAAGATCCTCAAAAAAATTGTTGCAAATTCTTATGAGATTGAACTGCCAGAGGACATTGGAATATCACCAATATTCAATGTAGAAGACTTATACCCTTACATGATGGATGATACTAAAGGGACATATGATCGAGAGAATATTCAGTGGAAGAGACATATGCCCATAGCAGAGAAGCCACATATAGAGAATATTTTGGATCAAAGGATTGCTAAGAAGACCAGGAGAAAATTTTATTATGAGTATCTGGTTAAGTGGAAAGATCATCCAGCAAAATATGTCCGTTGGATAATTGAAACTGATATCCAGAAGCATGGAAAGAGAGTGGAGGATCTCATGGACATGAGTCCATGAACATTTTTGTCTAGAGGAGTATGATGCAGGAGCATCGCCATCAACATTAAATGAGGCCAAATGGATGACAACTCAATATCCAACGTGCAAATTCAAACTAGTTTGGATTCCAAGGAGAGTGCAACACTTTAATATTTTGAAAGTATTGTAATTAAATATCTCAGAAGATTTCAATGCTTGAGCCATTGTATGAGCTCCAGGAGATTGTATTTAATTACCTATAGGATTGTATAGATTTTTAGCATTGAATCATATCTAGATTGTAATATTTCATTTATTGTAATAAGCCTTAGTGGTAGGATGCTTAATTGTGATATGAAAGAACTAAGATAGTCTGGAGGGAAGGCTAGAGAATCTGCCTCGTGTATAAATACATGTAATCTATGCCCAAAAGAGGATACTGAGTTTATTGTGATTGTTGTTGAAGAGAGTTGTTATTTTGTTGAAAGTCGTTGGAACTCTTGTAAATGTTTTGCTGAAGGAATATAATAGAGGAGATTTGCTTTCAAATGTCTGAGTTTTCTTATCTTTGAGTTATTTGGGTAATGTTATGTTATCTATTTTTTTTTGTTTATATTCATGTGTGTGTATTTCATGGTTGAATGAATGGACCTTTGATGTTTTGTAAGTTTCAATTGTTTCTCTTCTGAAATATTGGTGCAAGGAGTGCACCGTGCCCATGCAAGGAGTGTGAAGGTAGAGTCATTTTCAGACTCAATATCTCAAGAGAGATAGTGTTAATTTCATAGAGTGAGTGCAAGGAGTGCACATATACTCATTTGATTATAAAAGGTCGAAGGATAGACTCGTGCAAAGTGCGCACAAGGCAAACACTTGGAGAAGCGTTGAAAAGTTTCAAAGGAGAGCGAGCGCAAGGAGTGCGCATGGGACTTTTGTAAGTCAAGGTCAGGATAAGTAGTGCCAAGTGTGCGCCAGAAGACAGTCCAAGTTCTAGACTAATGAGGAGTGCAAGGTGTGTGCCAAAGTCTAAGTCCTTTGAAGTTGATAAAGCTTAGGAAGGATAGCGAGATTTAGTTCTCGAAAGGAAGAATTTCTTTTTGCTTAGAGGGTGAGTGGACGAGATCTGCTCAAGGAGGAGTCAGGTCTTTCACAACCATCAGATCTGGGAAAGGAGCACGGTTGTTAACCTACTAAGTCCTTCGGACTTCGCTGCTTAAGTAGTTTTTAGGTGTGTGTTGTGGGGGAGACAAAAGTATCGAAGCTCGGAGTACATATTGGTCGGTTGGTTATAAGTACACATGTCTGCATATCAAGCGTGGTTTGAAGTTCGACACTCTGGAAGATCTGTGGTGTAATTTGTTCTGAGTCGAAAATCCCTAAGGGCCCCAAGGTCGAATTCAATATCGATTGTCCATTGGCAAGGACGCATGGACCATTGATAAAAAACCCTTTGTGTGTCCAGAGTTCGGGACTCCGTAAGGTTGTTGGTGAAAGTTGTGAAAAGCTTCAAAGTCCTGGAGCCCGGAGTAATTCTAGACCATAGATCTAGAAAAGAGCAGGACTGTAGATCCCTAAGCTATTCATAAATTTGGCCTTTGCGAGTTTGAAGGTATTACGTGTTGGAGCGGGAAAAAATCATGGAGCCACGCAGTTATTGTGATCTGTATGTCTCGACGTGGGTGGTAGACCATTGATCCCATATCTGTTCGAGAATTTGCCAATTCGACGTTCGAAGGGATTGGAGTGTTATATTGTGAGAACCTCCGGATCCTGAAGCTTCGGATCATCGAAGTATCACCTTTCAACTAGGTGCCTACTTCCATCTCGTGGTCACATACAATTTTCCATCGAAAACAAAGGGCTAGCGCCCAAATTCGATTTTTAAAGGTAAATGGGTCCAAAGGAAGGAGCCCACGGGTTTTCGATTTGTACAAACCTGCAGATAAGGGGATTAAAGGGCCTGTGAACATTAAGAGGGCATCCGACGGGGATCCAATAGCTAATTTAACTCCTTAGAAGAACGATCGTAGACCAGGAGGTCATGCGAGCCCCTAGGACTGGTGGAGGTTTGCATCAAGAACACCTCTCAACCAGATGCTTAACATCACCAACACATGACTCTACCAAGCATGTACCAAAATCACCAAAATACCATCACAAGATATGTGTCTCAACCATGTACCAAATATGTACCAAACTTGTACCAAATCATGCATCAATCATGTACCAAATCATGCATCAATCATGTACCAAAACATGCACCATACCATGTACTAAACCTGTACCAAATCATGCATCAACCAAAACCTGTTCCATGCCATGTGCCAACACCATATCATGCATCAACTATGTATCTCACCATGCATCAATGTCACCAAGGAATGCCTCATACACATACCAAAAATGTATCTCAAATAATGTCCCCAATATCCAAGATGACCCTCAAACCATATGCCTCAACCATATACCATATCACTCATTATATGTCTCAATCATGCAGCCATATACCATGTACCATAAGATATCATCAATGAAGTGCCTCAACAAATTACCAAACACCCAATATCATATACCAAGTATATGCCTCAATCATGCACCTAAGTTGTGCATCAAGCATGTGCCAATGTCTCAACAATATACCAAATAATTGGCTCAAGAATGCACCATAAAATCATCAACATGTAACTCTCAAAACATGCATATAAACATACCTATAACTTTGTAACATACCTGGTGTATGTGATCAAAGACCTGTAGACCTTCCTCAACTTCAACAACAAGAGAATATCATCTTCATCTAACTTTACCTTAGTCTCACGGGACTAGTTTTTGGATTAGTCACAAACCCTAACTTTAAACATGCATATCTACGTAGCTATAATGATTAAAGGTCTAAAACTTGTACCCAATATTATTCAATATTTTCTCTGCAATTCCTCCAAGATTCACTCTTTGGAACATCCCAGAAAAGGATTTATACAAAAAATGGCAGACCTTGTTGAATTATGGCTTATTCTAGAGAGAAAACTTGTATAGCATGCCACACATGAAATATTGGATATCTAGATTTGAAAATAATACACAACATAATAACAAAAGTAATATATCCAATGCATTTGGTATCATTGAATGTGGATACTCTATGAATATGTTATGCATGTTTTACTCAGAACACATTTTCGAGATTAGTTTCAGGACTATCCCAAAACCCTATTGTTCACAGAGTGTATATCCTAAAATACAATGACCCAGAAGCTGAAATTTCTACCACAGGTACCTTGATATGTATTCTCAATATCCTCCAATTTTCTTTGCCTGAATCATTCTAGAAATAAAGTTATAGAGAAAATGGTAAGATGACTTGTAAATAACATACCTTAGAACACATCCTCACAAGACTTCATCCTCCCTTATAATTTCACCCTTCTTCACTTCATCTTCCCTTTGAAATTCGTCTTAGATTTCCTTGGTTACCTAAGATAAGAATCACTTACTCACACAAAATATATCCAATAGAATGTGTGTGTGAGCGTAGTTATGACTGACTTCTTGAGGTGTATATATACTTTTTCTAAGTAACCTCTTTCCTTAACTTTAGGGCTTCTTGAACTTTCTTGTTACAACCACTTTACAATTTCATTAATGAATTGAAACCAATTATGGTCTTCTTAACCCATATTTTGGGCTTCCATTGTGTTACACACCAAAATTGCACACCTAGGTATCTCACTCTAAGTGTCGCATGTGTCACAAAGTGACATATGCACCTCGGTAAGTGTTGCATGCATTGTCACAAGTGTCACATGCACCTTCCCAAGTGTCAAATTCAAATTGTGAGGTGTCACCACCCCTTGAAACCATTAAAACAAATTTTCATGAACCCTAAGTCATATGGGAGGAGGAAACCCATCATTTCTAGGTCAAAACACACTTTTTCCTTTGAAAATTTGACCCATTGTTTAGCATTTATGAAGGGTGGTGCCCCCTTGGCCACATGTAGGGAGTGCCAATGCTTCCCTACCCATGTATAGGGAGCACCAATTTTGGTGAATGGTTCCCTATCTCTCACTCAGGGAGAGCACCATTCTTGTTGAGAGAAAAGGGGGATCTCCTCCACCTTAATCTATGGGCCAACTCCTTCACATTGGGTTAGTTGTGTTCGACCCTCATGCTCAGGATTCACTTTAGGATCTAATACAAACCTCAAGGAGACATATCCTCAACCATACCCCTCATTTTCTCATGGTAGTTGTGCCTCTCAAGCCTATATATTGAGGGCTTTCCAAGGTGAAAGGAGGAAGCTTTCAGGTATCAAACATTTGATCTTGGTAGATTCATGCAAGGGATAGATGAGGAGAGCTTGGAGAAGTGTTGCATCATCATCCATGGTTTGCAAGTATTCTCTTTGGGTTCTCATTTGAATATACTTGGCCTATTTCCTTCAAGCTTATGTATTATTTCATGTGCTTCTCTATTTTTCCTTCAATCTTTGTAGATGGATTTGTTTGACCTAATCTTGTAGACTAGGAGATAATCATTTCTCTTTTCTTCCTATTGCAGGTATCAAATTGCACTAGGGAGTTTGGAGATCAAGCTCGAATTGGAAGAAACAAGAACAAACTTTGAAACAAGGTGCATCACACCCTTTCTCTCTCTCTCTCTCTTTCTGATTGGTTAAACTGAATTCAAAGGAAGGTTAGTGTCCATTTGTAGTGTTTATGTATTGGTATAGGGGTCATGTAATGCAAGGGAGGTTTCATTTGTCCACAGATGAAACATTCCATAACAAAAATTGGTGAATCAATTGGGGATCGAACCCAGGCTCTCTAGTTTCGCAGACTAGAGATTCCTCTTAGATTTGGGTAATGTGCTTGTCTCTGAGTCATACCAATTCTATGTGTCGTCTTACTTTTTCATTTTAGTTGAACAATGATATTATTACCATCAAATTATGTTCTTGGTACTCGTCGAGTCAATGTTGCCAAGTCAGTTGCCATGATTTATAATGTTCAAGGGAAGTTTCACTTCAAACCATTCATTTGCAGTATTACCAATTTCTGTTTCTTGTGTCAGTCCATACTCATTCGATCCACCATCTCACATCACTTTCATGTGTCAGTTTCATGTCAATGATGGGGAATACATCAAGGCCCTCCTTCAACGAGTCTGTTCCTGTCAGCTTCAACACATTATCTAGGAATTATAGTTAGAAACCAGTTAACACCTTGGGACCTGCATGCCTCAATGGCATGCCTCCTCGCTTTCGACAGTAGGTTTACATCAATGACATCTGATTGGATGATTCCATGAATGTTTGACCTAAACTCATCTATTCACATTTGTTGGAATGTACTAGGGTACCTTGGGATTCATTGTCATCATTGGTGATTTGCCTTGTACTTGTTAACAATTTACCTCAATGATCGGTAATCAAGTGGTTTCTACCATGTTCTACATTAAATCATCTATTCACATGGCTAGATTCATACCGCTTTGGGATTGGGATGAAGACCCTGGGTTGGGAGTTCACTATGTTATTTGATTTTCCCAGGTTGCGATGGAGATCATTTGAGCATGCAAAATATTTCAGTACAATCACCGTGTTGGAAATTTCGCTGATATATATATTATCACATAGATCCACATTGTATTGATCTGTGGCTATGTTTTTTCATTTCATAGATCCACTATATATTTTTCGTGGCTACAGTCAATTCATGTCATGGAGGTATGGATACACATTGTATCTTTGGTGGCCATATCCTTAGTTAGTATTCTCATGGATCTACATTGTATTGGCTCGTGGTCATGCTTTGAGTCATCTCATATTCCGAGCATAGGTATGCCTGCCTTAGAAATGGAAGAGATATCAATATTGTTTGATGATTGTTTTCATTTTCTTCCAGGTTCTCCCACTCCAACACCCTTGCATTGAAGAATTTGTAAAGTTTTATGGCCATCAGTTTCTCTTCCGACCTCACAATTTAGGGGGCATTTGTTACACACCAAAATTGCACACCTAGGTATCTCACCCTAAGTGTCGCAAGTGTCGCAAAGTGATGTATGCACCTCGGTAATTGTCACATGCATTTTCGCAAGTGTCGTATGCACCTTCCCAAGTGTCACATTCACTTTGTTAAGTTTCACCACCCCTTGACACCATTAAATAGTTTTTCATGACCCCTAAGTCATATGGGAGGAGGAAACCCATCATTTCTAGGTCAAAACACACTTTTTCCTTGGAAAATCCGACCCATTTTTGAGAATTTATGAAGGGTGGTGCCCCCTAGCCATATGTAGGGAGTGCTAGTACTTCCTTTCCCATGTATAAGGAACGCCAATTTTGGTGAATGACACCCTACCTCTCACTCAAGGGGAGTGCCATTCTTGTTGAGAGAAAAGGGGTATCTCCTCCACCTTCATCTATGGGCCATCTCCTTAATATTGGGTTAGTTGTGTTCAAACCTCATGCTCGGGCTTCACTTTAGGATTTGATCCAAACCTCAAGGAGCCATATCCTCAACCATACCCCTCATTTTCTCATGGTTGTTGTGCCTCTCAAGCCTATATATTAAGGGATTTTGAAGGTGAAAGGAGGAATATTTCAGGTATCAAACATTTGTTCTTGGTAGATTCGTGCAAGGGCTGGAAGAGGAGAGCTTGGATAAATGTTGCATCATCATCCATGGTTTTTAAGTATTCTCTTTGGGTTCTCATTTGAATATACTTGGCCTATTTCCTTCAAGCTTGTGTATTATTGCATGTGCTTGTCTATTGTTCCTTCAATCTTTGTAGATGAATTTGTTTGACTTAATCTTGTAGAGTAGGAGATAGTTGTTTCTCTTTGCTGCCTATTTCAGGCATCAAATTGCTCCAGGGAATTTGGAGATGAAGCTCGGATTAGAAGCATCGAGGAAAAACTTCAAAAAAAGGTGCATCACACCCTTTCTCCCTCTCTCTTTCTGATTGGTTAATCTAAATTCAAAGGGATGTTAGTGTCCATTTGTAGTGTTTTTGTCTTGGTATATGGATCATGTAATCCAAGGGAGGTTTCATCTATCCACAGACGAAACATTTAGTAACACATAGGGGCTTCTTAACCCATATTTGGGGCTTCCAACTTCATGACCTCATAACTCCTCAACCGTGAGGAACCATGTGGCATACCACCTATCACCGGAAATAACATGACGAGGACTATCCATCCATGAGTGGATTACCTACATGTACACTATCCTTCATGTCCATATTCCTAAAAAAAATTTGGGTACCATAACCACAACTCTAGGGCTTCATGTAGACTTCATAAAATGAACCCATGACATCTACTGACTCCATCAATCTCAACCACATATCTAGATCTTCCAGACTTCTCCAGGGGTTGACATCAATGACAACCAACTGTCCAAACCAAATTTCCAACACAACCAACAAATATAGGAGGGAAAGAGAGTATTTTATTAAACAAATAAGAAATYAAATACAAAATTTTACTTTATCATACRAAGAGGTAATCTCCCAAACACCAATTCTTCAAGGTTTTGTCATATATTTCACTTCAATGGTGTTTCTTGGCCTTCAATGATGCAAGTAGTGTTGGAGATTTCTATTTTYGACTCACTAGTTCAGTGGGAGTGTACTGGAGATTTTTCGTACTTTACTATTTTCTATTGAAGCTCACCAGAGTTAGTTCTATTTTAGACTTTCTATTTTTAGACCATCACTATCATGCATGCATTCCTAAGAAAATTTGAGTGCAGCTCATTGCTTCTTCGCTTTTCTTAATTATAGGATGTCATTGCCTAGATGAGGGAATATCACTCACTCATTGAATAGATCATAATACACATTGATTCTCATTCTTCATATTGTATCTCTCTTCATTTTCTTGATAATGTTTGTTTGTGTATGCTTTAGATAGGTCTCATGTGCAAGTTTCCATGAAACACTGACATGGTATCAAAGCCGAGTTGCTTGGAGCAACCCATACAAGCTAGAGAAGAGAGAAATAGGATTCAATTATTGAGTAAACCTATTTTCCACCAGAGTCGCAGCCTATCCCTATAGAAAGGTAAAAAATTGGAATCGACATATTCTATCCATGTGCGACAGTCGCACTCAAACTTATGAAATTTGTTTTTCCAGAAATCGACGCAGCTTATACACATCCAAGGTGCAACATTGTCGCACTGTATTCTTCACTAGGGTGCGACATTTAGTTTTCTGAAATCGACGTAGCCTATCCACATCCAAGGTGCGACATAGTTGCACTGTATCCTTCACTAGGGTGCGACATTCTCTCAGTTTGCCCATTGTCTGGGTGAGACACTCTAGAAAATTGGTTTTCTGGAGTAAAACAACCATATCTTGAAATCCACGATCTGAGTCGGTCTAAAATTTTGACCAGAGACATATGACATAGGGATGTTCATGCTCACCAAAAATCTCCAAAACCCACATCGTATTTTAGGATATATAGTCATTTTATCATATCTATAGATGTCATAGAACCGTCAGTCATATCTCGGAATCCACGATTCTGGTTTTCAAGATCTTTTCAGAATCAATAGCGGGGATGGAGACGATGAAAATTCTTCAATCAATTCTGGTGATAATAGTCACACCGCACAACTATTTTGAATGGAACTTGAAGGATGCATTCCAACTCAAAAGAAAATGACTGTATAATTTGACAATGGCGACAGAAACAGAACCTACATCAGTTCTTGAGAAGACCAGATGGGAAAAATGTAAGGATGAGGCCACATGAATACTTCTTGAGTTAATATCCATTGATTTATGGTTTCATGTTGCTACATGAAAGACTCCAAATGGGATCTGGACCACCTTGGAAGGACTCTTTGGAAAGAAGGATGAGATGCGATGTCATATGCTTGAGGTAGAGTTGAATACCTTAGACCCTAAAAGTTTTGATAATATACATGATTTCTTTACTAAATTTAAATATTTGATATTGAGTTTGGGTGAATGTGATGTTGAAAAGTCTACACAAGAGAAACAACTTATTCTAATAATCTTGGCCAAGCTAGGACCAAAATACGTTGTATATGTCTCCAATTTCCATTCTGGTAGATGTCTTTTGGGAGCAAATTGGAAAATGCCTACGATGTCTCAGTTCATTGAGTCTCTCACACTAGAGTCGACAAAAATCATATATATGGGCCTCATGAAATATCCCAAAGAACATGCACTCACCATGCATGATGGAAAAGGGTCATCCAATTAGAAATCGAAGCAGAAACAAAAGGAGCTATTACATCCAGAGTTAAAGAAGGAGGGATATTCAAAACCCTTCAAGGATTCTTCAGGTTCCAAAGATTCTTCAAATTCCAAAGGGAAGAAGAAGAAGAAGGGAAAGAAGTGCACATATTGCAATAAACCGAATCATGAAGAATCCACATGCATGAAAAATCAAATCGATCTTATGACACAGGTACTTCAGAAGAATAACTTTGGAGACTTCATTCCTGAAGGAGCCAAGAAGAAGAAGGAAGAAGACCATGTGTCTAAGAAAGGTAATCATCATGCTCTGGTTACAATTAATTCCTCATCTAATTCATGGATTATAGATTCTGGCACATCACATTATATGGCAGCTAAAGAGGAAGTTTTTACTTCTTTGAGTTCATGCTCTGGACCTCCTATTCTAATGGGGGATGATACTCCAATAGTAGTTGTAGGAGAGGGAAGAGTGGAACTTCCTAATGGATGTTTTGAGAATGTTTTACATGTTCCAAAGCTTTCGATTAATCTTCTCTCAGTTTATCATATCACTCAAACATGTAAAAGGGTTGAATTTACATCAGATTCAGTTACTGTACTTGACATGCATAACAGTTCCATTATTGCAGTTGGTGAGGTAGATCACAAATCACGGTTGTATAAGTTCACTAAGTTTACTGACTATGACTCCTCTTTGCTACTTACACATGATAATGATAGTAGTAGAGTATGGCATGAGATATTTGGTCATTTAAACTTTAGGTACACACAACAGCTTTTCAAGGAAGAAATGGTCAAAGTCTTGCCAGACATTCACTTTTCTGAAGGGGTTTGCAAAGGATGCATTCTTGGCAAGCATCCTGAAGAGAAGTTTGAAAAGGGGAAGGCAAGGAGAGACTCCTCTTCCTTGGAGCTTGTTCATAGTGATCTCATGGGTCCATTTACACTTCTGTCCATCAACAAAGCAAGGTGTGTTCTTACATTTATTGATGATTACTCACGCTATACTTGGGTTTATTTTCTCAGGAAAGATTCTAAAGTTTTTGATTATCTCAAAGACTTCAAAGCTCTAGTAGAGACACAAACTAGGAAGAAAATAAAGATCCTCCGTACAAACAATGGGGGGGAGTATATCAACAAAGATGTTTAGAATCTTTGTCATGAAGCTGGTATCCAATTGCATCACACAATTCCATACACTCCACAACAGAATGGAGTTGTTGAAAGGAAGAACAGGTCTCTCAAGGAGATGACGAGTTGCATGTTGCATGCAAGATCACTTCCTTCCAAGCTTTGGGTTGAGGCACTTAACTATGTTTCTTACATACAAAATAGAGCACCTCAGAGATCTATTGAGGATATGACACCTTTTGAGGCTTGGACAAGTGACAAACCAGATGTCACATAGTTACACATATTTGAATCTAGAGCATGGGCCCATATTCCTTCTGAAAAGAGGTAATCCTTAGATCCACATAGCACACCTTGCATCTTTGTGGGATATCCATATGATGTGAAGGGGTACATATTGATTCATCCCTCTACAGACCGGCTCATCATTGAGTGCAGTGTTCAGTTTGAGGAGAGTCCTTCGCATGCACCTCCAGTGCAACATGCAGAGACTCTTGTGCTTCCATCAGTTCTAGACATCAGAGATGATGATTCCACACACTTAGATGCTACATATTCAAACACAGATTCAAAGGATTATGTACATGTAGATGATTAGGTAGTATAGCCAAATGAGGAGCCAACATCGGAGCTTCAGTAAATGCCCAAGTGGGCATAGCCCACACTTTAGGCAGCAGACAACCTTGTAGGGGATCCATTGGATTCGAGGAGGACTCAATCTTAGCATGTGGATCCTTCTCATGTACTTTAAACTTATGAACCAATGATGCCCATGCATTTCTATATGGCTTAGTCTTATGATCCACATACCTAAAGTGAGGATGTTGGCAATACACTATGGGAAGCAACCATGCAGGAGGAGCATGACTCTCTCCTAGAGAATCAAACTTGGGATCTGGTTCCACTTCCACGAGGGAGGAAACTTGTCAAATGCAAATGGGTCTATAGGACCAAGAGAGTAGAAAATGGTCAGGTGAGCAGGTACAAGGCCAGATTAGTTGCAAAAGGATTTCAACAGATTCATGGGATATATTATGATGAGACCTTTGCTCCTGTAGCAAAGATGGACTCCATTCACTTGGCTCTAGCCATTGCAACAACCAAAGGATGGGAAGTTCACCAGATGGATGTGAAGAATGCTTTTCTTCATGGTGACCTTTCATAAGAGATCTACATGGAGCAGTCGCAGGGGTTCATTCATAACTCATCTTTAGTATGTAGACTGAAGAAGTCTCTCTATGGCCTCAAGCAGGCACCTAGAGCATGGTATGAAAAGATAGATTCTTACTTTCTTTCACGTGATTTTGTTAGATGTAAATATGATTCCAATGTTTACATGCTAAGGACTACTAACTCTGTGATGATTGTAGTACTCTATGTTGATGATCTTTTGAGCACGGGTAGCTCTGCTTCAACCATTGATTTGGTCAAAGATATTTTGCATGAAAGGTTCTCTATGACGGACATGGGCCCACTACACTTCTTTCTTGGTCTTGAGATTAGTCAGAATGCTTCCGACATCAAAATTTCTTAGGCTAAGTATGTCAGGGATCTTCTGGATATATTCCACATGAAAGACTCTAAGTCTGCACCTACACCCTTCTTATCTGGGATCAGACTTAAGGATGGCGGGGATACACTATTAGTAGACGACATTTTGTATCGACAGTTGTTGGGGATTCTTTTGTATCTCACCCACACCCATCTAGATATCTCATATGAGGTAGGAGAAGTTTCCAGATACATGTAGGAACCCCATGATCTGCACTAGAAGGCTTCCAAGCACATCCTCAGATATGTTTAGGGCACCATGAGTTATGGGATTCACTATGCAGTTGGTTGTGCATTAGATCTCATAGGCTTCACAGATTCAGATTGGGCTGGTGATAGCACAGATCACAAGTCCATGTTCGAGTACACTCTCAGTTTGGGGTCAGGCCCAATTCGTTTGTCAAGTAAGAAGCAATTAGCCATTGCTTTATCTTCCGCAGAGGTCGAGTACATAGGAGTAGTCAACTGTGTCATTCAGACACTTTGGCTTCAACACTTTCTTATTGAGATTTGTATCCAGTTTCATTGTTCGACTATCATATGGTGTGACAATCAAAGTACACTAAGATTTTGTAGAGATCCAGTACATCGACAACGAACCAAACACATTAAGGTCCACGTGCATTTCATCAAAGATTTAGTACATGACATGATCATTGATTTGTAGTTCTGTCCTTCCTCTGAACAGACTGTCGACATATTCACCAAGACCTTCACTGGGTTGAAGTTTCAGACTTTGCGGGATCGTCTTGGAGTGAACAACACATTTTCCTATCAACAATTGTCATTTTCTTCTTTTGATGCATTGTCTTTTGAGGGGGGATTTGTATTCCCATGTGGTTTTCCTTCTTTCCTCACTTTTATTCAGTGTTCATTAGTTGCATTGTACATGAGTACCTAATATGTCCTAGTAGCCAGGACTCATTTTTTACTCCATAGTGATGTTCAGGGGGGGTGTTGGAGATTTCTATTTCTGACTCACTAGTTCAGTGGGAGTGTACTGGAGATTTTCTGTACTTTACTATTTCCTACTAAATATCACTAGAGGTAGTTCTATTTTAGACTTTCTATTTTTAGACCATCACTATTATGCATGCATTCCTAAGAAAATATCATTGCAACTCACTGCTTCTTCGCTTTTCTTAATTATAGGATGCCATTGCCTATATGAGATAATATCACTCACTCATTGAATAGATCAAAATATACATTGATTCTCATTCTTCATATTGTATCTCTCTTCCTTTTCTTGATAATCTTTGTTTGTGTATGCTTTAGCTAGGTCTCCTGTGCAGGTTTCCATGAAACACTAACAAGTAGAGAGTGGGGACTCACAATTTATGCAATATAAATCTAGCTCCAACTAAAATTATCTTTAACTCATATGAAAGAGGATCTTAAGTAGAGTCATGAGGCCTTTGGGGTTTTATATCAATAATGTGGCCCATTAATTGAAGAATCGCATAAAATTAAGCATGTTATGTGCATATCGGTGATCAAGATAGACCAAATCAACATAGGAAAGTGTGTATCCATAAACCAAGCACATTTGGATTTTCATAGTTGATCAAGCTTGCATTATTTGACCTAGCAAAGTGTACACATTAATTTTGACCTTTTCAAAAGGGTGTGAGTAGTGCTTAAGGTAAAAGTTGTAATGTCCCCATTTTGGTGTTCTCTTTATCTACAATGAGAGATGACTTTATTGATTTGTTTCATCCTGATCACAGTGGTAATTTGATGTTACCAATGAGCTCAGATGGTTTAGAGGAGTTATATGATGTTTTCAAATGTTATTTCCGGCTTCTGGTTTGGGCTCCAAGATTTTGGGAGGGAGTGTTTATTTTTAGTAAGTCACCTAGCTAGGTCCGTTTATCATCTTTCATCATCGGGATCACTCCTACGCAATAAGTTTTGGTTCTGATGCATTTCGACCGTTCCCGTAATTTGGGATTATTACTAAGCATTATTTAATTAATTTCACTAAGGTTGTTATTTTAAATAAATTATCTAATGAGAGCACCTTAGTGTTATAGCTCATTGGAACCAAGATGAAAAGATTTAAATGTTGGAATGCTAAAAAGTGACTTCCAGTACCCGCAAATGTTTTAAAATGGAAAGAAAACACATTTTGGAGTTAAAAGGGTGTTATAAAGTGACTTTGGGGGAAATATTAAAGGGATAAATTATAAATCCACGTTAAATTAGTTATTGAGTGGAAAAAAGGTAAAAACAAGATAAAAGAGAATTTGGAGCTCAATTCTCATTATTCATGATCATTTTTTCAAAATTGGATTTTGGAGAGATCTTGTACATTTGTTGGCTTTGGCACCTGAAACCCTTGAGAACTTGGTTTCGGTAGTGAAACGAATCCACCCTAGCTAACCAAGAAGGAGAGATTACTCATATCTCTCATAGGTATTCATTGTTGAAGAAGGAGGTTCACCCATTTAGCTATATTGTGAGCATTTTTAGAGTTAGTGGGGTTTGGTTGAGGCTATTTTGTGCAAATTGATCTGCAACTCACTCTCACTGCTATTTTCCAGAAGTTGTTCCCCTTATTTGTAGATCACGGGGACATAAGGAAATCCTCTTTCCTCATCATTAGTCTGTGGGGAAATTAGAAAATGGATGAGACCTTGATTTGCGCATCGTGTGGGTTTAAAGAGGGTTTGTGCACTTACTAGCAGGTTGTGTGTACTTAGAGGGGCGCATCTTCAAAATTAACCCCATTTCCATTCAACATCATCACCGATTTTTCCATAAAGATATTTATGGGCATATTTATAGAGGGTGATCTGTTTCCCACATTTACCAGCCACCTTACTAGTGGACCGATACCATTTGCAACAGTTTGTGACTGTTTAAGGAGAGTAGTATTGTTGTCTCAAGTTGTGGTAGTGTTGAAGAGAGGATTGTGCCAACCAGATATATATACTGGGGTTAGAGGGAGTTTTTCAGTGGGAATCATGTTGCCAAAACTATCATCTACCTCTCTCATTGAATCGTAGCAACCTCTTGTTGTTATGGTGTATCAAAGGGATGATCCAGTTTACAAAATTGCTACTACAATAAATTATTTACAAATCGAGGCTCATAGAGGGAACTATATTTAAGAAGACATATTTGGTGTATTTATCCCATGCTCTTCTCATTAAATCATATCAATTAGTTGTTGTTCAAGCTGTTTAGAAGGGGGCCACTTCAACATATGTATTTGTGCACTCATTTGTTGTTCGAGTGATTCACCTATAGGTAAAAAATAACACAAATTTATGATTGTATTTGTTGATTTCTCTACTTTTATATAAGATCTAATAAGTTTGTAACCATTTCTATTACATTCATTGCTACTTTTTTATGTTAGCGCAATAAAACCCTTGTGTGTTCCATAAACCATTGTGGGATCCATTGTGAAATTGTGTAGAGGAATAGTTCTGAAATCTGTTAATCATAAAACATATCAGCAGTAAACATAAAACCTAGTAGTGGTCCAAGAGGGGATAATACAATGGTATTAGATCTATGCATCCTACCATCCTAAGGGGAAATTACCATAATGTTTCCTATAAGTGACCATCACGTTTACCTTTCAATTTCAACAATGGTCACTTGGCATCAAGGTGCATTTAATGGCTTAAGAAAGATGAAGACAAATTAGGAACTCATGGAAGAAATTTCGTATGTCTTTTAAGGATATCGGAGGAATCTAACAACATTGTTAGAGAATCCTAAGTTGTTGGAGCCTCACTTATCGGTTGGGAACAAATAATATGGGTTCAAATATGAAGTGGTTGGTGATGTGAATGTCTCACCTCATGATGGAAGTTTGACAAAACCCCATGATGACTTATTGGAAGTGCATGCATTCATTCATTTTGAGGATGTGTGCAATGAGGTTGAAAAAACAACCACTTTTAATACACCATTAGAGCTATCCTATGAGGTTGATAACACCAGTGCATATGACGAGCATGTTGATAGCACATATGATGAAAGTTTCCAATCATATTTGGTGTTGGATAAATTTACTTTGGATGTTGATCTAATTTCTTGGGATTTATGCATGAAGGGTGACAAGGAGGAAGTTGATTTTGGGAAGCACGATTGTGAATAAAAATCAAAAAAATTGTATGAAGATGATAGATTCCATGAGTCCCATCATCTGACAGGGAAATTGAAGGAAAGTGAATACATGATTATTGCAGCCATAAAACATTTTGATGATACTCATAAGTTGATGGAAAATTGTTGTTGGAAGGAAGAACCTCCACAGACACATAATAATTTTGAAGGAGAAATTTCCCTTGAATATTCCCAGGCACTCAGAGAAGAATTGGTGGTAATGAAATCTAATTAACTACACCTACTTTCAGATAAAGATAATTTTCTCATGCTTGATGAGATTTATTTTGATGCGCTAAAAGGGAAAGAAGAGGAAGTTGACAAGCTTACCCATGGGCTTAAGGTGACCAAGGATTCTTTGAAGAGCACTCAAATGGCCCTTCAAGAATAAGAAATTCAGGTTATTGAGCTTTATATGGAGTTGAGTTTGGCACATTCTTCATCATCCACAAAAGAAACTCAGTCATCTATGGCAACCATAACACATGAGGATGTTAGTGGTACTCATTATTTGATGAAAGAACATCTTGTGATGGTCAAGCATGAGGAGCATTCAGATTTGCATGGGTTTGCAAAGAAGTATGACTATAATTTATGATTATGCACATAGTTTGCATCATGTGGATCATGAGCCACCTTTTTTGGAGATCCCATTGAAGGCTCAAGTCATAACTACAAATGAGATAGTTGAACATATACGTTGTGGACCAGCTAACAAGGAAGTGTATGCATCCACTAGTTGTGGGAATGGGTATATTACATATGTGGATACAACAATATGGGATCCAGGTTCATATGACACTAGTGGAGTGAATGCATGGGATAAGAGTAAAAGGGAGCATAATGATACATTGGATTGTCATGAAAATGGATCATTTAGTGCATCCACAAGTGAAATATACACAATACTCTATATTGGTGATGTAGAGATTGTTATTGATAATCCATGTGAGGAGACGAATTATTGTGAGGACAATATGTTAGTTCATAACGTTGTCCCATCATTTTTTCTTGAGGATTGCAGGGCCACAACTAATTGAAAACTATCATCATTGTCATCAAGTTTGTAGAGAAGGATTACAGAGCTAATGCAAAATCTACTCTTCAAGATCTAAGTTGTGAGACACCTCCTAATGCATGCAATGGAAGTGGGGTAATATGGAATCCAAGTGACTATTCAGGTATTCCATTGACACAAGTGGGTGAATTTCACCTTGATTTCATGGTGAGGTATGCTCATCAATTTTATTTCATCCCACATATGTATGATTTGACTATGTTTTTTATGGCGCATAAAAGTGGGTTAGATAAAAGATTACACAAATCACTCTGGTATAATGTGCTTCCATCTTCATAGGATGAATTCAAATCTTGCAGGTCTCCTACTTTGTTTCCACCAGATGATTGCATACAAAAACATGAATAAAATACCTGGCTTCTTTGGATTCCATTGGTTATCAGTGTAGAACAACAAGAGTTAATAGGTATTGTGAATGATGAACTTCTAATTTAGTTGTGGGACCCAAGAATTCATCTGATTGGTAGATTGCTTCAAATTTTGATAATGATAAAAAAAATTGTGACAATGATTGATCTATTTCATTTTTGGAATTTCATGAGAGGAGATGTTGAGACTTATTCGATATGGCGAAACATATTTTCTTTTCCGATACCCAAGATCGAGTCTCATAGTATATTTGCATACTTTGACTTCAATGAGATGCCTTTGCAGGATATGATTCATTGTAGTGGTTTCATCCCTTTCAAACATTTCATCTTGGGTTTCTAGAAGAGGATAATGCACTTTGGGCACGATGGTCAGACAATTATAATCAGAGTGGCGCAGTGTCAGCATGGTGGTTCCTTTTTTAGACTAGTTTGGAACCCTGAGATTACATTATTTGGTTGTTCAACAACTAACAAAGATGAGAGAGCTAGTTTTTACTTTTAGGAGTATACACCTATGGTGCATTGGATTGGTTTCCTAGAAGATGAATTCTTTGAGGGGTGGATCGAGTTTGTGTAGTATCTGATTGCTCTACTTATCAATATTATTTAGGAAGCCTCTTATGTTAGTACCTTGTAGGATAGTGCTTTGAGCAGAGGGTGCTTCACATCTTCCAGGTTGGTTTGGAACCCTGGTATCATTCTCAATTTTAGTTTGGTTCATCCTATTGATCGTAAGGTTATGATGGCATTTCTTGAGGAAAAACAATCTTTAGAAATAGAGGATTGTAATCTCCCCATTTTTGGGTTCTCTTACTATGCAATTGGAGATGAATTTTTGGGTTTGTGTCAACCTTATCAGAGGGGTAATTTGATGTTACCAGTGAGATCAGATGGTTTAGAGGAGTTATATGATGCTTTCAAATGTTATTTTTGGTGTCTTGTTTGGAATCCAAGATTCTAGGAGGGAGAGTATATTTTTAGTAAGTCACCCAGCTAGGTCTGTTTATCATATTTCATGATGCAGGAGAATTTTCCCTCCAAAATCAATCTTGTTGATTAGGCCTAGGGGGTTTTTGAATTTACTAAGACAGTGGACTCCCTAAGCTTGAAATTATTGTAATTTCTATGTTTTATTTGACTTCTAGAAATCTTGTATAAGATAGGGTTTTTTTTAATGAGATTTATTTAAATGTAATCGAATATGCCTTGGTTAAGAAGATCTCGAAGGAATGGAGACCCTAGATAGAACTTAGGGATAAAGAGAGATTTTAGAAATAGTTGAAGATTTTGTGGAGTCTAAGTACGATATGAACTAATTGACAATTCAGATAACTTCTTTAACTATGTAAGCCTATGTAAGCCTATGAGCCTATGAGCTTTGAGTCATCTCATATTCCGAGCATAGGTATGCCTGCCTTGGAAATGGAAGAGATATCAATATTGTTTGATGATTGTTTTCATTTTCTTCCAGGTTCTCCCACTCCAACACCCTTGCATTGAAGAATTTGTAAAGTTTTATGGCCATCAGTTTCTCTTCCGACCTCACAATTTAGGGGGCATTTGTTACACACCAAAATTGCACACCTAGGTATCTCACCCTAAGTGTCGCAAGTGTCGCAAAGTGATGTATGCACCTCGGTAATTGTCACATGCATTTTCGCAAGTGTCGTATGCACCTTCCCAAGTGTCACATTCACTTTGTTAAGTTTCACCACCCCTTGACACCATTAAATAGTTTTTCATGACCCCTAAGTCATATGGGAGGAGGAAACCCATCATTTCTAGGTCAAAACACACTTTTTCCTTGGAAAATCCGACCCATTTTTGAGAATTTATGAAGGGTGGTGCCCCCTAGCCATATGTAGGGAGTGCTAGTACTTCCTTTCCCATGTATAAGGAACGCCAATTTTGGTGAATGACACCCTACCTCTCACTCAAGGGGAGTGCCATTCTTGTTGAGAGAAAAGGGGTATCTCCTCCACCTTCATCTATGGGCCATCTCCTTAATATTGGGTTAGTTGTGTTCAAACCTCATGCTCGGGCTTCACTTTAGGATTTGATCCAAACCTCAAGGAGCCATATCCTCAACCATACCCCTCATTTTCTCATGGTTGTTGTGCCTCTCAAGCCTATATATTAAGGGATTTTGAAGGTGAAAGGAGGAATATTTCAGGTATCAAACATTTGTTCTTGGTAGATTCGTGCAAGGGCTGGAAGAGGAGAGCTTGGATAAATGTTGCATCATCATCCATGGTTTTTAAGTATTCTCTTTGGGTTCTCATTTGAATATACTTGGCCTATTTCCTTCAAGCTTGTGTATTATTGCATGTGCTTGTCTATTGTTCCTTCAATCTTTGTAGATGAATTTGTTTGACTTAATCTTGTAGAGTAGGAGATAGTTGTTTCTCTTTGCTGCCTATTTCAGGCATCAAATTGCTCCAGGGAATTTGGAGATGAAGCTCGGATTAGAAGCATCGAGGAAAAACTTCAAAAAAAGGTGCATCACACCCTTTCTCCCTCTCTCTTTCTGATTGGTTAATCTAAATTCAAAGGGATGTTAGTGTCCATTTGTAGTGTTTTTGTCTTGGTATATGGATCATGTAATCCAAGGGAGGTTTCATCTATCCACAGACGAAACATTTAGTAACACATAGGGGCTTCTTAACCCATATTTGGGGCTTCCAACTTCATGACCTCATAACTCCTCAACCGTGAGGAACCATGTGGCATACCACCTATCACCGGAAATAACATGACGAGGACTATCCATCCATGAGTGGATTACCTACATGTACACTATCCTTCATGTCCATATTCCTAAAAAAAATTTGGGTACCATAACCACAACTCTAGGGCTTCATGTAGACTTCATAAAATGAACCCATGACATCTACTGACTCCATCAATCTCAACCACATATCTAGATCTTCCAGACTTCTCCAGGGGTTGACATCAATGACAACCAACTGTCCAAACCAAATTTCCAACACAACCAACAAATATAGGAGGGAAAGAGAGTATTTTATTAAACAAATAAGAAATYAAATACAAAATTTTACTTTATCATACRAAGAGGTAATCTCCCAAACACCAATTCTTCAAGGTTTTGTCATATATTTCACTTCAATGGTGTTTCTTGGCCTTCAATGATGCAAGTAGTGTTGGAGATTTCTATTTTYGACTCACTAGTTCAGTGGGAGTGTACTGGAGATTTTTCGTACTTTACTATTTTCTATTGAAGCTCACCAGAGTTAGTTCTATTTTAGACTTTCTATTTTTAGACCATCACTATCATGCATGCATTCCTAAGAAAATTTGAGTGCAGCTCATTGCTTCTTCGCTTTTCTTAATTATAGGATGTCATTGCCTAGATGAGGGAATATCACTCACTCATTGAATAGATCATAATACACATTGATTCTCATTCTTCATATTGTATCTCTCTTCATTTTCTTGATAATGTTTGTTTGTGTATGCTTTAGATAGGTCTCATGTGCAAGTTTCCATGAAACACTGACATGGTATCAAAGCCGAGTTGCTTGGAGCAACCCATACAAGCTAGAGAAGAGAGAAATAGGATTCAATTATTGAGTAAACCTATTTTCCACCAGAGTCGCAGCCTATCCCTATAGAAAGGTAAAAAATTGGAATCGACATATTCTATCCATGTGCGACAGTCGCACTCAAACTTATGAAATTTGTTTTTCCAGAAATCGACGCAGCTTATACACATCCAAGGTGCAACATTGTCGCACTGTATTCTTCACTAGGGTGCGACATTTAGTTTTCTGAAATCGACGTAGCCTATCCACATCCAAGGTGCGACATAGTTGCACTGTATCCTTCACTAGGGTGCGACATTCTCTCAGTTTGCCCATTGTCTGGGTGAGACACTCTAGAAAATTGGTTTTCTGGAGTAAAACAACCATATCTTGAAATCCACGATCTGAGTCGGTCTAAAATTTTGACCAGAGACATATGACATAGGGATGTTCATGCTCACCAAAAATCTCCAAAACCCACATCGTATTTTAGGATATATAGTCATTTTATCATATCTATAGATGTCATAGAACCGTCAGTCATATCTCGGAATCCACGATTCTGGTTTTCAAGATCTTTTCAGAATCAATAGCGGGGATGGAGACGATGAAAATTCTTCAATCAATTCTGGTGATAATAGTCACACCGCACAACTATTTTGAATGGAACTTGAAGGATGCATTCCAACTCAAAAGAAAATGACTGTATAATTTGACAATGGCGACAGAAACAGAACCTACATCAGTTCTTGAGAAGACCAGATGGGAAAAATGTAAGGATGAGGCCAAATGAAGTACCAAGGCAAGTGTTTCTCTTCCATAGGCACCTAAGGGGAGAAATTGTCGAATGTGGGTCTTAGTCAAATTAATTTGTGAGATGCAAATTAAAAGATAAATTTACGATTAAAGTGAGGGTGAGTGAAGAGACACCAAATCTCTTCCACCCATCTAATCTAATCTCAGCCGTTAGATTAGAAAACTCCTCACCTTCCCTCATGAGGTTAATTAAGGCAAGTGGGTGCACCCATTCTTGGTTAAGAAGTTGAAGAAATCTTGGTGAGAGGCCAATAGGCTCTTGGTGAGATGCCAAGAGCAAGAAGAAGCAAGTGACTCTTGGTGAGATTCCAAGAGGTTCTTGGTGAGATGCCAAGAACAAGAAAGTTGCAACATTCTTGTTGAGAGAACAAGAGAGAGCAAGAGAGAGGTCGAGCTGAGAAAAGAGACAACATTTGCTGAAGGAGAGAACGCATCCCAAAGCAAAGAGAAGTACGGATTTAAGACAGCAAGGAAGAACAGGCCATACCGTACAGATTTGTGGAGGTCATACAACATGTAATGTGCACAGAAATTGAGGAGGACAGCAGCTGCAATTTGTGAGAGTATTGGCATGCATTCCAAGGCTGCCATACAACATTTGTTGGCACATAAATTGAGGTAACTGCTGTAATATATTTCTGAGTGTATTTCCATACAGTCCGTACAATATTAGCAGAGTTTTTTTGAGACATTCCGTACAACATTAATTGTTGGGACAACCGTATAGTTGTATGAATTTATGGTTCAGAAATTGAGGAGCAAAGCTACAGGAATGTCCAGATAAGTTTGTGTAAATTTATGAAGATGAATATGCTGTAAAATAATTTCTCAGAAGCTCATAAATAATACAAAGCCATCTCTCACTAGTTTTCCCCTTATGGGTTTTTCCAGGGTCGCAGTTAGACCGAATATCTTTGTCTATATTTTCTGAGTTTTGCATATTGCTGATATTTTATTTCTGCATTGAAAACGATGTTCAGAATCCTCATGTTTCAGTTCTGAAATTTATTTTCTGTTAAGTTTTTTATATGCTGAAACACAGTGCTGAGTCATATGCTGAAACACCGCTGTGAGTATATGTTGAAACACAGAGCTGAGTCATATGTTGAAACACCGCTGTGAGCAGATGTTGAAACACAATGATGTAACAGATGCTGAAACACAGTGCTGTAACAGATGCTGAAACAGATGTTGAAACACAGTGCTGAGTCATATGCTGAAACACCGCTGTGAGTATATGCTGAAACACAGGGTTGTAACATATGCTGATACAGTGTTGAAACTGAGTTTGGCATTTAAATTTGGCTGAAAAATCAGTGAGACTGAAACTGGGTTGGGGTTTTGAAAAAATTAACATGGTATCAGAGCTGAGTTGAAGAGAGGCAGA
>JZKD02S1674764.1:249029-260047 GCA_000966675.3 Picea glauca
CTCTTGGTGAGATGCCAAGAGGTTCTTGGTGAGATGCCAAGAACAAGAAAGTTGTAGCATTCTTGTTGAGAGAACAAGAGAGAGCAAGAGAGAGGTTGAGCTGAGAAAAGAGACAACATTTGCTGAAGGAGAGAATGCATCCCAAAGCAAAGAGAAGTATGGATTTCAGACAGCAAGGAAGAACATGCCGTACCGTACGGATTTGTGGAGTTCATACAACATGTAATGTGCATAGAAATTGAGGAGGACATCAGCTGCAATTTCTAAGAGTATTGGCATGCATTCCAAGGCTGCCATACAACATTTGTTGGCACAGAAATTGAGGTAACTGCTGTAATATATTTTTGAGTGTATTTCCGTACAGTCCGTACAGTCTTAGCAGAGTTTTGGCACAAATTTTGAGACAGTCTGTACACCATTAATTGCTGGGGCAGCCATACAGTTGTATGAATTTCTGGTTCAGAAATTGAGGAGCAAAGATACAGGAATGTCCAGATAAGTTTGTGTAAATATCTGAAGATGAATATGCTGTAAAATAATTTCTCAGAAGCTCATAAATAATACAAAGCCCTCTCTCACTGGTTTTCCCCTTGTGGGTTTTTCTAGGGTCGAAGTTAGACCGAATATCTTTGTCTATATTTTCTGAGTTTTGCATATTGCTGATATTTTATTTCTGCGTTGAAAACGATGTTCGAAATCCTCATGTTTCAGTTTTGAAATTTATTTTCTGTTAAGTTTTTTATATGCTGAAACACAGTGCTGAGTCATATGCTGAAACACCAGTGTGAGTATATGCTGAAACATAGAGCTGAGTGATATGTTGAAACATCGCTATGAGCAGATGCTGAAACACAGTGCTGTGACAGGTGCTGAAACACAGTGTTGTAACAGATGTTGAAACACAGTGCTGTAACAGATGCTGAAACATAGTGCTGAGTCATATGCTAAAACACCGCTGTGAGTATATGCTGAAACACAGGGCTGTAACATATGCTGAAATAGTGCTGAAACTGAGTTTGGCATTTAAACTTGGCTGAAAAATCAGTGAGACTGAAACTGGGTTGGGGTTTTGAAAAATTAACACTTTGCAAGATGTGATCGTCATAGAGACTTTGATCTCTTGGAGTTGGATCTCTATCTATGTACTTCTTTCTTCTATTATGAATAAAATTGTTGCATTATTCCTAGTTTACAAGCTTCATCTTCTTTGTATTTGAAGGCATCAATGCAAAACCTATGGCTGTAGGTTGTGTTCATACTTGTATTTTATTTCATGTATCTAAAAGAATTTTTGATTTCATGAAATGTTCTTCTAGTTTTTTTCCTTATGTCTTCCTTTCATTTGAGTGATAATCAGTTATATCTATGATTTATGTTTCATATGATCATCTCTCTGGTTTTTGACATAATTTGTAAACATGAAAACTTGCCCCTTGAAGTTTATCTGAAATAGATTTGATTTGTCTTACTTTCACCCATTCCCATCCAAGCAATTTTGTTACCCAATTATTGAATGCCTTGATGTTGATCTCCTCAACAATCAAGTTGGTTGTGTCAAGGACTGACAGTAAGGATCTGATTGCATTACTTTGCCAACAATGCTTTGGAACCGTCATTCAATGAAGTAAATTCTTGGTTGCTCAAGAATACTATTATCTTTGATTGGATGAGTTTCCAATATTAATATTCCTTCATCTTTCTCCTTATCACTATTCATGTCCAAGATTCTTGATTCATCAACAATGTCATGAAAATATTATTCCTTCATGTAAAGACAATCTTGTTCATTATTCTTCTCAAGATTCATTTCTTCCACCAATTGTTCTTGTTGCCAATGCTCTTGAGGATTTTCATCATCTATTGCAATGATGCAATCTTCGCATGCATTGGGTGGAGGTTCCTTGATTTCATTCTCAAACTTGTTGCTTGAAATATCTTCATATGGAGTATATAGGAGGCTGAAATTTTCTTCTTGCAAATTGGGATTTTCATCTTCATTTTCAACAATATGACTTGACTCAGAAAATTCATCCAATCTTTGATTAGATTCTTCTTCAAAATTAATCACTTCATTATATTGCGTCCATATGGGAGAGGCTGGGTGGACAAACTTTTCAACAAATAAATCTTCTAATATGTCCCAACTGGTAATGGTAACAGGAGGCAATGAATGAGACCATTCAAGAGCATTCCCATGCAGAGTTTATAAAAATATTTGGCATATAATATTTTCTTTAGTAAGATTAAAAATTTGACATGTACAATTGAATCTATACAAATGTTTCTCTGCATCATCCAAAGTATTTCCAAAGAATGTAGAAAGTTTTTCCATAGGAATATTAGGCATCTAAAAATCTTCTTTTGGCAAATTTAAAGGGACTCTATGTAGTCGCCTTCTTCTTTGGGTGCTTTTTTCTTTTACTACATCTCTTGAAACCATTGATCGGCTTGGTGAAGAAGGTAAAGGAGCATCATGACATGAATGACGTTCTTCTTAGGTGTCATAATATACATTTTCTTAGAATTTTTGAGTATTTCCAAGGGAGTTGCAAGGAATTTCATTGTTCTGAATTTTTTGTGCTTGTTTCCTCTTTTTTAGGTCATCCAAACATTTTTGTAAACCTTGTGAATCTAGAACAAGCAACAATATCCCCGAATCTTCTTTTCAAAATTTTGAACCATGGAGACTCTGGTTCCTCAATCTGATCTAAAGCAGGGCCACAATTATCTTGAAAATAAATGGCTCCCCAGTATGGTTGCCAAAAATGTTGATGTTTGAGTATGTTAATACCAAAATGACAACCTCACGAGGATGTGAATCCCCCTGTGTTTTTATAGAGGTGGTACTCCTCTTTGCCTGAAGAATATATTTGTGATATATTGGAATAAGGAGAATATTAAACAACAAAACCCTTGATCTTTATTGCTTGGAATTATGAAATGATATGGTCCTTCAATAACGTGATATAATCTTTATGTGCAGCAAGAAGTCTTTTAACTATAAAAAATATTGAATACGGGTTTGAAAATTAGAATATCTTTGTGCTCAACATCAAATATACAATCTTCTTAATCACATACAAATGATTCCATATCTTCTTCACAAGAGTTAAGAGAGAATAATTTGATCATCTCAAAGAATTTCAAAAGAGTATTACTTATTAAGATCAAAAGAGAATTTGATAGGTCAATTTCAAATATCTCATACTTAAGACTCAAAGTTACAAGATACATTCGAAATTAACCCTGAAGTAATTCTTTGTGGAATTTTATTCATGAAATAGGTTCTTCATTACAAAATCTCTGACAATCATATATAAGAAAAGTCTTTTGAATAATACAAGAATAAAACTCAAGAACTCAATCTTATGCCCAATTCATAGATTCAAGCATAAAGCTACGAGAAATGGTGTAGAAGAAGAAAAAGAGTGGAGAAGATGGAGATCTTTTTTAGTTGATCAGAAGCTTTGCTTCATATTGATGGTTGTACCGTGTTCCTCTGATCTTATGTGTCTGCCTTTCTGATAAAAACATGAAACCCTTGATGAAGTCTTTCTTCTCTTTTAAAACCCGTTCTTCTAACTAGAGTAATTAGGGTTTTTCCCTTTTTGAATTTTCCGTACAATTTTCTTTTTTAAATATTCACTTTAATTAATGTCTAATTAAATATTCATTAACAAATTTACATCATTAATATCTCCATCTTTCAAATGGGTCCCTTTTCATTTTTAATAAAAGTTTTCATATAAACTTTTATTTTAAAAATTTAATTAATTGCCCTTTTAAAAAGGGGGACTGTGTTTTAATTTTATGGATAGGATAATCAATGTTTCAGCCATTGAAACCAATTTGTATTTTATCTTCATCATGTTATATTTCTAACGATAAAATTTTTGTCCAAATCCAACTCCTAGATCTCAAGATATGAGCTCTTAAAGTTGAGTTGTCAAATAGTCTCATCAGAAAAAAAATCTGATTGTTCTTTTAATTTTTGGGGAAAATGTGGCCATTTTCAATCCTTGAAACCTATACCATCATCGTCTTTGTCAAAATATCTTTCCAACGGTATAAAATTTGAGTGAGTTTTTCGTTCGGAGCTCAAGTTATGGCCTTTGCAAAATCATGACTCAACAGTCCTTCATCAATTCCATGGGCAAATGTGCGCCCTTGATTTGAATTCGTTTTTCCTCTTCATGAAATTCATTTTTTTCTTCAAAAGGTTAATCCCACATGCATTGGGATATTAAGAGTCTTAAGATATATAATACTAAGTGTATTACATACTTAGTGTTAGGATATTTAGACACTTATGATTTAGTTAAAATCTACTTGGTATAATGTATCATTAGGTAAAAGTGTGTTTCTTTAGTATGCTTTAGTATGCATTTGTAATTAGTAAATTCGATGGTCACGATATGTTCCTGACATAGAGTGATTTGACGGTTCATATTCTCCTTGATCTTAATGACTACATTGATTCGTGGCTTAACATCTGATTGGTCCATGATCTCTATTTAAAGAGCATGGAGAGTCATTTTTCGATGATCGATTGTGACAAACTCTCTTGTAAATCTCTTTGTAATATTTTTCTTTTGTATTAATAAATTGTTCCAAGTGGCCACATTGGTTGGGGCTGTGGATGTTTCCCCATAAGGGTTTTACCACGTCAAAATATTGGTGTGTTGATCTTTGATATGGGTGTGCGAGTGGTTAATGAAGGTGTTTGTCCTCTATTGGAATACCTGTGTTGTCGAACATGGTATCAGAGCATGTTTGAATACCTGCTCATGTTGTAGATCGAGATCAGGAATATGAGTTGCCTCATCTCTGTTTTATGCCATTTTCGTACATTTGTGGGCTGAGAGGACTGTTCCATTGCATTTGGAGCGCTCATTTCAGTCAGGAATGTTTTTTGTTTCACTCGAAAATGTTTATGTTTGCCCAAGATAAGACCATTTCAGTCAAATCTAGAGGTTTAAATCCCGAATACACTCTTTTTAATTTTTTGCAAAGTATTATTTAGGTTTTCTGTTTTTTTTTTTTTTTAATCCAAGTTGCTACTCCTTTGGATCTGCATATTCTCTTTTCCCTGCACTTTGTGCTATCTCGACAAATCAGAAACAAATCAGAAAAGGTGCATTTTCCGGGTAAGTTAATCAAGATCTAACCCTTGTTGTCATCAAGAAGTGAAAAAAATTTCGTGTGAAATGAGTTTTTTTTTAGCGCGCTCTCCAAGGCCGTCTTCAATAACAACAACTCCAAGGTCATCTTCAACAACAATGTAATATCCCAAATCTGCAGATCTGGATATTAACTCTCTACTGACCTTGTTGGTCCCGGATCTTATACTCTTTGGGTGGTTGAATGGGTTATTTGGGTTTATGACTATGTTTAATAAATTGAATTTAACATGCAAGGTGATTTTGCATGTGGTTTCAGGTGGAATAACTTGTTTAAGATATATTGAATAGTCAAGCAATTACAATAATGGCATGCATGTACAAAACTTCACACAAAGACTGCATGCATGTAAAAATAACCAAGGCAGAAAGTCCAAACCATAACCAAAAGACCAAGTCACTATTGCAGTAGTTGCATCTCTCCTCCACTCATGCACACAACTTGTACTTATGCAGTTGTGAGAGTGAGAGTAACAAATGAGCTCTAGTACCCTCTTATTTATAGTCCTCCAACTAACCTAACTGGGCCGACTTCTACTTCTGGAGGATAATAATTTAATACAAATTATTATATTGATTTGACTTGTCTTCTAAGGTTATTTCCTAACCTTTTAGGGTTTCTCTTGCTTCCCAAAATATTCTAGACTCATCAAAGGTTACATGAAGAAGTTAATACCTCCTGCAACTACCATAATATCAACAAATTCGTTGGTGTATATGAATATTTTATATATTTGTTTCCCACTTGCATGTGTGATATATCCCATTGCACTGAAATGAGGAAACACCACCAGCAATCAATATAGATGTCAGATGCAAGCTCGACCCCATAGATGACATTCTCATGCACAATTGTTCAAGTGTTATGGGAGAACGATAGCAAACATGGACTTCGTGCCTCTCATCACCTTTTTGCAAAAACCACTTGTTGCATGCATATTTTGGTTTCCATATGATAAGAAGGGGCCTTAATCCATTCAAAAGAATATGCAGTGTACAAAGACACTATAAGCATCAGGGGTCAAGTTACAAGGAAGTGCTTGTACGCGAAGCACCAAGGAAGAAGTTGAGATAAAAGAAAAAAAAAACAACTTGCAATACAAAGTAGGCCACCCTCATGGACAGGTTTCTTCACAGTAAATAAAAAAAAAACATTAAATACTCAAACATAGCTCGACTATAATACACATGCAGCAAAAATGTCAAAGCACCAATACACAAAGTGCCCACGATGGCATTAAGGGAAAGTTTAAGGGTGCTCATGCATTGGCAATGAATATTAATAGAGACATTTCCCTCAAGATTCTCCAACATGTCTCGTTTCTTTCCCAAAAGGATGCAGATTGCCCATACATTGACAAGAAGAGAAAATATAAGATATGATACAATAATGTCTCACATATCAAGCTTACAGAGTATAAAAATGTCAAAATTGGGTGAGGGTGTCTGGATGATCAGGGGATCAAATTTTGCTCAAAAATTCAAAGTGCTTGGAATTTCTTCAAACCGGAAGAGAGCGTAGGCCTCGTCTTTTCAAACCCAACGCCACTCATTTCATCTCAAATGGACGTCGGGAGTGAGAGATATTGCAATTTTTTCATAAATTCAAACATGCAAAAAAAATGATGTTGACTGTACAGTCCGTACAGGCTGACGTGGCAGAGCCGTACGACCGTACATGTGGTGACATGGAAATCATATGTTGGTTGACAGTTGGTCGAATGGGAAGTCGACATGTGGCATCTCATTGGTTAATGGTAAGATGCCATGTGGCCCAATCATGGGCTGCCACGTGGCACCCCTTTATTGGCTTTTGGTTTGTATGTAAAATTATTGGAGTCCGTGGGGTTCGACCCCCGGACCTCCCCCACTGCATATAGATTTCACAAACTCTGACCGACCAATGGGTCACACATTATGCCTTGTAATATATATGAATTCAATTGTATTTCAATTTGATTTATGTGACCGTTGGCAGGGGGTTAGGCCAGGGCTTAGCCCTGGCCCGCGGTCATTTGATTGCATATATGACCACACCATATATGGTATAGCCCGACAGTTGGTTGGCACGGGGATTATAATATATAGTCCATGGTTCTATGTTATATGCCATATTCCCACGACCGGAGTGCGGGGAGTTAGTATGGTTGGCACGGTTGCAACCGTTTGGCCCTTTTGCCAATGCGCGCGGTCGTATGGACCCCTATGTGCCCAGGTGCTAGGTGGTTAGGGGCCGGCGCGCCCATAACCATCCTACAGTTTGCATCGTTGGCGCAGTTGCGCCCGATGCTAGGTTTTTACGCTATTTATTGCATGTGGGCCAGGTTCATTTGAAAAAGGGTGCAATTTGTAGATGCAGAGACAACAAGCTTGAAGGGGGGACTTCCAAGAGGCCTAACTTCTTCATTTTTTGATCTATTGAGGTGCCGAAAAAGCCTATCTAGGGGTTTTTGGATGCTCTAAAGCCATTGGAGTAGTCGGTTGGTTAGTTTGAGCATTGTAAGGCATGTTTTTTAGCACTTTGATCAATTAATAATAATGATCCATTGGAAGTTGGACCAGGAGATGTAGCCCAAGAGAGGGGTGAACTCCTTTATCAATTGTTGTGTTTTATGTGCTTATGTTCATTGATTATACTGTTGTCTATGTGTATTTTGCATGAGTAATCCCTTAATTTATGTGTTGCAAAATTGATCCATTTGCTTTAAACACATAACATTTACATTGCAATAATTTCAAGTATTTCAAGTCTTATTCATTTTTAGATCACTGGAGAATATATTATTTTCCCTGGAGGTGGAACTCAATTTAAAATATGGATCTCTTCACTACATAGACTTTATTGATCAAAGTCCAGTGCTTCAAACAACTAGTTTCACTGTAGATATATTGAGGGAGATGGTTAAGGCCTACATGGTTTGTGAAAATCAATTGGATACAAAGTGGTAGGGCATATGGCAGTAAGAAAGATTCAAGACTCGTTGAAAGAGGATAAAAAAAGATTAGGTAGTTCCAAATTTCAAGGTAGAATTTCAGTAGAGAGTAGAATTCAATATCTGTAGGGCAGTCAAAGCATCTAAATATTTGCATTGTTTACATATTTTTAGGCATTGAGAGATTTTGTTGAACTGAAGATGAGATATGTCAAGTATAGGATGGCAACCAAATGATCAATGACAGATTTTTAGGAAAATTGGTTCCCAAAATTTGGCAATGATATGAATCCTTATTTGTTCATTAGAATTTGCAACAGGGATTGAGATGGATATTTTATCATTGTTTTTGGGGGAGAAGGCCCAAAAGTGGTTGGAGAGTGTGAGAGTGAGTCCATGAGCTTAATGTAATATCTGAAAGGGCCAAGCCTGAACTTTGCAAGCTATGATCACCATAGAGACTTTGATCTCTTGGAGTTGGATCTCTTTCTATGTACTTCTTTCGTCTATTATGAATAAAATTGTTGCACTATTCCTAGTTCACAAGCTTCATCTTCTTTGTATTTGAAGGCATCAATGCAAAACATGTGGTTGTAGGTTGTGTTCATAATTGTATTTTATTTCATGTATCTAAAAGAATTTTATATTTCATGAAATGTTATTCTAGTTTTTTTCCTTATGTCTTCCTTTCATTTGAGTGATAATCAGTTATATCTGTGATTCATGTTTCATATGATCAACTCTCTAGTTTTTGACATAATTTGTAAACTTGAAAACTTGCCCTTGAAGTCTATCTAAAATAGATTTGATTTGTCTTACTTTCACCCATTCCCATCCAAGCAATTTTGTTACTCAATTGTTGAATGCCTTGACACTGATCTCCTCAACAATCAAGGAGGTTGTCTCAAGGACTGACAGTAAGGACCTGATTGCATTACTTCATCAACAATGCTTTGGAACCATGATTCAATGAAATCAATTCTCAGTTGCTCAAGAATACTATTGTCTTTGATTGGATGAGTTTCCAATATTAATATTCCTTCATCTTTCTCCTTATCACTATTCTCATCCAAGATTCTTGATTCATCAACAATGTCTTGAAAATATTCTTCCTTCATGTAAAGACAATCTTGTTCGTTATTCTTCTCAAGATTCATTTCTTCCACCAATTGTTCTTGTTGCCAATCATTTTTAGGCTTTTCATAATCTATTGCAATGATGCAATGTTCGCATGAATTGGGTGGAGGTTCCTTGATTTCATTCTCAAACTTGTTGCTTGAAATATCTTCATATGGAGTATATACGAGGCTGAAATTTTCTTCCTGCAAATTGGAATTTTCATCTTCATTTTCAACAATATGACTTGACTCAGAAAAGTCATCCAATCTTTGATTAGATTCTTCTTCAAAATTAATCACTTCATTATCTCACGTCCATATGGGAGAGGGTGGGTGGACAAACTTTTCAACAATTAAATCATTTAATATGTCCCAACTAGTAATGGTACTAGGAGGCAATGAATGAGACCATTCAAGAGCATTCCCATGCAGAGTTTGTAAAAATATTTTGCATATAATATTTTCTTCAGTAAGGTTAAAAATTTGACAGACACAATTGAATTTATACAAATGTTGCTCTGCATCGTCCAAAGTATTTCCAAAGAATGTAGAAAAAACTTCCATAGGAATATTAGGCATCTGAAAATCTTCTTCTTGCAAATTTAAAGGGCCTCTATGTAGTCGCCTTCTTATTTGGGTACTTGTTTCTCTTACTGTATCTATTGAAACCATTGATCGGCTTGGTGAAGAAGGTAAAGGAGCATCATGATATGAATGGAGTTCTTCTTAGGAATCATAATATGCATTTTCTTGGAATTTTTGAGTCTTTCCAATGGAGTTGCCAGGAAGTTCATTCCTCTGAATTTATTGTGCTTGTTGCCTCTTTTTTAGGTCATCCAAACATTTTTGAATAATATTTTTTTAAACCTCGTGCATCTAGAACAAGCAACAATATTCCTGAATCTTCTTTTCAAAATTTTGAACCATGGAGACTCTGGTTCCTCAATTCAATCTGAAGTAGGGCCACAATTATCTTGAAAATAAATGGTTCCCCAATATGGTTGCCAAAAATGTTGATGTTCGAGTATGTTAATACCAAAATGACAACCTCGTGAGGATGCGAATCCCCTTGCATTTTTATAGAGGTGGTACTTGTAAATGTGTTGAACCTGCACAGAATAGATCGATCTAAACAATAATACACACATTTGTAGAGAGAATTGGAGAAAGAAGAAGAATGAGAGAAAGAATGGAAATAATTCTCATTAACCGTTATGAATAATGAATAATTTACACATGATATACTCTGTATAACTCAATGATTTCGACTTGAGGTGAACCAAGTCACCATAGTGGTGGTCTAGAGTGATATGGACACACACTAGCAGTTACGGGCGTGAACTTCCACCTATTCTAGTCTCTCAGGCACTTACGGGAGTGAACTGCCACCTAGTTGAGTTAACTAGTCAACTAGTCTTCAGTTAACTAACTGAACAAAGAGTAGTGAGGAGTTAACTCAAGGAATCAAGGCTAATGTGCCACTCTAGTGATGATACCAAGGCAAGGTCAAATTATCATGGTGATGTTCCCAATGTTGCATGGTGATGATCCCAATGCAACATCTAAACTCAACTCAACTAGTCAAATTGAAGTGTGAATTGAAAGAAAATATTCTCCAGGTGGAATATTCTCTCCTAAAATATAGGACATTGGATAATGACTAATTATGAAAAATAAACAAATAAAAACCTTAGGAAAAAGAAATCCTAGGTGTGTGTGAAGTAACTCCAACACCCCCCCTGAACATCACTATGGTGAAAATAAAGATTGGGTCCCGACAACGAGGC
>JZKD02S1674764.1:275550-294165 GCA_000966675.3 Picea glauca
CATGGAGAGTTTGTAAAAATATTTGGAATATAATATTTTCTTCA
Organism: Picea glauca; assembly: GCA_000966675.3. NCBI lineage: Eukaryota > Viridiplantae > Streptophyta > Pinopsida > Pinales > Pinaceae > Picea > Picea glauca. Next base: position 275,595 of record JZKD02S1674764.1, read on the forward strand.
GTAAGATTAAAAATTTGGCATGCACAATTGAATCTATACAAATGTTGATCTGCATCATCCAAAGTATTTCCAAAGAATGTAGAAAAAATTTCCATACAAATATTAGGCATCTAAAAATCTTCTTTTGGAAAATTTAAAGGGCCTCTATGTAGTCGCCTTCTTCTTTGGGTACTTGTTTCTCTTACTGCATCTCTTGAAACCATTGATCGGCTTGGTGAAGAAGTTAAAGGAGCATCATGACATGAATGAAGTTCTTCTTGGGAGTCATAATATAGATTTTCTTGGAAATTTTGAGTCTTTCCAATGTAGTTGCCAGAAATTTCATTTTTCTGAATTTGTTCTGCTTGTTGCCTCTTTTTTAGGTCATCCAAACATTTTTGAATAATCGTTTTGTAAACCTTGTGCATCTAGAAGAATCAGTAATATTCTTAAATCTTCTTTTCAAAATTTTGAACCAAGGAGACTCTGTTTCCTTAATCTGATATGAAGCAAGGCCACAATTATCTTGAAAATAAATGGCTCCCTAGTATGGTTGCCAAAAATGTTGATGTTTGAGTATGTTAATACCAAAATGACAACCTCACAAGGATGTGAATCCCCCTGTGCTTTTATAGAGGTGGTACTCCTCTTTGCCTGAAGAATATATTTGTGATATCTTGGAATAAGGAGAATATTAAACAACAAACCCTAGATCTTTATTGCTTGGAATTATGAAATGATATGGTCCTTCAATAACGTGATATAATTTTTATGTGCAAAAAGAAGTCTTTTAACCATAAAAAATATTGAAGATGGGTTTGAAAATCAGAATATCTTTTTGCTCAACATCAAATATACAATCTTCTTAATAACATACAAATGCTTCCATATCTTCTTCACGAGAATTAAGAGAGAATAATTTGATCATCTCAAAGAATTTTAAAAGAGTATTACTTATTAAGATCAAAGGAGAATTTGAGAGGTCAATTTTAAATATCTCATACGTAAGACTCAAAGTTACAAGATACAATCGAAATTAACCCTGAAGTAATTTTTTGTGGAAATTTAATCATGAAATATGATCTTCATTACAAAATATCTGACAATCATATATAAGAAATTTTTTTTGAATAATACAAGAAGAAAACTCAAGAACTCAATCTTATGCCCAATTTAGAGATTCAAGCATAAAGCTATGAGAAATGGTGTAGAAGAAGAAAAAGAGTGGAGAAGATGGAGATATTTTTTTGTTGATCGGAATATTTGCTTCATATTGATGGTTATACCTTGTTCTTATGATCTTATGTGCCTGTGCTTCTGATAAAAAAATGGAGCCCTTGATGAAGTCTTTCTTCTCTTTTAAAACTCGTTCTTCTAACTACTTGTTCTTTTAATTTCTGGGAAAAATGTGGTCTTTTTCAATCCTTGAAACCTATACCATCATCGTCTTTGTCAAAATATATTTCCAACGGTATAAAATGTGGGTGAATTTGTCACCCGGAGCTCAAGTTATGGTCTCTGCAAAATCGTGACTCAACAGTCCTTCATCAATTCCATGGGCAAATGTGGGCCCTTGATTTGAATTTGTTTTTCCTCTTTATGAAGTTCTATTTTTTCTTCAAAAGGTTAATCCCACATGCATTGGGATATTAAGAGTCTTAAGATATATAATACTAAGTGTATTACATACTTAGTGTTAGGATATTTAGACACTTAGGATTTAGTTGAAATCTACTTGGTATAATGTATTGTTAGGTAAAAGTGTGTTTCTTTAGTATGCATTAGTATGCATTTATAGTTAGGAGATTCGACGGTCACAATATGTTCCCGACATAGAGTGATTTGACAGTTCATATTCTCCTTGATCTTAACGACTACATTGATCTGTGTCTTAACACCCGATTGGTCCATGATCTCTATTTAAATAACATGGAGAGTCATTTTTCAATGATCGAGTGTGAAAAACTCTCTTGTAAATCTCTTTGTAATCTTTTTATTTTGTATTAATAAATTGCTCCAAGTGGCCACATTGGTTGGGGTTGTGGATGTTTCCTTGTAAGGGTTTTACCATGTCAAAATATTTGTGTGTTGATCTTTGATATGGGTGTATGAGTGGCTAATGAAGGTGTTCATCCTCTGTTGGAATACCTGTGTTTTCGAACATGGTATCAGAGCATGTTTGAAGAACTGCTCCTGCTGTAGATCAATATCATGAATATGAGTTGCCTCATCTCTGGTTTCTACCATTTTCGTACATTTTTGGGCTGAGAGGATTGTTCCATTGTGTTTGATTACTTATGTGGATTAATTCTTTTATTTTCTTCAAAACTTTGATTCCAACTTATTACACTTCAACAATACCAGATCATAATCGAATAGAAATAACTATGTAGATAAGTAAGAATGCACATCAACAACACATATACCTTGGGGAAACCATGTACAGGGAGAAAATCCCCAGCAAACGATATTCTTTTATTGCATTAATAATTTAAGATCTCTTACAAATATCCACCATGAATGTTCTGCTCTTAAAGAGCTTTCCAAGATGACTTTGAACTGACAAAGACCTAAAAGACCTTGTTGAAATACACCTATGATATGTTGCCTCTATTGTTGATATCCATCACTGAAATGTTGCTTTGGTATGCTGCCTCTTTATCATTGATATGTGCCTCTATTGCTTCACCCTTAACCTGCATATCAAAACTATATTGAAGAGAGGGGTCGACCTATGCTTATATAGGCTGAAGAGGAGAAGAAGAGAGACTCGAAATAGTAACCTATTTGCATGAGTTAATCATAACTCAACTTCATACTTTAGTTCAAACTTAGAACTAGACTTGAGACTGGTTACAACTCAACATTACACTTTAGTTCGAAAATAGAACTAGACTTGATACTTCAGTTACAACTTTACACTTTAGTTCTAAAATAGAACTAGACTTAAGACTTTAGTTGCAACTCAACATTACACTTTAGTTATAAAATAGAACTAGACTTAAGACTTTAGTTGCAAATCAACATTACACTTTAGTTATAAAATAGAACTAGACTTAAGACTTTAGTTGCAACTCAACATAACACTTTAGTTCTAAAATAGAACTAGACTTAAGAATTTAGTTGCAACTCAACATTACACTTTAGTTCTAAAATAGAACTAGACTTAAGACTTCAGTTACAACTCAACATTACACTTTAGTTCAAAAATGGAACTAGATTTTAAGACTTCAGTTACAACTCGACACTTGACAAGGAAATTCAAATTTCTCTTCATGGTGGATAATGTTACACGTGCCAACACACTAGATCAATACATTTATATCATTTTCCATATTAGGAATATCGTTTGTTTCTAGCTCATAGGAATTTTATATTCAACCTAACTTTTGCTAGATGCCTTGACTTTTGTTGATGGCTCACAAGGTTTGACTAGGCTCACAGAGGTTGTATATTCCCCTTGACTTTTGCACTAGTTTGTCTATGCTCAAAGAGGTTGTACGTTCCCCCTGACTTTTTCACTAGACTATCTATGCTCACAGATGTTGTATGTTCCCCCTGACTTTTGCATTAGACTCACATAACATTTCCTTCATCCTGACTTTTGGTTTGACTCATAGAGGTTGTACATTCCCCCTGGCTTTTGTCAATACCTCACAAGACTGGTTGATTCTCCAAATCTCCCTGGCTAGCCTCAGGGTGGCCCATATGGCCTCTCATTGGAGAATGACTGTCAATTCTGCCAAATTTAACACTCCCTCTCAGCGAGGGAGTCATTCTCAGCCACACCAAGATTGCCTCTCAGTTTCACAAACTGTCTCGAGGTCAGAGGCTTGGTTAGGATATCAACTACCTATTCGCTTGTGGCTATGTAGTGTAACTTTACAATTTTTCTTTGGACCAAGTCTTGGATGTAGTGTTACCTCATGTCAATATGTTTTGACCTGTTGTGAAATACCGGGTTCTCTATCAATTTTATGCAACTTTGATTATCACAGTGAACCACCGTCGTCTCGAGCTTGTCTCCAAACAACCCAGAAACCAAATTTTTGAGCCATACTGCTTCGTTGTTGGCATCACTTGTTGCAATGTACTCAACCTCTGATGTAATCTATGCAATGGACCCATGCTTCCAGCTTGACCAAGAGATCATAGAGGATTCTAAATTGAAACAATATCTGGAAGTACTATTCTGATCCACTAGGCTTCCTGCCCAATCAACATCTTCATACCCATGCAGAAATAAACCACCACTAGATGTATATCTCAGACCATAAGTAATGGTCCCTCTGAGATATCTCAAGATGTGCTTTTCTTCCACCCAGTGTCTCTGTCTCAGTTCAGTCATGAATTGAATCATTGCAATCACTTCATAGCATATATCTGGCCTAGTGTGGATCATGTACATCAATGATCCAATCAACTGCCTATACATGGTGGGATCCACCAAATCTGAACCTGTATCAAAATCATGCAGCTTCCTCAGGTCGGTAACCATCGGAGTAGACATGGATTTGCAATCCATCATACCAAACCTCTTTAGTACATCCACTATGTATTTTCCTTATGCCAGAAATATCTTGCGTTGTCTTTTCCACACTTCCAATCCTAGGAAGTAATGCATCAAGCATAAGTCTTTCATCTTGAATTCTGAGGTTAGATCCCTCTTACACCAGGCTATTAGCCCTTCATCTCTTGTTAGAAAGAGATCATCAACATACAATATTAGTATAACAGGTTGGTTACCTCTTACCTTGAAGTACAGATTTGCATCAACATCACTTTTCTGAAAGCCTGGGATTTTAAGAAAGCCATCAATCCTGTCATACCAAACCCTGGGAGCCTACTTAAGATCATACAAGGACTTCCTTAGCTTGCATACATGAGTGCCTTTGTTATACAGTACAAAACCATCTAGTTGTTCCACAAAGACCTCTTGATCAATCTTTCCATTCAAGAATGTTGTTTTTACATCCATCTGATGTAGCTTCCAACCAAGAACGAGAGCTAAAGCAATAATAGTTTGAATGGAGGTATACCTTGCTACAGGGGAAAAAGTCTCTTCGTAGTCAATTCCTTCTTTATGAGTGAATCCTCTGGCTATAAATCTTTCTTTGAACTTTTCCACACTTCCATCAGCTGCATGTTTGATCTTATAGATCCATTTGGAAGAAACCATTGATTTGTCTTTTGGCCTCGGCACAATGTCCCAAACATTGTTCTTTATAATAGACTTGTATTCCTCAAGCATGGCATCCTTCCATACTTGTAATTTATCTTCTTCTTCAAATGAAGAAGGTTCATGATCACTAATGTTTCTCATTAGTGCAACATAGCCTCCAAACCTATGAGGACTCTTCCTTTCCCTGAAAGTTCCTTTGGGAGCAACTATCCTTTTTGCTTCCTGCACTATTTCCTTAAGCCACTCTGGCTTCCTTTTGGCTTGAGGTTCTTCAAGATTTATTTCTAACACTTCAGCGGGTTCTAGGGGCTCATTACTTGGCCCTTCACGAGGTTCCTCCCTCTGATCATCTGACTCTTCATTTTCAGAAGAGGGTGAAGCTGGTTGAACTGCTTTTGATTCCTGCTGAAGCTATCTGGATTTCTTAAATGTGGCTTCCTCATGGAAAGTCACATCTCTTCTTACCTCTATTTGCCTCTGACTTGGTACATAAATCCTGTAAGTCTTGGAGTTCTCATTGTACTCCACAAAAACCCCTTTCTTTCCTGAGGGTTCTGTATTTGTTCTCTTTTCCTTAGGGACATGAATATACACAGGACACCCAAATATCCTTAGATGCCCTACTTTAGGTTTGATCCTTGAGAAGACCTCTTCAGGAGTCTTGTCCTTCAAGATAGCATGTGGATACTTGTTATGAATATACACAACAGTGGAGGTAGCTTCTGCTCATAAAGAATTTGGCAGATCCTGGTCAAACATCATTGCTTTCGATGCCTCACAAATTGTCCTATTTTTCCTCTCAGCAACTCCATTTTGTTAAGGGTTATATGGCACGGTCAAATGTATCTTGATTCCTGCTAACTTGCAGAAATACTCAAACTGAAGAGATTCAAACTCTCCTCCATTGTCTGTTCTAAGGATTCTGATTTGTTTTTCTGTCTGCTTTTCAATAAAGGCTTTATACTCTTTGAATTTATCAAATGTGTCACTTTTAACTTTAAGAAAATATATCCAACATTTTCTTGAGTAATCATCAATAAAAATGACATAATACAAACAACCACTGAGTGAGGGAGATGACATGGGGCCACATACATCAGAATGAACCAGATCTAAGATGACCTGAGCTTTGTTGTCACTACTAGGAAATTCTTTCTTTATATTTTTACCTAGCATGCATCCCTTACAAATTTCATTTTTACTAAGAGAAATAGAGGGCATGCCACATACCATGTTCCGTAGATCTAGAAGAGATTTGTAATGAATATGTCCAACTCTCCTGTGCCACAACTTGCAGGAGCTAGTTGCATCATGAGCCAATGCATGAACTGACTATCCTGACACGACGTACCTTCCTCCACTGTGAGTTCCAATGGGTTTTGTTGTACTTAAGTGGCTACCTTTAGCCCATAGTAGTGCCTTCATGTCCTTGAAGATCACCCAATATCCCTTGTCCTCAAGGGTTGCAACTGATAGTAGATTCTTCTTGAGCCCTGAAACATATAATACTTCATCAACATGAAGTCTAGCCCCAAATTCCAATCTGAAGGAGATAGAGCCTACTCCCTCTATCTTGTAACATTTTTCATCCCCAAGCTCAACATCCTCTACAAAATATTTTGTCTCGAAATATGAGAGGATCTGCTTGAACCCTGTCATGTGCTTTGATGCACCACTCTACTAACCAAGTTTTCCACCCTGTGAAAACTGAACTGGATAAAGCATAAACCAAGTAATATTATTTTCTATTTTCTTTCTCATTAGAAGGACTTTTCTGATTTCTTTTGGATTCATCATCCTCAGCAGTTGAGGCATGATGTTTCCCTTTCCTAGGATATTTCTTTCTAAACCAACAATMTTTAGCAAAATGACCCAACTTATTACAACTAAAGCATTTAATMTTAGATGTATCAATATTCTTGCCTTTGAATGTACCTTTGGTGTTTGGCTTCCTCTGAGAGCCTTTATGGAAAGTGCCTTTCTTCTTTCCCTTGAATCTTGATGCTAAAGCTGAGTGCTCTTCTTTCCTTGGCTCGCTCTTGGTAGTTGTGTGACTCTCCTCCTAGAAGCAATCATGCCATAACCTCTCAAACATGGGTTGAATCTCTCTCCCATTTACATTGGATAAGAAGGTCTTCCATGAAGAAGGAAGACTGTAAAAAATGGCTTGTACTAAATCATCATCGTCCAGTGTCACCCCTGTGACCAAAAGATGATCTCTGATCTGGGCTATCCTGGAACAAAAATATGCCACAAATTCACCTTTCTCCATCTTCAAATACTTAAGTTTGTGTTTAAGTGTCCTCTTCTGACTTGGAGCATGTTTCTCATATAGATTCACCAATCTATCCATACAGTCCTTGGCAGTCATCAACGAAGTCATTGTAGGCATTATATTGTCTTTGACTGAGTCAAAGATGATTCGCTTGGCCTTTCCTTGACTCTTTCTGAAGGTCGCTCTTCCTACATTATTCGTGGGTTCCTCCACCACTGTGGTAACATACTACTCAAGATCATGCTCCTATAAGATATTTGTTATTTGGAGCTTCAACACATTGAAGTTGGTAGCTCCTTCGATCATATCCTCGACCTTGACTGAAATGGAGGAAGCCATGGAATTCACACTGGAAACTTAATCAAGATAGCTTGGATCTGTGTGTACCTATTGCTGCACTTCAACACGTTTAACACACCCTAAGCTCTAATACCAAGTTAAATTATGAGCTTGATTACTTATGCAAATTAATTCTTTTATTTTCTTCAACACTTTGATTCCAGCTTAATACACTTCAACAATACCAAATCATAATTGAATAGAAATAACTATGTAGATAAGTAAGCATGCACATCAACAACACATATACCCTGGGGAAACCCTATATATGGAGAAAAACCCAAGAAAACGATATTCCTTTATTGCATTAATAATGTAATATCTCTTACAAATATCCACCATGAATGTTCTGCTCTTAAAGATCTTGCCAAGATTACTTTGACCTGACAAAGACCTAAAATACCTTGTTGAAATACACCTATGATATGTTGCCTCTATTGTTGATATGCAGCACTGAAATGTTTCTTTGGTATGTTGCCTCTTTATCACTAATCTGTGCCTCTATTTCTTCACCCTTAACCTGCATATCAAAACTATATTGAAGAGAGGGGTTGATCTCTACTTCTATAGGTTGAAGAGGAGAAGAGGAGAGACTGGAAATAGTAACATGTTTGCATGAGTTAATCATAACTCAGCTTCATACTTTAGTTCAAACTTAGAACTATACTTAAGACTGGTTACAAGTCAACATTACACTTTAGTTCGAAAATAGAACTAGACTTGATACTTCAGTTACAACTTTACACTTTAGTTCTAAAATAGAACTAGACTTAAGACTTTAGTTGCGACTCAACATTACACTTTAGTTCTAAAATAGAACTAGACTTAAAACTTTATTTGCGACTCAACATTACACTTTAGTTCTAAAATAGAACTAGACTTAAGACTTTAGTTACAACTCAACATTACACTTTAGTTCTAAAATAGAACTAGACTTAAGACTTTAGTTGCAACTCGACATTACACTTTAGTTGTAAAATAGAACTAGACTTAAGACTTCAGTTACAACTCAACATTACACTTTAGTTCAAAAATAGAACTAGACTTTAAGACTTCGGTTACAACTCGACTCTTGACAAGGCAATTTGAATTTCTCTTCATGGTGGATAATGTTACACATACCAACGCACTAGATCAATACATTTATATCATTTTCAATATTAAGAGTATCGTTTGTTTCTAGCTCATAGGAATTTTATATTCAACCTAACTTTTGCTAGATGCCTTGACTTTTGCTCATGGTTCACAAGGTTTGACTAGGCTCATAGAGGTTGTGTGTTCCCCTTGAATTTTGCACTAGTCTGTCTATGCTCACAAAGGTTGTACGTTCCCCTTGACTTTTGCACTATATTGTCTATGCTCACAAAGGTTTTAATTTCCCCCTGACTTTTTCATTAGACTCACATGGCATCTCATTTGTCCTGAATTTTGGTTTGACTCACAAAGGTTGTACGTTCCCCCTTGGCTTTGGCCAATACCTCACACGACTGGTTGATTCTCCAAATCTCCATTGCTAGCCTCAGGGTGGCCCATATGGCCTCTCATTGGACAATGACTATCGATGCTGCCAAATTTAACAGAGAGGATTGTTCCATTGCGTCTAGAGTGCTCGTTTCAATCAGGAATGTTTTTCATTTCACTCGAAAATGTTTATGTTTTCCCAAGATAAGACCATTTCAATCAAATCTGGAAGTTTAAATCCTGAATACACCCTTTTTAATTTTTTGCAGAGTATTATTTCGGTTTTCTATTTTATGTTTCCGGGTTGCTACTCCTTTGGATTTGTGTATGCTCTTTTCCCTACACTCTGTGCGATCTTGAAAAATCAGAAACAGATCGGAAAGGGTGCATTTTCTGGGTAAGTTAATTGAGATCTAACCCTTATTGTCATCGAGAAGCGAATTTTTTTCATGTGAAATGAGTTTTTTTTAGTGTGCTCTCCCAGGCCGTATTCAATAACAACTCCAAGGTCGTCTTCAACAACAATGTAATATCCCAAATCTGCAGATCTAGATATTAAATCTCTACTGACCCTGTCTGTCCCATATATGATACTCTTTGGGTGGTTGAATGGGTTATTTAGGTTTATGACTGTGTTTGATAACTTGAATTTAACATGCATGGTGATTTTGCATGTGGTTTCAGGTGGAACAACTTGTTTAAGATATATTGAATAGTCAAGCAATTACAATAATGGCATGCATGTACAAAAATTCACACACAGACTACATGCATGTAAAAATAACCAAACCAATCTTCAATTAGACCTTCAAATGACTAGATCTATATTGTAATACTAGTAAAAGCATGGAACAATACCTAGAACTAACATGCATCACTAGATCATTGGCATGCAAGCCCGATCTGTAACATGCATGGGTTTACTACTTCATGTAGCATTGGATCTGTTGTCGGAAGATGAATCTCATGCATGCACGAGAAAGAATCCTCTGAATCTGATGATATATGTCCCAATGAAGTCTCCTTCTTCCGTAGATGACTCGTCCTAGATGGATCTATTGTTGCTAGGCTCCTGGATCTCTCTGTCACTACCAGAAGTAATTTGTCCAACTGTTGGGAATACCCTCATGTTGGCTAAAACTGAAAGAGTCACCTGAGTATATTCCATCGTCAGAATCTGATAGAACTGGTCTCAAATGGAGCGCTTTTCCTCCCTCTCCAATGGGTCGAAAGGAATCTGGCTCACTAGCCCTCTAGATGAGTAGGTATGAGAATATGTGATCTCTCCTCTGTCTGTCAAACACACCGCAACTCCACTGGATGAATGTGACACCCTAATGGCTAGAAGGCTCGAAAAAATGTGTTGTATGGCTCAAATGAAGCACCTTCCCCTGATCTCAAATGGGTTCTGAGGGTTTAGGTTCGCTAGGCCTCCTCAGGAAGAGCGGCCCACTATACCTATGATGTATCCTCTCAAAATCAATATGGAATCTTACTACTAGATCTGGATCTCTGATCTCCACACTCAATCTGACTGTAGATCTGTAATGAAAGCAATGGAAAAATTGTGTGGTCTCCCCCATTGGCTAGGGTGTGTCTCTCAACACTGAATCCAATCCCTTGGTGTCTTCCTCCTGGAATCCACAAGTATCCTCAATTTCCCCTGAATATGGGTTTCTCCTTAAAGGTCTGGTTTCAATTCTCAAATCATCAATAATGAGCCATAAGGTTGTTTTTCCTCTCTTTATACCCACTGAAACCATGATTCTTCGTTGACTTTTCACTTAAGCACTTTTACTAAATTTCTGATTTAATATTCACTTAAATGCTTAATTACCTTTTTTCACTTAGTTAGTTAATGTCACTTTCAAATTATAACATTTCCCTAGTGAAATGAAATCAAATGAACATTTTCCCATGTTTCTTCCTGGCTATAGTCTAAAGGGGATGTTTAGATTACTAAGCCCTCCTCTTTTGAGTCCTCACTTGGAAAGAAACATCACATTCCTCCCTTCCCAAGATTGCTTGTCCTCAAGCAACATCAATCTAGGGCGCTGCAAAATCTGATCACTCTCCTAAGTAGCATCCTCTACTAGAAGTCCCCTCCATCTGACCAAACACTCTCTGATGACTCAGCTCCTCAATTTCCTCTCTCTGAACTCCAATATCTCCTCCGAAGCCAACTCTAACTGTCTCTTCTCATCCAAAGGCGATAGCTCCTCAGAAGTTGTAATGAACTATCCCATCACTTTCTTGAGGAAAGAAACGTGGAACACGTTGTGAATCTGCCTCCCCTCTGGTAGTTCTAAATTATAGGCCACTTCACCCACCCTACGTATGACCTTGTATGGTACATATAATATGGTTTTAAGCTTCTCTACCCCACTCTTCTTAAAATATGATTTCTTGTATGGTTGTAGCCTCAGGAATACTAGATCCCCAACCTCAAATCTACACTCTATCATGTGTTTGTTTGCATTCACCTTATGTCGATTCGGTGCCACTTGTAGATTCTTCTTTAATACCTTGAGAATATCTTGACTCTCTACTATCCATTCTTTTGTCCTTGGGAGCCATGTTGTCTCCAAAAACCAAATCAATTAAAGTGGGAGCATCATATCCATATAATGCTTTGAATGGGGTCATACCTATGGACATGTGAAAGGTAGTGTTGTAATAGTTCTCTCCAAGATGTAACCACCTTACCCAAGCTTTCTGTTGTCCACTCACATAGTTCCTCAAGTATCCCTCTATCCACTTGTTGACTATCTCAGTCTTCCCATCAGTCTGGGGGTGGTAATTAGTGTTGGGTGTCAACTCTGTACCAAACAATCTTAATAACTCCAGCCAAAATGTGTTGATGAACCAACTATCTCTCTCACTGACTATACTCTATGGAAACTCATGAAGTATGAATATCTCTCTAAAGAACAACTATGCCCCCTACATTGTGTTGTAGTCTATAGGAATCACGAAAAAATGCGCAAATTTGGTCAATTTTTCGACCACTAAAAATATGCAGTCCTTACCCTGAGGCTTAGGTAGGCCTGTAATTAATTCCATGGATATACTTTCCCATTTCTTCTTAGGTGGCTGAAGCAACCTTGTTGGGAGTGTCTACTCTGACTTGTTTTGCTGACAAGTCACACACTCATTGATATGTCTCATCACATCCTTCTTGAGACCCTTCCAAGAGAATATCTCCCTGACCTACTTGTATGTCTTGAAGAAGCCTCGATGGCCTGCTAAAGGTGAGTCGGGTACTGCCGCCAAGATCTCCTTTTTGAGAATATATCTGAGCACAAGGTAGACTCGGTCTTTATAGAAGATGACTTCATCTATGACTATGTACTTGTCATCTTGTACCTATCCGTCCAATAACTCACATGTGAACTTATTCTTGGAATACTCTACTAACAAGTGTGATTTCCAATTTGTTGAGATATCCATCAAGGAACAAGTCGTTGGTCTCTTGGACAGTGCATCTGCCACAATGTTTTTCTTTTCCTTGACATAATCTATGTCAAAATCAAAGGCTTGGACCTTTATCACCCACTTTTGTTGTCTCTCTCTAAGACCTTTTTTCTCAAGGAAATACTTCAAGCTATTATGGTATGTATTGATCACAAATTTGTTTCCCACCAAGTATTGTTGAAATTTGGTCAAAGCAAGCATTATTGCTAGAATATCCTTGTCGTAAATCGAATACGGCCTCTCTGGTTGGATGAGCTTCCTGCTCTCAAATACAATGGGGTGTACCCCCTGCATCAACACTGCTATGGTCCCCTCTCCTTATGCATCACACTCCAAAGAAAATGGTAGCATGAAATCGGGAAATGCTAGTACCGAGCATGTGCCCATGACTACCTTCATCCACTCAAATTCCTTTTGTGAATCGTCAGTCCATATGAAGGCTCCCTGCTTGGTGAGGTTGGTGAGTGGTGCACCCAACTGTGAAAAAACATTCATGAACTTCCTATAGTAGTTTCACAACCCGAAGAAACTCCTCAACTATGTCACATTCTTGGGTGTTGGCCAATCCAAGATGGACTCGATCTTCTCCTGATGCACATGCACCCCTTGTGCGTTGATAATGTGACCAAGGTAAAGTAACTTTGTCATGCCAAACTCACACTTTGACTCCTTGGCATACAGTGACTCTGCCTCCATAATGTTGAGTACCTCATCCAAATGTTTAAAATGCTCCTCCCATGTCTTGTTGTATATCAATATGTCATCGAAGAACACCAATACCGATTTCCTCAAGTGATCTCAGAATATATGGTTCATGCAAGATTGGAATGTGGTTGGTGCATTGGTTAGCCCAAATGGCATAACGAGGAACTCAAAATGTCCATAATGGAATTTGAATGTTGTCTTCTCTATATCCTGCTCTTTAAAGTTGATCTGATGGTAGCCAGAGCGTAAATCAATCTTCGAGAAGAAAACTACACCATGCAGTTCATCCATCAACTCATCAATGCATGGGACATGATACCCATTTTTTATTGTCTTTTTGTTCAAAGCACGGTAATCTATAAACATCCTCATAGTAGCATCCTTATTCATGACCAAGACTACTTAAGAAGAAAATGGACTACTATTGGGCCTAATGTGTCCCATCGCTAGCAATTCCTTAATTTCTCTTTATATCTCTTCCTTGAACCTCCTAGGATGATGATAGGGTGTTGTAATCATGAGTTTTGCACCCTCCTCCATCTCGATGGTGTGCTCAAATCCTCTGTCTCGGGGTCTCACTAGCGACATTGAACCAAAAACCTGCGCATGATGACTCAACAAAGCCTGGATCTCTGCCTGATACTGTTGGCGAATGTTTGAATCCCTCTGCATGGTGATCACACACTGTTGCATATGCTACTCTCCCATGTATGAATATCCTCTCCATCCTCTTTGATGACACTGTCATGGTTGCCCATGTCACCCCTCAGTACAATATTCTTCCCCTCAGTGTCTCTAAATCCCATCTCAAGTGTTTGGTAATTGGTAGAAATATTTCCCAAGGTGATCAACCATTGGACTCCAAATACCACATATGTGTCAGAAAGGTCAACCACATAGAATGTATCCTTCATTGTGTAGTTTCCCATACGTAACTCTAAATATGGAACTCGATCCAAAAACTCTACCATGTGACCATTAGCCATTGTAACATCAAAACCCTCAAACTCCTCAGTTTGTAGTGCTCTCCTAGCTACCAGTGAAACATCAATGAAATTGTGGGTTTCCCCACCATCTATCAAGGCAATGGTGTGTTATCCCTGAATAGTACCTATTATCCTGAGTGTGTCATACCTAGGGACTCCAGAAAGGGTCGTTATGACTCCTCCCTTCATGGGTGCTCGTCTCTTAGCCTTCTCGCGAGGTTGTGTCTCTACCAGTGGATGTGCCCCTACCGGTGTCAATGGTCTCCTTGGAGGTTGATCCTCCTCATGCAATGGATCCTCCTCTGAGTTAGTGGATTCGTTGTCCTATTCCTAACTTCCATGTTCCTCCTCATCACTGTCTATTGCAACCTCAATGTAGTGGATTTGTCCATTGCCCATGCACTTGTGGTCGGGGACCCATGGATCTCTACAGTTGAAGCATAGCTTGTTCCTCATAAGTTCATGCCTTGTATCATCATCCAACTTCTCCTTACCCTTCCACTCTCTTTGCAATGGTTTCTTATCTTGGTCCTTTTGTGGCACAAAGGGTTTGTAAAAAAATTTGGTTTTCGACATTGAGTCTGCTAGATCTCTAATGCGTATGATGGAAACATGTAGTATGTGAGGTCTGTAGTCCTTCACCCATCCTCTCAAGGGTTTTGTGAGACCCTCTGCGAAAAGAATGATCAATCTAGGCTCTGAAATGTTTGTCATTGGCATGGCTATTCTCTAAAACTTTATGATAAATGCATCAGGTGTACCAGTTTGTCTCAACTGGGCTAAGTCCTTGAAGTGGATCTTTGGATCCCTCTTGTCAAACATGTCCATAAGTCTCTCTGTGAACTTCTTATATGAGGTTATGTAATTGTGACCCAACGTCACCCATGGTGCCACCACCCGTGGGCCTCCCCCTCCAAAAGAAAAAGTAGCGAAACTAATGGCTTCAGTTTATGTCATCTGGTTGAGCTTGTAGTATGTGTCGAGTTTATATACCTAGGCTCTAGAAGTACATCTGGATAATCCATCGAAAGAGGGTATAGTGAGTTTCCCTACTTTTTGAATGAACTCCATGTTATGTCCATGTTGTTGTTGATTTCCTCCCCTTTAAGGATCTCTAAGACAGTTCCTGAGTCTAAGTCTGCAATACTCTACTAAATTGATGTCATTGTGGAACTTTGGCCCTAGGGTTGCATACTCTCTCCTGTAATCAATAATATCCTCTACCCGTGTGGCCGATCTCTGTGCTATTGGTTGTTGTGTTGCCGCTGGAAGTTCCCTCTGAAAGATAGGGAATAGTGGCCTAGGAATCCTACTCGATGATGTGTATGTGCGAGTAGGTGAATGGGGTCTACTACCTACCCCTAAGTTCCCCTATGTTGCATGGAGGACATTTGCTCCTGGAATGTTCCATGTAGCCAATCTATCTGCCATCTGTGACAAAGATTGAGTCATGGCCTATTGACTGATCACCAAATTGTTAAGAACTTGCATGAAGGTTTCTTCTGGGTCCATGGGTGCCTTTCCACTACCTTTTGTCCTTTCATATCTGTCTCCCATCCTCCTCTCTGCCTCAAGCTCTGCTTCACGCTCTACCCTTCTTTATGCTTCTCGTTGTGCTTCTTCCTCTTCCTTTGAACTGTGAGGAAAAGGGGGATAATCTGATCTTGGTTCTCTCCTCTCTCTATGTCTGTTGTAAGTGACAAATTCGTTGCCTATATGCTCACAGCCCCCTGGGTTCTCTGTTGAACTCATGGAAACTTTAGTCACAGGTTGGTAGGCTTGAAGCTCTGATACCACTTGTAATATCCAAAATCAATAGATCTGGATATAACTCTCTATTGACCCTATCTTTCACAGATCTAATACTCTCTGGGTGGTTGAATGGTTTATTTAGGTTTATGACCATGTTTGATAACTTGAATTTAACATGCATGGTGATTTTTCATGTGGTTTCAAGTGGAACAACTTGTTTAAGATATATTGAATAGTCAAGCAACTACAATAATGGCATGCATGTACAAAACTTCACACAGACTGCATGCATGTAAAAATAACCAAACCAATCTTCAATTAGACCTTCAAATGACTAGATCTATACTGTAATACTAGTAAAAGCATGGAACAATACCTAGAACTAACATGCGTCGCTAGATCATTGGCATGCAAGCCCGATCTGTAACATGTGTGGGTTTACTACTGCATGCAATGCTAAATCTGTTTTCGAAAGATGAATCTGATGCATGCATGAGCAAGAATCCTCTAAATCTGATGAGATATGTCCCAATAAAGTTTCCTTCTTCCCTAGAAGACTCGCCTTGGATGCATTTGTTGTTGCTAGGCTCTTGGATCTCTCTGTCATTGTCGAAAGTAATATGTCCAACTGTTGGGAATACCCTCACATTGGCTAAAATTGAAAGAGTCTCCCAAGTAGATTCCACCGTCAAAATTTTATGGAACCTGTCTCGAATGGACCACCCAGCCTCCCTCTCTAATGGTTGGAAGGAATCTGCCTCGCTAGCCCTTTAGATGAATCGATCTGAGAATCTGTGATCTCTCCTATGTCTGTCAAACACACTACAACTCCATTGACTGAATGTGACTCCATGATGGCTAGAAGGCTCAGAAAAATGTGTTGGGTAGCTCAAATGAAGCGCCTTCCCCTAATCTCAAATGGTTTCTGAGGGTTTAGGTTTGCTAGTCCTCCTCAGGAAGAGTGACCCATTATACCCTTGATGTCTCCTCTAGAATTCACGTTGGAATCTGACAGCTGGAGTTGGATCTTTGATCTCCATGCTCAATCTGACTGTAGATCTGTAATGAAAGCAATGGAAAACCTGTGTCCTCTCCTCAACTGGCTATGGTGTGTCTCTCAACATTGAATCCAATCCCTTAGTGTTTTCCTCCTGGAATCCACAAGTGTCCTCAAATTCGTCTGAATCTGGGTTTCTCCTCGGAGCTCTGGTATCACCACTTGGACCAACTTCTACTTTCCACGTGGCTCTTTGGTTAGTATTTATGTTTTTTTTTTCAGAAGGGCATAACTTTCACATCTAAAGTTCATTTTTTTTTAAACAACCTAATTTTTCAAGATCCTTCCATCCAAGCTGTCAGTTTCAGTTTTTAAATCCATACTATTTACATATTTAAGATGGTTTCTTCAAGTGATGTTTTGCTTACCAACACCAACTACTTCCAATGGAAATCACATATGGAGGATTTATTAAGAAGTAAAGGATTGTACAGGATTACCATGGGAAAAGAACTGGAACCTACTGATGATGAAAAGAAAATCAAATTGGCAAATAGGATTGTTGGGCATGGTTTCAAAGGGAAATCTATTGTTCACACATATCAACTACATTTTTCTTGGGTCGTGGCTTTTTCCAATGGTTCGTGGTATTTAAAAGGGGGTCACTTCATTATCAAGGAAGCTACAAACGAGTGTTGAGAAAGGGGCATTGATTGCTGGTGCATTTTCATAAGGTTTCGAGCTGCCATTACTTGCATATGTTCTTCTCCTTGATCGCGGTGTCTCAAGGGGGATCACTTCAATGTATTAAATGTTTCCCACACATGGTCATTTACAGGTCAAACAAAATAATAGATCAAACTGTATTTTCTAAAGGTTTTTTGTTGTTATTTCATATTGAATGAGTTTGTAATTATCTATAGTAGATGTAATTGCTACTTTTTATATTAAATACAATAAAACCCTTGGTGTGCCAAAAACTATTATGCATCCATTGTGAAACTGTTGTGAACAAGACATCTGAAAACAAATAAACACAAAAACACATTAGTAGACAAGGAGGGGATCTTACATTATTGCTTCCTTCCAGCAGACAAGGAGGGGACCTTACATTATTGCTTTTCCTTAACACATCCTCTTGTCACCAATGTTTTTGAATTCACAGTGAGTTTAAAAGTACTCTATGTTGGAAAAGTTCAAGCCAATCAAGTCAATGGCATTTTCATTAATCTTGTCCCATTTTTTCTACTTCATAGTATTAAGCTTCTTGCCCTCCACAATATCTCGTATCTCTCTCTCAAAAAGCAAATACTCCATTTTCAATTTCCAAATATTCAAATTTTGGCTAGTAAATATCTCGAACTTTGACTTGTTAGAATCCATTTCTACTAAAAATATCCTCACAACCTCCCATTGAAATT
>JZKD02S1674764.1:322347-334329 GCA_000966675.3 Picea glauca
CTTGAATGAGATTCTTGGTTGTTGAACTTGTTTGATGGTTGCAGTTCTCTATGAGATTCCCTTTTGAAGTAGGGTTTCTTCCTTCCTCCTTTTGTATGAGTAGCTAGGGCTTGATTATCTTCCCTTGCTAATAGTGCTTCACGGTTGGCTACCCTTGTCTCTTCTTGGGTGCATTCTTCCCATAGGCTTTCAAACTGTAGTTTTTCCTTTCTGCCACATACTGACTGGATGAAAGCATCCCAAGGTCTTGCGAGACCATTTAGGGCGGTTATTACAAATTCGTCTTCATTGATGGTGTCTCCAATCGCTTTCAATTGTTCTTTTATTTCGGAGATTCGGGAGAAATATTCTTGAATCATTTCTCCTTTCTGCATCTTGGTATTCTTCAACTGAGTTCTTAGATTCATCTTTCGATTGATGTTCTTTCCTTCATATAGTTTTCTTAGAGCATCAAACATCTCCTTCGGGGTTTTCTTTGACGATACATATGGGATCTGGTGGTCTTTGATTGAATCTGCAATGATTCTCTGAGCCCTGATTGAGTCCTTCTGATGCTTCTCTTTCTCTACGGCATCATCAGGTTCCTCCACTTCTTCTTTGATAAAACTTGATAGGTCATTCTCTGCAAGGATCATACCGATTCTATACTTCCAAGCACGGAAGTTGTCTATGCCTTCTAGTTTCTCAACAAGCTTTATGCTTGCAGACATCTTGTACTTTCGGCAACAAAAATAACCAAAAATTGAAAATGCTTGAAATAAAATTTTGACCTTACCAGGAGGTGCACCTGGTTGAGGCGAGTAGCCTGGTGTCCTCAGATCTGAGAAAATCCAAATTTTACCTCGTCAAATCTGATCTGCGGATTTCTGGACTAGGTCTTCCGGTACTTCTGGTACTGGTTTTCTGGTATTTCTGGTACTTTTGTGAAACTAGGGTTTCACTTTCTGGGAGATCCATCCACTGAGAATATGTGCTCTAGGTGCCAAATTGATCCTTGGGGGAGGGCGCAGCTTTCTAGGAGGTTAGGGAGTTGAAAAAAGATACTTTTTCAAAACCCTAATTTACAGGTGTTGTAGCAGTGACATTTTTCTCTTGCAAATAGTGTTTCCTTTAGGTTGGCTCTGAAACCTTGTTAATGTTTATGCCATTATTATAGTTATTTGCATTTCAATAGATAATAGCATCATAAGAACAAGATCACTGAGAAATACACATTCACAAGAGACATAGCATTTATCCTGGGAAACCCTCTAGAGGAAGAAAACCCAACAAAACTTCCTTATCATAAATAGCTTAAACAATGTTCAAGAGATAACTCAAACCAATACAGAAAGTCCTCCCCAAGATATGCCCCACTCTTCTCCTCCTCTCTCTGGTAATTGCAGCTTTCCTCATAAGAGAAATGAGCAAGTGAGTTGTGTGTTTGAAGTGAGGTGCTAGCCTCTTATTTATACAAGGCTGGCACATGTGAAAGGTCACAACTGGTAGGGTCGACCTCTCACTCTGGGTGGGTAAACCCACCTTTAATTAATTTTGGGTCTTCCATAATAACTGTTGGGGCTGACTTCTTATTCTGCCCTTTGTAATTGTCCAATAACCAATCCGCAAAAGAGGATTTGGTCCTTATACAATTACCAACATGATTAATCCACAATGGAGATTAATCCAATAACAATAATAATAATAATAATGACATGATTAATCCGCAATGGGGATTTAATCCAATAATAATAAGAATGTTCTTCGCAGTTACATTATTTCAACATGAAGAAGGGGTATATACGCCCAAGTGTGTCACCTTGGGGTGCCGTGGTCTTGTTTGTGAAGAAGAAAGATGGGACATTAAGATTGTGCATTGATTTCAGACAGTTGAATAAAGTGACTGTTAAGAACAAGTATCATCTGCCAAGGATCGATGATCTTTTTGATCAATTGAAGGATGCAAAGATCTTTTCAAAGATAGATCTCAGGTCAGGATACCATCAGGTAAGGATTAAAGAGGAAGGTATCAACAAGATTGCCTTTAGGACAAGGTATGGTCATTATGAGTTCACAGTGGTGCCATTTGGGTTGTCAAATGCACCAGCTATTTTCATGTGCTTAATGAATGGTGTTTTCCGAGAATATTTAGACAAGTTGTCATTGTCTTTTTGGATGACATTCTTGTATGTTCGAAGTCAGAAGAAGAGCATGAGAATCATTTGAGGATGGTGTTGCAAGTGTTAAGGGAGCATCAGTTGTATGCCAAGTTGAGCAAGTGCTCATTTTATCATAAACAAATTCATTATTTGGGGCATATCATTTCAAAGGATGGGATAGCATTGGATCTAAGAAGATAGAATCCATTAGAGAATGGTCAGCGCTAAATAATGTGACAGAGGTCAGATCATTCATGGGTCTTGCAAGCTACTACAGGAGATTTATTGAAGCTTTTTCAAAGATTGCACACCTAATCACTTCATTGCAAAGAAATGGTGTGAAGTTTCAGTGGACATTGGATTGTGAAAGGAGTTTCCAACACTTGAAACAATTATTAACAAGTGCTCCAATACTAAGGATTGCAGACCCAAATGAAGACTTCATTGTATGCACAAATGCATGTAAAGAGGGACTTGGTGGAGTCCTTAATTAAAATGGGTTTGTTATATGTTATGAGTCAAAGAAGTTAAAGGAGTATGAAAGACACTATGCCACTCATGATTTGGAGTTGGAAGCCATAGTGCATGCCTTGAGGAAATGGAGACACTATCTCATGGGGAAAATGTTTGAGCTAAGAACATACCATAATGGTCTAGAATATTTATTTGATCGGCCAACTCTAAATGCTAGGAAAACCAGATGGTTAGAGTTTCTAAGTGAATATGACTTTGATATAAAGCATATCAAGGGAAAAGAGAATGAAGTGGCTAATGCACTCAATAGAAGAGTACATGAATTGCATGCTACAACCATTAGCATGTACCAATCAGATTTGAAAGACAAAATTATAGAGGTTGCCAAATTAGATTTGCATTACAAGGAATTAGTGACAAAATTACAACAAGGTATTTTGCAGCAGAAAATTGAGGAATACAAGCTAAATAATGATGAAATTCTCATGTACAGGGGCAAAGTTTATATACCAAATTCTAATGAATTGAAAAATCTGATATTGAGAGAAATTCTTAATGTGCCTTATGTTGGGCACCCAGGATATCAGAAAACGGTTGCAGCTGTCAGGAGTCAATATTATTGGCCAGGCATGAAGAAAGAAGTTGTTGATTTTATTGCCAGATGTTGGGAATGTCAAAAGGTAAAGGCTGAGCATAGACACCCAACTGGTTTGCTACAACCATTACCCATTCCTGAGTGGAAATAGGAAGTTGTAACAATGGATTTCATCACCAAACTGCCCAGAACAAACAAGCAACATGATTCCATCATGGTAGTGGTGGATAAACTTACTAAAGCTGCCCATTTTATTCCAATTAAGCTCACTCACAAGGCAACGAACATTGTTGATGTTTATATGAAATAAATTTCGAGATTACATGCATACCAAAGACAATTGTGTCTAACAAAGATCCAAAATTTACCTCAAAATTTTGGAAAGGATTATTTAATGGATTTGGCACAAATTTGAATTTTAGTACAACCTATCATCCAGAATCAAATGGACAAACAAAGAGGGTGAATCAAGTGATTGAAGACATGTTAAGAATGTATGTGATGGAAAAACCATCAAAATGGGAAGACTACATACACTTGGTAGAGTTTGCTTATAATAATGGGTACCAAGCATCTCTAAAGATGAGCCCATTTGAGACACTTTGTGGTAGAAAGTGCAACACACCAGTAAGTTGGGATAACCCCACAGACAAAGCAGTGGTTGGGACAGATTTGCTCAAGGAAATCGAGGAGCAAATGATAAAAATAAAGCAAAATTTAAAGGTTGCCCAAGACAGGCAGAAAAGCTATGTTGATAAGGGCAGAACTCACAGGGAATTTAAAGTGGGTGATCATGTATTCTTGAAAGTGAAGGACAACAAAAGTTCCCTGAAGTTGGGGAATTGTTCAAAGTTGGCAGCTCACTATTGTGGGCCATTTGAAATCCTAGAGAGCATTGGTCCAGTAGCTTATATGATTGCATTGCCTACATCTATGTCTGTTCATAATGTATTCCATGTATCATTGCTAAAGAAATATATACCTGATGTTAATCATGTTATTGATTGCAATGTGATTCGGGTGGAGTAAGAAGGCACTTTTCAAGTGCATCCGATATGCATTATGGACCAGAAAATCAAACAGCTCTAGAACTGAGCCATAGGGCTTGTAAAGGTCCAATGAACCTGGTATGGTCTTGAGGACACTACTTGGGAGCATGAGGATGCAATGCCGGTAGAATACCCACATCTTTTTGAGGATTTTTGAATTTTTTTTTTGTATATGGGTACATGATGCACTGAGGACAGTGCATAAATAAGGGGAGGGGATTGTAATATCCCTAGGCCGCGCCCAATTTTAATATAGATTAAAACGTACTTAAGCTGGTGAGTTGTTTTGATATCATTTTGTATACCCATTTCATGGCATAGTACGCGCATGTACTGCGCAGTGCAGTGATGAAGTGTGCACATTCCAGGATACCTCATGCAACATCTTAAGTGCGTGTGATTGTGAGGCCAACGAGCCTTTGTGTATATGTTGTGTTTTATAGGTTGGTGAGCCAGTTATTATAAGATAGGATGCTTATGTTTTGATTAGGCCGGAGAGCCTAGATGTTAAAGGCTAGTGCGCCTATTTTTGTATATGTCTCATATTTAATATAAAATACATCGTTGGGCGCAGACCGACCATGATAAAAGAGATGGGGGACTAAACTCCACTGGTTAGGGAAAGGTAGGGGATAAGATAAGGAAAGGGGCTAAGCTAGGGAGATTAAGCCAAAAAGGAGTATTATATTAATATTTCTTTAATCATAAAGTATGGATAATTATTTATTTTAAGTTCTAAAGTTGGGTACAAGTGGGACAAAGTAGCTCCCAACATGACAAGTGTCAATTTGGGGACATGCATACATATTGTTGGGACTTAGTTCATTCCTATCATCTTTTCCATCATTCTTTCCATCATTCCTTCCATCATTCAGTCATCCAGTCAATCATCCATGAGTATTCACACCCATTGAGATATCCTTTGTATCTTCATGACTGTATATGAACCCGTATCCATAGCCATTTGTGTTGGTGTTAGCCTGGGAGATGGACTGAAGAAGCGGGTTGTCAAGCCTGTGAGCAATTCTCTGGGTGAGAGAATTGTTGGGGATTGATTTCCTAAAGGTGTTGAACTACAACTATAGTGATCTGAGACTTCCTGTCTGGACTCTTACTGAAGCCCGTAAAGGAAGTGGGGTAGTCAAAGGACTGTTTAGAAGAGAAGGGGCACACTTCCTGGGTGGGACAGGCATGTGGGGAATGAGGGATTGTGGGTTGTTAGTTTGAGTTGGCACCTGAGACAAAATCCTTCATGTTGTCTATGAGCCTTTAGCCTGGTTAGGAATCCCTTTACCCGGGTGGTGTTTAGTCCCAGCTCGAGGGTGACTCACTCTTGAGAGTGATGAACAATGTGGTCTAAGGTTGGGAGGTTTGTGGAAGGTCTGTACGCAGTTGGTGACATTCTTACCAAGATAAGTGCCAATATAGGTGATAAATTTACATGCTGCATTGTTATTTGCGTGCTTATATTTATGGGTTTATCTATGTGTGTTTATAACTGTCTATAAATTTATGGGTATTTCCTGTATATGTTGCATGTATATGTTTACTGTCATTTTAGTATGAATCCGTGCATTTACATAATGTATTTTTCTATCTACATTTATATATATATATATATATATGCTTCCGCAAGAGTTTTGTGTGCATATGTATTTTAATTGCATGCAGTTCAAAAAATTTATGTGGCATAGCTTAGTTAGATGTTGGGTATGTTACAGTATGTTCCGTAGAGAGAACGTAAGAGTTCTCTGGTGTAGCATGGCCCAGCATGGATGGTCGGGGACGTTACACTTGCTGGGAGAATCCTCTGGACACACATCAGGCTTTGTAAATCTGCAACATGCTTGATCTATATATATCAATATTGGAAGTCAATATTGACTTCTCTTCTAGTCTCACGGAAGAATCCATATCCTAGTCTTTTTGACGGGCTTCCTTCTCTGTTACTGAAACAAGGGAATCTTCCCAAGAGATTTCATATCTCCTAGAAGTTTTTGAAGCTACGATCTATTCTTTTCATGACATCTGTCTCCCAATCCTGGGAGATGTCTCTTCATCTGATCCTTTCTGAGATCAAGCTTACTCTCAATTTCTTCTGAGTCTACAAGGACTTCATCAACTCTTACAAGGAATACTTGGTGTTGAATACCAAGTCTAAATATGAAGGACTGAGTCAGGCTTCAACGAGTTATGCTTCCTATCAAGGTGGCTTCATTAACCTTTGAACAATTTTGCTATGAGTTCTTGTTCTAATGTTCGATCATCTTTGGAGCCTTCTGCTCCTTACAATCAATCTTCATATGAGATACTTGGAATCTCAAAACATAGTTTCTTCTTCATCTTCTTTGATACATGAGTGTATATGGTCATGTACATAGTCTGCTTTATGTCTCATATAATATGTTGCCTTCAACAACCTTCACTATAGCTTCCTCAAGGTTATCACATGTGACCTGAAACAAGGTCAACAAAATGACAAGCAAAAATAATACTCTTTTGATAATAGTAATTAAATCAATAGCACAAACAATCGTGGCAGTGGCTCTTTTAGAGATATCACTTGTGACCTGTCTGAAACAAGCATCAAAAGTAAGGAATAAAATACGAAATGAGATCAACACTCTTCTAGTGTTGTGATCAAACATTCATCCAAGGTAACCTGGAATCAACACAAGAAGTTTCTCCTAGAGGAGATGTTAGTTGTATTAAGCATTTATCTCAATATGCTCACATGCTACCAAGTATAATTCTTTTCAAAGACTGCTACCTCATCTACAGTGTTTACTTGTAAAGGGGTAGTTATCAACTTTGTCATGTGCAACTTTGAATCTTATCAACTTAATTAATCAAACTTGGAACCTGGAGTCTTGTCCTCAAGAATCAATGTGTGTTGTTTTTCTTCCAAGTCTCCTTCACTCAAGATGACAAGTGTTTTCTTCAACCTATCTTTTGAACTAGGACAATATGTTATCTTGACAGAAGGTTGGGTTAGAGAATAAACTCTATGATCTCAACTTTAATCCATCTAATACCTTGACTCTAATTTTGACCAAAAGTTAGTATGATGGTCATAGCTACAACACGCAACACTGATCAAAATAATGTCATAACAAATATATGCATATAAAAATAATCACACCTGGGTTGCATTATTCCTCTGAATGTGTTGGATCTTGAGATCCTTCTAGGTCTATGGCAAGAGATCCTTTCTCCTGCAAATACCCTTTAAAGCTTAACAATTTAAACATGTGTGAGTACATACCTCTGATAGCATTTGTAGGTAATGGCATCATCTGGTAGCAGCGGTAATGATCACCAACTCTTAAAAACTTCAAGGGTGACTGCAACTAGTACTATGACTGATACTTCAACTAATATTGCTACTACAACTTAAGGTTTTATGAGGAAACACTAATTTTTTAAACTTCAAATTTTGAAATTTTGATCCAGGGGATAGATGCGCAGAGATGAGGCGATTAAGATGGTGTAGTCAAATTTCTGAAAATCCAAATTTTACCCCCTCAAACTTGACCAACGGATTTTTGGACTGGTGCTTCTGGTACTTCTGGTACTCTGGTACTTCTAGTAGTTTGTGAAAAATAGGGTTTCACTTTCTGGGAGATCTACCCACTAAAAAGGTGCGCTAAAGGTGCCAAAGAGTTCCTTGGGTTAGGGTGCACTTTTCTAGATGGTTTTGAGGCTGAAAATCTTTTTCAATAAAAAGCCCTAATTTTCATGTACGACAATAGTGATGTGTTTCTTCTTCTTGTGAAAGATGCTCTCTTCAGCTTAGCTCTGATACCATGTTAAGGTTTAAGCTATCATTAGGTTTCTTTTCAATTTACTAAATAACCACAGCATAGACAGTATCACTGAGAAATACACAATCACAAGAGACACATCATTTATCCTGAGAAACCCTCATGGGTGAGAAAACCCAGCAAAAGCTTCCTTAATATAGATAGCCAACACAATGCCAAGAGAATAAACCAAACACTATAGAAAGTCCTCTCCCAAGAATGTGCCTCTCTCTCTCTTCCTTCTTCTCGAACTACAGCTCCAAACTTGCGCTCTGATGAACAAGTGAGTGAGTGAACAAATTGTTGATATTATGGTAGCTGCGGGAGGTATTTACCTCCATGTGTGAACCTGACGAGAATAGAATACTCCGGGAAGAAAGAAAAAAACCCTAATAAGTTGGCTAATAACCCTAGAAGACTTTTCGGCTCAAGAAGACAATTTATATTAGGTTATTAGCCTCCAAGAGAAGAAGTCGGCCATAAATAATAATAATATATTGAACAGACAGGTACCTAGAAGGAGAAGTTAGCCCCAGTAAGTCTGCTAGAACCACTATAAATATAGGGTACCAGAATCTCATTTGACACATCTCAGCAGTTGCAGAGAGCCAGCTCTGCGCAGTGCAGTTGCAGTCTTGTGTACAGGTTTGGAGGAGAGTTGCTGCAACTAGCAGTTACGTTTTTGGTTTGGACTATCTCTTGGCTAGGGTTTGTAACATCTAATCAACCTTTGTTGATACGCTATCCTTGGGGAAAGGTGCGCTACCCTTTGTTTGGATATCTAGCCTAGGGTTTTCTTCCGGAGTGATTCTTTGTCAAGGTTAAGGTGCTCGGAGGGTGGTTTTAGCCTATGGTTGGGTGACAAGGGTATTTTCAATGGTAAAACAAGCACACATCTTTCATATTCTAAAAGGTTATGGGCCCACACCTCCTTCATTCATTCTAAATGCTGGAAGGAAGCATAGCCGCTAGGATATTGAGCTCGTTGAGGAACTGTCGCTAGGGTTACTAGCAGGAGCAGCTTCCAAGACACTGCAGCTAGGGTTACTAGCAGGTGCAGTTGCAGAAACCCTAATCCTCTTGTTGAGGCACCTTAAGTGAAGGGATTGACCTAATCTCCGGATAGATTAATGTGCCCTAGCCCAACACATTTCCTGGTACTCTCAGAAAGCCAAGACATGAAGTTTGAATTTCTGGTCAAATCTAGGGTTGACAAGGTCAAGCAGCCATGACTTACTCTATGAAGTCAGAGAACAAGTTAGATGGAGCTTCTAATTTCAGAGCGTGGAAGACAAGAATTGACCTCATCCTTGCCAAGAATAAAGTGTTGGATATTGTGAAAGGAAAGATTGTGAAGCCAGAGTTTGAAGAAGGGAAAGAGAAGGAACCGTAGAGCGTTGCAGCTATGGAGAAGTTCAAAGACAGTGATATCAATGCTATGAGTATCATAGTGGAATCTATAAAAGACCACTTGATACCCTACATCTCCCATCTTGACTCATCGAATAAGATGTACGATGCCCTAACAAATCTCTTCTCAGTCAAAAACATTGGACAAGTAATGAGTCTAAAAAATGAGCTATGTGACATGAAGATGAATGATGACAACAACATAACATCATAATTTGTGAGAATCTCTCAGTTAAGAGATCAACTACAAGATACTGAAGAGAGAATCTCAGAGAAGGAGTTGGTAAACATAGTACTCAATGGTCTTCCCAAGACGTGGGATGCATTTTCCGCAAGCATGAACACAAGAAAGGAGTATCCGACATTTGAAGAACTTTGGACTTGATGGGCTCAGGAAGAATCAAGGATCAGTGCAAAAGAGAAACCCCAAAATAAGTACGATGATCAAGCCTTCACAGCAAGATTCAAGAACTTCAGGAACAAAAGGAAGTTTGGTTCAAGGAGGAAGCCAAATCAAGAGAAAGACATTTTAGAAGTACAATGCTTCAACTATCGAAAGTATGGTCATTACAAGATTCATTGTCCCAAGATAAAGAAAAGGAATGAGAAACATGAAGCATCAATTGCCGAAGAAAAGGAACCTACAAAGAAGACTAAGTCGGATGGAAGAGACTTCTTCTTCTAAAGGTAACAAAACTCTTCTTATTTCTTATACATATATTGTTTTGCATAATCTTTGTACATATCTTGTATATCTATCTCTTGGAAGATAATGTGTTCCAAGAAGAACTATACCTATGGAAGAACAACAAGATAAGAATGGATATCATTAGATAATACACATGAAAGGATGAAATACAAATCATGTGGAAGCTATTGCAAGATAAGTCGAATCAATCACGAAGAGACTTAGAAGAAGCAAAGATAGAAAGAAGTCAGCAATCGAGAGGAAATTGGAAAAATACTTATGATGTTTTGTAGAAGACAACAAGACGAAAGCATGGACTCTATTAGACAAGAGAGCCAATTATATATTGCATAAGACAATAAGGATGCAGATGGAAGCGTGGACTCTGTTAGATGGAGGGAGCCGATTATATGCACTCATACATGAAGCAAGGATTAGAGGGAGCTAATCCTATGATCCATTGAAGATGATGAAGTATATATCCATGATAGTAGCCATGAAAGACAGTACATATTCTTCAAAGAGAAGCCTTAAAGTATCCTTGGTTGTTCATCCAAATCCGTGATCCTATAATGGAATCTTTAGGGCATGGAATATATAAGAAACTCCATGGACCCAAGAATCTAAAGAAAAACATGAAGAAGAACATGAAGACTCCAAGAAAGAAAGAGAAGCCAGAACAAACAGTCATTGTATTGAGAATCACAATATTACCAGCCTGATATGAACTCACTAAAAGAAATCAAGTAGAGGAACTAAAAGTCGTGATGAAGAACAGTGTATGGAAGACTTATGAATCAAAGCATTACGAGATCTAGAACTAGAGGTTATCCTAGATGGAGGGAGAAGACTACGATGATTACTTGTTCCAGTAAACCAAACTTATCTCTACATGAGTCATTATATCATCCACAACATCCATGAGTTGGACTTCTACATCAGATGAATGCAAAGAATGTTCTCCAGAGAAATTGAATAAAGAGTGTATGAAGAGCAATCTCAAGACTTTGAGGCATACCAGAAAGAGACCTTTGTATGCAGATAGAAGAAGATAACTTGGTGGAGAACCTCCAGTGCACAACAGAAGCGTCATGAAGATTTCCTATAACATCAAGATGATTACTCAGTAGATCAGATCTCATGATGACAGAAGAAGTGCCACATGGATATGTTTCAGTTTTCCAACAATGATATACTCTATTGTTCAGAGCTACATGAAGCCTTCACAGAAAAGCAGTGTTCCAGACTAAAGTACATTTAAAATCAAGCATTAAATTATCCATGATGAAATTCTAGAAAGGAGAAAGTGGTTGTCCAATACATATCTCCACAGATGAGCAGATAAGCAGACATTTTGGTAAAGCTTCTATCCAAGATGAAAGAGTTTGCGTACTCAGGCTGGAGCTCGTGGAAACAACTTCCTTATTGAAAAAGGAAGAGATGACTCCTAGGTTGGGAGGGAGCACTTAAAATATTATTGAAGACATTCATTGAAAAATAGTCCATCTTGGATAGATGCTTTCCTGTTCGGAAAGTGGATTGAGATTTCTGACGGACAACAATTTCCCATCGTGGTTAACATGGGAAATGGTCCAGATTTCTGATGTATCATAGACAATGACTTCCCATTGTGGTTAACATGGGGAGTGGTCTAGGGAAGTCTCTCTTCTTGAGGGTTACTCAAGAAGACTGGCCCGCCTCGCCGGAAAACGATTTCTCATTGTGGTTAACATGAGGAATGGTCTGTTTTGGAGGTTGATGCAGGACAATCTTTTCCTCTTGTGGTTAACAGAGGAAATGGTCTGGACAATCATTCCTTAGGGTT
>JZKD02S1674764.1:334379-349508 GCA_000966675.3 Picea glauca
AGGCATTCCTTAGGGTTTATACATTCTCTCCAGGGTGCACTTTGATTAGTGTAGGAAGAATGGCCCAGGGTGGGGAATGGTCCAGGTTCATAAGACAGGACAGTTATTCTTCCTTACTTGAGAAGAATAGTCCAGATATCTCATTGTTCTACTCTGAGGGTAGATATTCTTTTGGATCTCACAGATGTGAGTGAAAGATTGGCCCAGATGATTCAATTTATATCATAACATTGTTTCTTTGCAGTTTGGTATCAAATGATTGTTATGAAGACAATAGATGTATACTACTGTGGTGGATATGTTCCACTATTCGTGACTATATGTTGTTGATCAAGTACTTGTGTGTTACTTGGTG
The DNA here is from genome assembly GCA_000966675.3 of Picea glauca. Lineage (NCBI taxonomy): Eukaryota > Viridiplantae > Streptophyta > Pinopsida > Pinales > Pinaceae > Picea > Picea glauca. The sequence goes on from JZKD02S1674764.1 coordinate 334,735, forward strand.
TGGTAGTGTACCACTGGATTGTAGTTATGTACTACTATGGATAGACACAATTGTGTTCTATTTTTGTTCTAATTGCCTTGAAGACTATCAACAGTTTATTGGAGATAATCATCAGCCAGATGAATGATGAACAGATATTTTCCAGACGTAAAATGGTTCAGAGCATTTACTCTTCTAGATTAGAATAATGGGTCTTGTATCACTCTGTGGAGTGAGAATCATGTCTGATTAATCAGATAGAGTATGGTTTCGAGAGATGATGTAGTTGATGACACTGATGATGATGATGGTGCTCATGATCTAGTCTATACAACTATGTTGATGCTACCGGGTGAATGGTGTGTTTTTTGTGCTCAAGACCATTACCTGTAATACCTCCCTAGCTAGGAGGGAGTGTTGATATTATGGTAGTTGTGGGAGGTATTTACCTCCACGTGTGAACCTGGCGAGAATAGAATACTCCAAGAATGAAGAAGAAAACCTAATAAGTTGGCTAATAACCCTAGAAGACTTGTCGGCTCAAGAAGATAATTTATATTAGGTTATTATCCTCCAAGAGAAGAATTCGGCCGGAAATAATAATAATATACTGAATAGACAGGTACCCAGAAGGAGAAGTCGGCCCTAGTAAGTCTGTCAGAACCACTATAAATACAGGGCGCCAATCTCTCATTTGACACATCTCAGTAGTTGTAGAGAGCCAGTTCTACGCACTGCAGTTGCAGTCTTGTGCGCAGGTTTGGAGGAGAGTTGCTGCAACTAGCAGTTACGTTTTTGGTTTGGACTATCTCTTGGCTAGGGTTTGGAACATATGATCAACCTTTGTTGATGCCCTATCCTTGGGGAAAGGTGCGCTACCCTTTGTTTGGCTATCTAGCCTAGGGTTTTCTTCCGGAGTGATTCTCTGTCAAGGTTAAGGTGCTCGGAGGGTGGCTTCGGCCTATGGTTGGGTGACAAGGGTATTGTCAATGGTAAAATGAGCACACATCTTTCATATTCTAACACAAATGAGGCATTGGCCTCTCTTATTTATACAAGATGGTAGGTGCTGAACTGAGGTGTCTTTTCACTGGCAGGGACGACTTCTCAATCTGGGTGGTTATAACCACTTTAATATATTTTGGGGGTCGACTTCTCATTTAGCATATTACAATTAGGGTTTGACCAATCCACAAAAGGGGATTTGGTTATTTACAATGCATGACATGATCAATCCACAAAAGGGAATTGATCTAAGGAATAATACATCAATAATAAATAGAATACTTTTTGCAGTTACAATATTTCAACATTGAGTTTCCTCAGCATGACAACAAAGGCATCCCCTTGATGCCAACAAAGCTCTACCAATTGTTAACTCCAGGGTACAACTTAATAGTGTGCATAAATTTATTAGAAAAAATTAACATGCAAAGGGATATCAAATATATATACCAAAATATAATGCTCATGACAAGATGAGAGAGGAATAATAAAAAAGATGAGCATAAATTTTTAATCATGCGTCACCTAAGTGGCCTCTAAATTGTTGATTAGGAACAAAGTCACGATGAATAGCTATAAGATGTCAATAACACCACAAATCGATCTCCTGATGCTTGTTATTTATACATAAAATCAATGTTACCAACATCGCAATATTATCGCGATGTTGGTGATATTATCGCCAAAATCCGAGCCGGTGATAATATCACCAGTAAATTGCACGTTATTTTCAAGAGACAAAAATATCGTGATAATTTTGTAAATAGCGTGATATTATCGCGCCACAATCCAAAATGTCGCAGCCGCGTGGAAAAGGTCGGAAATAAAGCCAGTTTTTGTATTTTTTTAAGTCATTTTGCAATTAGACTATGGGGTTTGGAGAGCAAAGGAGGAAGAGAGGAGTTTGCCTTCAACCGAGGATGATGAGGAGTGGGATCTTGAGCACCATAACTTGTCCATTGTGAAGTTGGGATTGATTTCCTTCAAGCAAGGGCACATTTGCAGGTATGGGAAATAGTTTGCACCTTTTTTTTGTTTTGTTTTGTTTTTTATTTTTTCTTTGTATCCCTCATCTTGGTAGGGAGGCACTGCTTTTATCAGCTGCCATGAATTTATTTTGGAGAGTGGATTGATTTCCAACTTTTTTTTTTTGCAAATTTATGATAGGTTTTTATTTTTTATTTTTGCAAATTTACTCATTTTCCCTCATTTTGTAAATTGGTATTACTTGTACACTGTATTATCTTGAATCTTGATTCTTTAAAAGTTAAATGGTGATTTAAATTTTTTTCCATTGTTTTTGTGCCCTAGGTTTGATCACTTGAAGATTGAAAATGCCGAGAAAATTGGATGTTATGTGGGAATATGGTGATCCCAAGAGGGGGACTAATAGAAAAACTTTGTATTGCAAGTTGGGTAGGATGAGAATGATTGGGGGAATTACCCCGCTGAAATACCACCTTGCAAAAATTTTGGGATGTGAAGTGGATATTTTCCCAAAATCGACCGCGAAAATCATGTGTATTTCCAACAAAATGCTTGAGGATATGGGTATAGCCAGAGAACACATGGAAGCTATGAGATCTCAGTTTGGAAGAGGAGGAGGTGGAATATCTGAAGAGGGAAGTTCAACTTCTTCAATTCCACCTTCTACCTCATTGTTTTTGTTCCTAGAACAAAAATTGGTGCACAACCTTCTATCAGGTCAATGGTAAAACAAAAGGAGAAGGAAGAGGTTGATAAGCTGGTGGGTAAATGTTTCTGATGGAGTGACATTTCTTTTAACATTGCCAAGAACAACCCATTCTATCAGGCAATGTTTGATGTATTTGTTGTTGTTGGCTCGGGGTACAAGGCCCCTACCTATGAAGAGTTGAGAGGACCTATCCTTCAAAATGAAAAGCTTGATTGTGCTAGCAGATTGGAGGAGATTAAGGCATCATGGGAAACCACTGGATGCATCGTGATGTCATATGGTTGGACAGACCAAAAGGGTAGGACGCTTCTCAACTTCTTGATTAATTGTCCTAGGGGGACAATGTTTGTTAAATCTGTTGATGCATCTGCACATGTTAAAGAGGCATCATTATTATATGACTTGTTGGACGAGTTCATTCAGGACGTGGCTCCACAACATGTTGTCCAAGTCATAATGAACAATGCTGCTAAATATGTTGATGCAAGTAGGATGCTTATGTAGAGGTATCCTACCTTGTTTTGGACTCCTTGTGTTGCACATTGTATAGATTTGATTTTGGAGGATATGGGAAAAATTCCTTATATCAGGGACATTGTTGAATCAGCTAAGAGCATCACAAAATTCATATATAATCATGCATTTTTGCTTAGCTCGATGAGAAGATTCACAAATAACAAGGAGTCGGTGCATCCTGCAATCACGCGCTTTTCCAGTAGTTTCGCATCTCTTCAATCTCTCTTGGCTTGTATGTGGGACTTGAAGATGATGTTTGTTTCACATTAGTGGGATGATTTGTCATTTAGCTGTAAATTGGATGGGGAGGCCATATGCAGGCTAGTATCATACCAGGAGAGTTTTTGGGTGGGAGTGGAGGAGGTGGTTTCCATTAACAAACCTTTGGTAAAAGTTCTTCGGTTGGTTGATGGAGGCAATCCCAAAATGGGCTACTTGTATGAGGCCATGGATAGGGATAAAGAAGCCATTCGTGCCTATTATGATGGTAAGGGAGAAGATGGATTTCAAAAACAACTACAGATATGGGAAGTGATTGATCAACAATGGAACAATACACTTCATCACTTGATTTATGCTGCAGGGATCTACCTCAATCCTGCATTCTCTTAGTCATGTAGTTTTAGATTTGATGTTGAGGTTATGAAAGGATTCCTCGCATGTATTGAGAGGATGGTGCAAAATCATGAAGAATGTGCAGAGATTTCCAAAAAAATGGAAATACATAAGATGTCTGGTGGGACTTTTGGCTTTTAGATGGCTATAGCTGATAGGAAGACCAAAATGTCAGTTAAGCTTCATTAAATTTCAAATTTCGATGTCTCTTCTTAGTTCTTGGTTCTTAGTTATTTTCTTATGTTTCTCTTATTTGTTGTAGATTCTTGGTGGACAAGCTATGGTGGTAGAGTAACCCATCTACAAAATCTTGCCATTCGGGTGCTTATCCAAACATGTAGCTCTTCAGGATGCGAGCGCAACTGGAGTGCACTTGAAAAAATACACAGCAAGAAGCGCAACAGGTTACAAATTTTCAAATTAAATTTTTAATTCATCATAAATTATAGTTTTTTATTTTATGCCATATCACTCTCTAGAGTCTAGAATCTAGACTCTAGATTATGTATTATAAATTATAATATTATTAATAATTTATAATTTATGGCCCTCATACAGGTTGGAATCCCAATGCCTCAATGGCATGGTATATGTCTACTACAATCTCCGATTGTGGGTGAGGTAGATTCAGAAAACACCTGATGTGAACACCATTTCATGGAATAGTATTGACATCACTGTTGCATGGAGGGTTGAGTCTGAGATGCCTATCTTGGAATCGATGCCTCATTGGATACAAGAGGAGGTAGAGGGGGAAATAACAGAGGATGAGGAGGAGGTAGAGGAGGATGTTACACAACAGATTCGGCCACCATCTTCACGAACTCCGACAAAGGGAGTTGTACTTGGTAGTATCACCAGTAGAGGACACCAAAGTTTAGCTCTTGCTTCTTTTACAGGACATCAGATTCTAGTGCTAGCCAGAGGGGCTTCTTCCTCTAAAGGAAAAACCATCACCTTTTCCCGTAAAAGGGGCAGAGGGAATCATTAGTTTTTATCTGATTTCATTGTAGATGACTCATGATGATTAGATACATTTGTCACTTATTATATTTTTTTATGATATTTTGAGGCTTTAGACTCGAGACATGATTCGGTGTTGATTTATATATTGTGTTGTATTCAAGTTTACTAGACATCTTATATATCAGTTCTCTTTCCACATTTATATGGAAATGCCTTTATTCGATGTTAATACTTTAGATATTTAAAAATTTGAAAAAAATGAATATTTTTGTATTTTTTCGTTCTTACGACATTTTTCGATATTTTCCCTGATGTTGTCAATATCTTCATTTTCGGACCCTCAGTGATATTTTGCGATTGTCAATGTTTGCAACACTCCATAAAATGCCAATGGGAATTGTTATAGCGCAAGTTGTAGGTTGGTCAAAGTCCAACCCAACCACAAAGCGAGTGCTACAACTTGGGAATCCTACACCCAATGTCACCTCGATGTAGATCCTGCACTTCAAGGGTGACTAGGTCACTCTAGGGAGGCGATCCCAGTGACCCTAGGGGGATTGAGATGGAGATGGATATAAAAGGAAGTGAATCCCCTATAGTTCAAGTCTAAGTGGGATGAAAGGTGGGAAAAGATGCCTTGTAAGTCAACTAATTATCTCCCCATAGATATAGTACTTCTCCAAATGATTGTACCTACCTGAGACACAAGAAAAGACACTTTGCAATGATATATGTTAGTTGGAAAATCAAGTTAAGCTTGTTTTCCCTCAATTGCAGCAGTGAATGTCAGTTTATATCAGAAAATAAAGAATCTAAATCAACATACAAAGATCTAAACTAGTTAAGTAAATCAACATCAAGATTAGCAATGAATATAGGCTGAAAGAAGGAACTTAAGAAGCTAGAGAAGATGGTTGTTGTAAACATGTATCTTATGCAGAAAATTGCAACCTTATGGTTGTAGCATTTAATGGCATGCAGTAGCAAAATCAACCATGGAAAAGTGCCAAGAACTAGCCCAAAAGGTGCGCCCTAGTTAGTAGAGTAAGTGAGCAACATTTAGGAGCTAGTCTAGGGTTAGTTTAGGAGTTATAGCTAGTAGTTTATATAGGTTGTATCAGCCCTAATGGTTGTAGGTTAGGGTTTGTAACAACAAGAAAAGTAATGGGAGAGAGGGGACGTCCTAGTACGGGAAGACTCCTCTCAATGAGGCAAATCAACTTCAAGCAAGAAACATTTCAGAAGATAAAAAATTATGTTTCCCAAGGCAATGATTTTATATCTCCAATGCAAAGAAGTATGACTAGTTCCTTTACTATTGGGTTAATTGAGTCAAATAAACAAAGAGCTACAAAATTTACCTCTTTCCGGATGTAAGCCCTTTTACTTCCCAAGGCAAGTTTTTCTAGCTAGAGTTTAAGCTAAGAGGGTGTATTCCTTATACTTCTCTTAGCAAACCCTTGTATAATCAATGAGATGAAGCATAAAATGATGTATACTATGGTGGGAGTGTATTCCCTTATACTTCCCACCTATATCCTAGCATAACAATACTTGACTTGAAAAAATGATAGCATAATAGTAAAAGACCATACCAAGATCAAGAGATATGCCAAGATAATCCACCATAAGAGATAGAAAAACATCATCCAAGGCTAGCGCCTCACTCCTCCATCAAACATTCATCAATATAAGCATAAAAAAGTGCACAAGAGATAAAAAGAGCCAAGTGTAGCGAAAATTTCATACCAAGTCCTCTCACAATGAGAGAGAGTTATGTTAAAATGAGATATTATGATTTTTTATTTATACAAATGTCACCAAGCTAACTTGTCCACAAATTAAGGGGTAAAACACAAGATTAGGGGTCAACAACCCTAATCTTTCCCCCTTTACAAAGTAATTCATTTAAAATTCACTTTTTCACATAAGAAAACCCTAATTTTAGAAGGATGTCTCCCCTTTAGGGAACGTTTTGCCACTTTGAGGAAGTCATTGGTGTTGGAGAAGCATGGGTAGGCCTCCATAGGCCACACATCAAGAATCTAAGAAATCTCATCATGGTGAAGACCCTCTTCTCCTCAAAACATCCATGTGTCAAAAGAGTGACACCTCACCACCATGCCCTATCCCCCAAAGCTTGACGTCAAGCTAAAAAATAGGACGTTTTTCCCCTCCTGGGCAAATCATTTTCCAAGCGAGGGTTGGGCTATGTCGTCCAAGTCTCAAGGCCTTCCAAATTTGATCTCTCTCATTCAGTGTGCGGGCCCCTGGCATCCAACCTATGAGCTTGTATCCCCATTGAAGTTCAAGCTAGGCTTGTTCTCCCAAAACGGTCCACCAACTAGGTCTTGCAAAGACAAATGAGCGCGCCCTCCAAGGATCTCAAGTCATAACATTATGATAAGTTAATCCAATCAATAAATAATCCATCTAATCATGTTCATCAAAGATCACTATATCAAACAATTAATTGCTCAAAGACACTATGCGACTTGTCAAGCTTGAATATGGGAGGGTTGACAAGGTGTCTTATTGGGTAGATCTTTCCCTAGGTCAAGGAGAGTTTCCAAGAGATCCCTCTCTAATCCATGTAAAGTGGATGAAGTGGTTGGGGTCAAGACTCAATTGGAATAGGGATCATGACATACAAGGGGTCGTAGTGTCTTATTCATGGGTGTCTTTGTAGAAGGTGTGTGGTACCTTCGTCCGCAATGCATTTTTTCCAAGTCCATCAATTGCCTTTTATTTTTCTTTCTTTGTTTTCTTTCAATATAGAATAAGGATACGTTGAAGGTCATTTCCCTGGCATGCTAACCAGATGACGACAATGTCACCCACAAACACCTAGTGGAAATGAGAAGGTTGGCTCGTGATGAGATCCCCTTTCTCTCAGCCATGCAACTGAGAGCCATTGCCCTGGTTTGGTGACCAGATGATGACAATGTCATACTACTAGATATTCATGGACGTAATAGGTCGGCTCGTGATGAGACCTCCTATCCTTCAACTAACATTTTAACATTCTTTATTATATTGTGGATCCCCTTTAGTCAAAGATAAGTGTTTTATTGCTCTCTTAGGTGATCCCTGGGCGAAGCATCTGGAAGGTTTATCACAAGGCTTTTATATTTTACCCAACATCAACCCCTATGGGCCTTCAACCCCTTCTTCACATAGAATGAGGGACAACCCCTTCTTGGGACAATACACCCTAAAATCCCAAGAGATCGGGAAATGGAGGGGAATAATGATGGAAAGTGGTAAGTATGGTCAGTAACGATATGGTGTCTCGTTAAGGGAGTTCCTAGTAGCAAACCCATTCCCAAGGAAGACCACTTACTAGGGCACAATGTCAACCACCAAGGTGAAGTAGGGAAAAAGGCATAATTTCCAAGCATATATCATGAGATCTAGATCAATCTAAGATACAACATAATCAAATGGATTGAATATTGAAATGATGCTTACCATAACACTGACTTTTACCTCATGGAGCAAGGCCCACTGCCTTTTGGAATCCAACTGATGTGGTGGATGCCATTTGCAAACCTGTGACCATTTGTGGTGGTGAGTGGGCTTCCCACCTGTGCAAAAGTATATTGTTGGTCATGTAGTCTCTCGACACTCCATATTTGCAACCTAAGGGCCTTGGAACATCATCTCCTTAGTTATCCACCAAATAGGGATAACATGCATGTGTAATGTCCCTTTCCAAATGAGTCCTCTAGGGGAATTGACGGAATGGCCTAAGTAATTCTCATCGGCCATAGTCAAGGAAATAGAAAGGGAAATAATTATTTATTAATGTCGTCAGAGCGAGAATTAAATTAATTTTAAAAAGGGAACATTGAGTAAGTAGTTAAAAATGCGCCTGGGTGACTTTAAGAATATGAAATGTCACTTAAACTTAGTAAAGGGTAAAAAGGTCACAAAAAGGTGAACAAAGGAATAAAAGGGGAAAAAGAGGGTGCCTTCTCTCATTCTTCTCTTGTCATTTTATAATTCTCATTTGAGAGAGGTCTTGGTGGCTTTGTGAACTCTTGGGACAAAAACCCTAGGAGGAAATTCTGAGATTGGTTTCGATGGTGTGACAAATCCACCCTAGCTAGTCATTTTGGAGAAGAAATCATTCAGGTTTCTTCCTTGTGCTTCAGTAATAGTTGAGATATATCTAACAATGATGTTTTTCATCCATTTTTGGTTGAGTTTCATGGGTGGAGGCTAAGTTATTTTGCAAGGGGGTTGACTAGCTTGAAGAGGGTTGAGTTTATGATTTATTGGGTCATTTCCTTTGTTGTGGGCAACGTTTACTTGGTAGGGTCGAAATATGATTATGGGAGGTTGATTTTCTCAAGAAGAATCCATGGGTTCCTGTGTGGGTTTTCAGATAGCAAAGACCGAGTCCCATTGCATCAGAGCATTGTATCTCTTTGTGGGTCGATTTACATCAGTTTTTATGGTCGAGCAAGGTGCAGAAAGTGTGTGTTCCAACATTGACCAAGGCTTATCCATACCTGAGCGAATACTCTGTGAGAAGGGAATTGAATTGGGATTGTATATATACTCCTACCTTCAAGATGAGCTAGACAACCGACCTCGGACCCATTTTAATTGTATTAGCAAGCAAAACTCTGTGAGTAAATTATAGAGGCTATTGCCTTGATTTATGCTAGAATAAATTAATAAAAACTCTGTTGTGTTGGATATTAGTTTATCATTTGTATTTTTGGATCCTTTCTTCTTGATGTTGCAAATTATTGTTATGTTAAAAGGGAGGTTTTGGCAGATTAAAATTGCATAAAAACCCACAAATAAATCTTCAGAAAACCACTATAACTTACTCAGTAGTGTAGAGGAAGTTGGATAGAAGGAAAGGTTATCTACATCTTGAGTGTTTGAAGGAAGTTAACATATAGAAAGTTTAAAAAATTGCTACAACAGTGAGGAAAAAACATAACAAAAGTTCTTAGGTTCATTGTTGTGGTATCAGAGCCCAAGTCCGGCTAGCCTAAGGGGATTTAAAATTTCATGAATCAAGGAGACAAAGAAGGGTATATCACCTAAAGAAGTAGGAGGTAGCGAGGGGCAAAAAATATTTTCAACTAGGAAGAGATGGTAGAAGAAAATCAACATGAGGTAGAACTAGAAGAAGTAGCTATGGGGGATAAGAATGAAAACATGGCCTTGCAAATTTTAGAGGGAATACAAAATGGGAAGCAACAATTAGGATAACTATTGGCACAGTTGATTGCTACCAACCAGGAAAACCAGAACCATGGGGGTAATAATGGAAATGGAGGCATTAATGGACACCATGGGGGAAACAATGATGTAGGGGTTCCCAACAGAAATAATGGAAACCATGCAGAGGGTAGCAACAATCACATTACTGCACAAGTGGGTACTAGAACCATAAGCAGGATAGTTCCCATGCCTTTTTTGCCTCAGTTCGCAGGGAATCAAGGGAAATAAGGTCAAGGTGAGACCTTTGATGATTATTGTAGGGAGTACCAGGCTGTGGGTGAGGATTTTCAGGCGGCCATGTCACTACAGGACTATTGCACTATCAAATACAGGAACAAGCCAAGGGAAATTAATAAGGGTCAGCAGAATGGTGATCTCAGGAGAAAGGTTAGGAAGCTCACCATTCCCTCTTTTGACAGTTTGAGCAAATCCATAGCTTGAGCATAGGTTCAAAAGTTGGATACATACTTCCAGCTTAATACCATGACAAAGAATGAGGCGATTAAATTTGCTACCCTGCATTTGGATGGAGAGGCCCATGAGTGGTGGTAACATGGATTGGTCACTCTGGGACATGCTACCATTACCTCTTATTTAGAATTCACACAAAGGATGATGGAGAGGTTTGATAGGAAGGATCCAGAGATACACTTTAGGGAGATTACACAACTCGATAGGTTGGGACACCAGATGCATACATCACCGAATTTCAGAGGCTAGCAGTCATAGTGACAGACATATTGGAGCATAGGTTGGTGATGTTGTTTACAAAAGGTTTATCTGAGCCACTACGTGGTTGGGTGAAAGCCTTCAAACCAAAAACACTGCAGGATGCCATCATCCGGACAAGAGACATGGAGGAGGTGGTCCCCAAGACCAAAAATTTCACCAAACCATTCGTTCCTCAAAAAACAAATATAAGAAACTCTTTCAAAAAGAAGGAACGGGAAAGGAGAAGATGGATGAGGCAACTCGTAATGAGTTGAGGAGAAAAAGGATTTGCTTCAACTCCAAAGACCATTGGGAGCATGGGCACAGGTGTATGGGTAAAGGTAAGGCACACTATATAGAGGTCCTCTGAGAGAGTTAGGATGAGGAGGTGGCAGAGCAGGCACAGGACTGTGAGTATGATGGATCAACTGAGGAGCAACCATAGGAGGAGGATAAGAGTGTAGATATCACCACTCTATCGAGTGTCCCTAGATTTCACACCTTCATGATCAAGGGTATTGTATAGGGTCAGCAGGTCACTATATTGATTGATGGTGGGGTGACCCACAACTTTATTGACTCATCCTGGGTCTCTAAGAGAGGGATTCAAACGATGGATTTTGAGGGATTTGATGTGGTAGTAGTTGGCGGGTGTATCATACCTTGCACATAAAAGATCTCACAACTATGTTTGGCATTGGGCAACTACACAGTGACAAATGACTTCTATGTAGTCGAGTTGCAGTATACTAATGTCATATTGGGGGTTCAGTGGCTTGTTTCCATAGGGAGGCATATGGTAGACTATAAGGCCATGGAGTTGGAGTTTAAGGAAACAAATGGTAGGAAAGTGGTATTGAGAGGCATGTTGAATGATGATCCCAGGATTGTCTCGCCAAAAAGGATGAAAGGAATATTCAGACATGGTGATGTCTCTTATGTAGTAGATTGCTTGGTCACTGCTGAGAAGCCCTCTGGTAGAAGTCATCAACATCATGTGGACATCCAGACATTGATGAGTAAACATGACTGAGTGTTTGGGCAGATAACTCCAGGGAGACCACCCGATAGGGGATTCAAGCACACTATTGAGTTGGAGGAGGGAGCCAAACCAGTAATCACCACTCCCTACAGACATCCTAAGAAATTTAAGAATGAGATCGAAAAGGCCATTAAGGAGCTACTGGATATGGGGCACATTAAACTGAGTTCGAGTCCATTCGCTTCTTTGGTAGTGTGGGTGAAGAAGAAGGATGGTACGATGCAGATGTGCATCGATTACAAGGAATTGAATAACAAGACAAATAAAAATAGGTACCCAATTCCTAGAATAGATGAGCTACTAGATGAGTTGCAGGAGGCAGTATATTTTTCAAAGATTGATCTGCGATCAGGGTACTATCAGATCAGAGTCAGAGAGAAGGACATTCCCAAAACTTCTTTTAGATGCCATTATGGGCATTACGAGATTTTGGTAATGCCATTTGGTCTGACTAATGCACCAACTACTTTCCAATCCTGCATGAATCACATCTTCAAACAGAAGTTGAGGAAGTTTATATTGGTATTCTTTGATGATCTCTTGATATATAGTCGGACATGGGAGAAACATTTGGCACATTTGGAGGAAATCATGAGCATTATGAAGGAAAAATCAATATATGCCAAAGAGTCGAAGTTTGAATTTGGCATGACTGAAATCTTATACTTGGGACACGTGGTCAGTGCTCATGGAGTATAGGTGCACAGGGAGAAGATACAGTCTATATTGGATTGGCCACCACCCAAAAATATCACACACCTGCATGGATTCTTTGGAATTTGTAGTTACTACAAATGGTTTGTGAAAGGGTTTTCATAGTTGTATGCACCACTCACAGACCTCACATTGAAAGGAGCATTTAGATGGACCAAAGAGGCTCAGAAGACATTTGACCGCATGAAGGAATTGATGAGCACCTACCCAGTTTTATCACTTTATGAATTCACTCAACCCTTTGTGCTTGAGTGTGATGCATCGAGTGAAGGGATAGGAGTAGTTTTGATGCAGCAGAGGCATATGATTACATACGATACCAGAAGCTCACAAAGTCGGAACGAATCTATTCCATCTATGAAAAAGAAATGCTTGCCATCATGCATGCCTTAGCAAAGTTCAAACAATACTTGGTAGGTACAAAATTTGTGGTTAAAACAGACCACAATAGTCTAAGTCATTTTATGGGACAAAAAGAATTGAATGAAAGACAACAAAAATGGGTTAGCAAGTTGCAAGCCTATGACTTCGACATTGAGTATGTAAAGGGGAAGAAGAATGCAGTTGCAGATGCTCTCTCTAGAAATCCAGAGATGTTTTCACTTGCAGAAGTTTCAGTTGATTGGAAATCCCATCTATTGGTGGAATATTCCAAGAACAAAATTGCTTGTGAGTTGATATACCACAGTACATAAGATGAAATTTATAAGGTGGTGGGTAACATCATCTATTACAAAGATCCTATATATCTAGTTCTGTAATACACACTAAAAGAGAAAATTATGGAGGCTATGCACAATACACCCTTGGCAGGACATCAAGGATTCTTCAAAACCTACAAGAAAGTTAGGGAGAGGTTCACTTGGAAGGGCCTCAAAGATAATGTAATGAAGCACGTGTGTAATACCTGTTATATTTTCAATGAGCTATGGCTCATGTATCTTCTTTAAATTTTTTGTTTAACTATAACTTGAACCATAACTATTGCAGCAAACCAAGATCACAAGAAGAATAACCATGCACAAGAACACAAGAAGTATCCTAGGAAACCCTTCTCAACAAGGGAAGAAAACCCAGCCAATCCTTTGCTATGTCCCTCAAGAGAAATACCTCCCACACCATCACCAAACCTAGCACACAAGAGGGTGCTGCAATTCTCATAATTTCAGACCACAACTTCTGAAATCATGAGATGACACAATGATAAGTGTGTTTTCTCAATGGGGATTCACCTTTATTTATATAAGACTTGTCACATTGAATGATGTGTTTATTGGCACAATAGGGCCAACCTCAATAACTCAAAATAGAATTAATAATTACCATATTAATTATCTTTTACATTAATTATTAATCACATTAAGGTGGGGACAACCTGTACCCTTTACATTACAATTAGGGTTACAGGCAGGTCTGACTCTTGAACAATATAGCAAGGGATCGTGTACACCTACTAGTGCTCATCCACTAGAGGCACATCCATAGTAATTTCCATATCTTTGGCTCACTGCATTACACAAAAGAACTAGATCTTCACACATTCACATGTGCTCGTCCACATGCACGTCCACTCTTCAGATCTTCTTTCCCACTACCTCAGATGGTAGAATCATCTGGAGTTTCTTGTCAACTCCGTTGCACAGAGGAGGCCAATACATCGTCTTCATTTATGTTCACATGACGATGCACCCAACACTTTGGGATTTCACACGTTCACCTTGTGCTCAACCACATGCACGTCTAACTCAACAGATCGTCTTTCCCATTGGATAATCATCTGGAGTTCTTCTTAAATCTATGAATGGAGGAGGTCATCTCTACGTTCCAGCTCTGTCTAAGGTAGGAACCGTGTACCCTTCTTAGGGGCTTTCTCTTAGGTTTGTAAGTTGGAGAAAGACTCACATAGTTGCAATGATCCACATCTCATAGGTTTGCAAGCTGGAGAATGTCTCACATAGCTACAATCATCAACACTCCCTCTCAGCTAGGGAGGCATTCTTCATCATGCCAAGTCTCACACGGATGTATTTTGAATTTTGTCTTGGCTGGAGTCATCAATACTCCCTCTCAACTAGGAAGGCATTCTTCACCAAATTTGTTTGGTGAAGATGTTTGCAATCTTCTTATGTGTAGGAAGGCACTGCATGTGTATTATTTGTTAATGTTTGTGCTATTATTATAGTTCTTTGCATTTCATAAATATAAGAGCATAATAAGCACAAGATCACTGAGAAATACACATCCACAATAGACACAGCATTTATCCTGGGAAACCCTCTAGGG
>JZKD02S1674764.1:370225-403169 GCA_000966675.3 Picea glauca
ACAGAGAGGGTGAATCAAGTGATTGAGGATATGTTGAGGATGTATGTGATGGATAAACCATCAAAATGGGAAGACTACCTACACTTAGTAGAGTTTGTTTATAACAATGGGTACCCAACATCTCTAAAGATGAGCCCATTTGAGGCACTTTATGGCAGAAAGTGCAACACACCAGTAAGTTGGGATAACCCAGTAGACAGAGAAGTGGTTGGGCCAGATTTACTCCGAGAAATGGAGGAGAAAATGTTGAAAATAAAACAAAATTTAAAGGCTACCCAAGACATGCAGAAAAGTTATGTTGATAAGGGCAGAACTCACAAGGAATTTAAAGTTGGGGACCATGTATCCTTGAAAGTGAAGGCCAACAGAAGTTCCCTTAAATTGGGAAATTGTTCAAAGTTGGCAACTCACTATTGTGGGTCGTTTGAAATCCTAGAGAGGATTGGTCCAGTAGCTTATATGATTGCATTGCCTGCATCTATGTCTGTTCATAATGTATTCCATGTATCATTGCTCAAGAAATATATACCTGATGTTAATCATGTTATTGATTGAAATGTGATTCAGGTGGAGCAAGAAGGCACTTTCCAAGTGCATCTGGTACGCATTATGGACCGGAAAATCAAATAGCTCCAGAATCGAACCATAGGGCTTCTAAAGGTCCAATGGACCTGGTATGGTCTTGAGGACGCTACTTGGGAGCATGAGGATGCAATGTGGGTAGAATACCCACATCTTTTTTAGGATTCTTGAAAATTTTGTTGTATATGTGTACATAATGCACTGACGACAGTGCATAAATAAGGGGAGGGAATTGTAATACCCCTAGGCTGAACCCAATTGTAAATGTAAAATGAAAATGTACTTAAGCTGGTTAGTTGCTTGATATCATTTTTGTATGCACCTTCCATGGTATGGTGCGCGCATGTACTGCATAGTAAAACGATGAAGTGTGCACATTCCAGGATACTGCGCGCAACAACTTAAGTGCGTGCGATTTTGAGGCCAGGGAGCCTTTGTGTATATGTTGTGTTTTATAAGTTGGTGAACCATTTTTGTGATGATTAGGCCGGAGATCCTATATGTTAAAGGCCAGTGAGTTTATTTTTGTATATGTCTCGTCATTAATATAAAATACATCGTTGCACACAGACCGACCACGATAAAAGAGTATGGGGGACTAAATTCCACTAGTTAGGGAAAGGGGGGGCTAAAAGTTAAGAAAAAGGGCTAATCTAAGGAGATTAAGCCAAAATTAAATATTATATCAATATTCCTTATATTAATTATTTTATTTTAGTCAGTTTTCCTCCATACCTTCTTGTCATTGTACCTGAACCTATATACGTACCCATACTTGTTTGTGTGCCTGGTTTGCTTGGGAGTTGGACTGAAGAAGCAGGTTGTCAGGCCTGTGGAATACTGAAGAGGCAGGTTATTAGGACCGTGAACAATTTCTCTCTGGGTGAGAGAATTGTTGGGAATTGATTTCCTGAAGGTGTTAAACTGTAGCCACGGGGCTCTGATACTTCATGTCCGGCCTATTGTTGAAGCCCTGAAAGGAAGTGGGGCAACCAAATGACTGTTGAGCAGAGAAGGGGCACACTTTCTAGGGTGGGACAAGCATGTGGGGAATGAGGGACTGTAGGCTGTTAGTTTGAGCTGGCACATGTGACAGAGTCTTTCCTGTTGTCTATGATACATCATCCTGGTTAGGAATCCCTTTACCCGGGTGGAGTTTAGTCCCATCTCGGCGGTGACTCACTGTTAAGAGTGATGAGCAGTGTGGTCTAAGGCTGGGAGGTTCGTGGAAGGCCTGCACGCAATTGGTGATATCCTTACCAAGATAAGTGTCAATTGTGTGATAAATTACATGTTGCATTATTATTTACATGTTTATTCTTATGGGCTTATCCTATGTGTAGTTTATAACCGTCTTTATATTTATGGGCATTGTCTGTATATGTAGCATGTATATGTTTACTGTTATTTCAGTATGAATCCGTGCATTTATAGAATGTATTTTTCTGTTTACGTTTTATATATAAAGATCCGCAAGAGTTCTGTGTGTATATGTTTTAATTGCATGCAGTTCGAAAAATTTATGTGGCATAGCTCAGTTGGATGCTGGGTATGTTACAGTGTGTTGAGCAAAGAAAAAAAGTGTTTTCTGGAGTACCATGGCCCGGCTTGGGTGGTCAGGTATGTTACAACATGAGAGAGTGTGTGACTTATCAGGAGAGCAAGTCAGAGCAGACCCATCCTGCAAGACTGTTATAGCCATTGCCCATTCCAAAGCAGAAGTGGGAGAGTATATCCATGGACTTTATCACAGGGTTAAAAAAAGGTCCAAGGCAAAGATTGTATATACATAGTGGTCGATCATTTGACCAAATTTACACACTTCTTTGCCATATCCTTAGAGTATAAGGCAGCACAGGTAGTGGAGTTATTCTTCAAAGAGGTATTCAAACTTCATGGGATGCCAAAATATATTGTCAGTGACATGGACAATAGGTTCATTGACGCTTTCTGGCAGGAGCTGTTCAGATTGGTTGGCACAAAGTTGACTCCCAACACTAGTTATCACCCTCAGACAAATGGCTAGACAGAAATTGTGAACAAATGGCTTGAGGGATATTTACGTAACTATGTTTAATGACAACATAAAGCATGGGTGAAGTGGTTGCATCTAGGAGAACATTGCTACATCACCAGTTATCACATGTCCATCGGAATGACACCATTCCAAGCATTGTATGGGTACGATGTTCCTTCCTCCATTGACTTGGCATTTGGGGATAGCAAGGCTCCCAAAGCCAAGGATTGAATCCAAGAGAGTTGGGACATACTCAGGGCTCTCAAGGACAACCTACAGATGACCCAAAATCAAGAGAAGTTATATGCAGACAGGCACAGGGTCGAGCGCACTTTCGAGGTGGGAGACTTTGTTTTATTGAGGTTACGTCCATATAGACAATCTTTACTAAAGAAGAACGGTGCAGAGAAGCTTAAGCCACACTTCTATGGGCCTTACCAGGTGGTTCAGAGAATTGGCGAAGTGGCTTATGAACTAGAGTTGTCGAAGGGAAGAAAAATTCATAATGTGTTTCACGTTTCATGTCTCAAAAAGGAATTGGGACATGTATTGGTTCCTGAGGAGGTATTGGAGATCTGAGAGAGGAGATTGCGTAACAAGGTGATTCAGGAGTACCTCATCAGATGGAAGAACTTACCAGCAGAGGATGCCACATGGGAAAGTGATCAGATCTTGCAACATCCAAATTTGTAGTTACTTGAGGACAAGCAATCTCGAAAAGGGAGGACTGTAATGTCCCTTTCCAAATGAGTCCTCTAGGGGGATTGACGAAATGGCCTAAGTAATCTCATGGGCCATAGTCACGGAAATAAAAAGGGAATTAATTATTTATTAATGTCATTGTAGCGAGAATTAAATTAATTTTAAAAAGGGGACATTGAGTAAGTAATTAAAAAGGCACCTAAGTGACTTTGAGAATATGAAACGTCACTTAAACTTATTAAAGGGTAAAAAGGTCACAAAAAGGTAAACAGAGGAATAAAAGCAGAAAAAGAGGGTGTCGTCTCTCATTCTTGTCTAGTCATTTTCTAATTCACATTTGAGAGAGGTCTTGGTGGATTTGTGAACTCTCGGGATGAAAACCCTAGGAAGAAATTTCGAGATTGGTTTCGGTGGTGTGACAAATCTACCCTAGTTAGTCATTTTGGAGAAGAAACCATTCGAATTTCTTCCTTGTGCTTCATTAATAGTTGAGATATCTCTAAGAACAATGTATTTCATCCATTTGTGGTTGAGTTTCAGAGGTGGTGGCTAAGTTGTTTTGCAAGGAGTTCGACTAACTTGAAGAGGGATGAGTTTATCCCCTATTGGGTCCTTTCCTTTGTTGTGGGAAAAGTTTACTTGGTAGGGTCGAAATCTAATTGTGGGAGGTCGGTTTTCTCGAGAAGAATTCGTGGGTTCCTTTGTGGGGAGGATTTCAACAATTTTGGGCACATTTCCTGTGGCTGGAAGGGTGTTTTTCATATAGTGAAGACCGAGTTCCATTGCATCAGAGCAACGTATCTCTTTGTGGGTCGATTTAGATGGGTTTTTCTAGCTGAGTGAGGTGCAAAAAGTGTGTGTTCCAACATTGACCAAGGCTTATCCATACTTGGGAAAATACTCTGTGAGAAGGGTGTTGAATTGGGACTGTCTATATCCTCCTACCTTCCGGACGAGCTAGACAACCAACCTCAGGCCCATTTTAATTGCATTAGCAAGAAAAACTTTGTGAGTAAATTATAGTTGTTATTGTCTTGATTTATGTTGGAATTAATTAATAAAATATTTGTTGTGTTGGATATTAGTTTATCAGTTGTATTTGTGAATCCTTTATGCTTGATGTTCCAAATTGTTGTTATGTTAAAAGGGAGGTTTTGGCACATTAAAACTACATAAAAACCCACAAATAAAACTTCAGAAAACCACTATAACTTACCTAGTAATGTAGAGGAAGTTGGACAGAAGGAAAGGTTATCTACAGCCTAAGTGTTTGATGGAAGTTAATATATAGAAAATTTTAAAAATTGCTACAACAATGAGGAAAAAACATAACAATAGTACTTGTCTACATTATAGTGGTATCAAAGCCCCAGACTTGCCAGCCTGAGGGGATTTAAAATTTCATGAATCAAGGAGACGAAGAAGGGTATATCACCTACAAAAGTAGGAGGCAACGAGGGGTAGAAAATATTTTCAACCAGGAAGAGGTAGTAGAACAAAACCAACCTGAGGTAGAACAAGAAGAAGTAGCTATGGGGGATTAGAATGAAGACAGGGCCTTGCAAATTTTAGAGGTCATACAAAATGGGAAGCAACAATTAGCACAACTATTGGCACAATTGAATGCTGCCAACCAAGAAAACCATAACCCTAGAGGTAATAATAGAAATGGAGGCACTAATGGACACCATGGGGGAAACAATGGTGTAGGGGTTCCCAACGGAAATAATGGAAACCATGCAGAGAGTAGAAACAATCACATTACCACACAAATGAGTACTAGAACCATAGGAAAGATAGTTCCCATACCTCTTTTGCCTCAGTTTGTAGGGAACGAACAGGTAGAGAATCAAGGGAAACAAGTTCAAGGTGAGAACTTTGATGATTATTGGAGGGAGTACCAGGCTATGGGTGAGGATTTTCAGGCGGCCATCTCACTACAGGACTATTGCACTATCAAATACAGGAACGTGCCAAGGGAAATTAATAAGGGTCAGCAGAACGATGATCTCAGGAGAAAGGTTAGGAAGCTCACCACTCCCTCTTTTGACGGTTCGAGCAAATCCACAGCTCGAGCATAGGTTCAAAAGTTGGATACATACTTCCAACTTAATACCATGACATAGGAGGAGGCGGTTAAATTCTCTACCATGCATTTGGAGGGAGATACCCATGAGTCGTGGTACCATGGATTGGTCACTCTAGGACATGCTACCATTACCTCTTATTTAGACTTCACACAAAGGTTGATTGATAGGCTTGACAGGAAGGATCCAGAGATACACTTTAGGGAGCTTTCACAACTCAAACAGGTTGGGACACCAGATGCATACATCACCAAATTTCAGAGGCTGACAGTCATAGTGATAGACGTATCAAAGCAAAGGTTGGTGATGTTGTTTATAGAAGGTTTATCTGAGCCACTACGTGGTTGGGTGAAATCCTTCAAACCAGAAACACTACAGGATGCCATCATCCGAACACGAGACATGGAGGATGTGGTCCCCAAGACAAAAACTTTCACCAAACCATTCATTCCTCAAAAGAAAAAAAATAAGAAACTCTTTCAAAAACAAGGAACGAGAAAGGAGAAGATGGATGAGGCAACTCGTAATGAGTTGAGGAGAAAAAAGATTTGCTTCAACTGCAAAGACCCTTGGGATCCTGGGCACATGTGTATGGGTAAAGGCAAGGCACACTATATAGGGGTCCTCTCAGAGAGTGAGGATGAGGAGGCAGAGCAAGCACATGATTGTGATCATGATGGATCAACTGAGGAGCAACCACAAGAGGAGGCTAAGAGTTGAGTTATCACCACTCTATCGAGTGCCCATATTTCACACCTTCAGGATCAGGGGTGTTGTATAGGGTCAATGTGTCACTGTATTGATTGATGGGGGGGTGACCCACAACTTTATTGACTCATCCTAGGTGGTGAGGAGAGGGATTCAGACGATGGATTTCGATGGATTTGATGTGGTAGTAGCTGATGGGCGGATCATACCTTGCACACAAAAGATCTCACAGCTACGCTTGGAATTGGGAAACTACATAGTGACAAATGACTTCTATGTAATCGAGTTGCAGTAACCAATGTCATATTGGGGGTTCAGTGGCTTGTTTCCATAGGGAGGCATATGGTAGACTACAAGGCCATGGAGTTGGATTTTGAGGCAACAGATGGCAGGAAAGTGGTATTGAGAGGCATGTCGAATGATGATCCCAGGATTGTCTCGGCAAAAAGGATGGAAGGAATATTTAGACATGGTGATGTCGCTTATGTAGTAGAGCGCTTGGCCACTACTGAGAAGCCCTCTTGTAGAAGTCATCAACATCATGTGGACATCCAAACATTGTTGAGTAAACATGACTGGGTGTTCGGGTAGATACCTCTAGGGAGACCACCCGATAGGGGATTCGAGCACACTATTGAGTTGGAGGGATCCAAACAAATAATCACCACTTCCTAGAGACATCCTATGAAATTTAAGGATGAGATCGAAAAGTCCATTAAGGAGCTACTAGAGATGGGGCAGATTAGACCGAGTTCGAGTCCATTCGATTATTTGGTAGTGTTGGTGAAGAAGAAGGATGTTACAATGTAGGTGTGCATCGATTACAGGGAATTGAATAAAAGACAATTAAAAATAGGTACCCAATTCCCAGAATAGATGAGTTATTGGATGAGTTGAATGGGGCAATATATTCTTCGATCAAGGTACCACCAGATCAGATTCAGAGAGCAGGACATTCCCAAAACTGCTTTTAGATGCAATTATGGGCATTACGAATTTTTGGTCATGTCATTCGGTTTGACTAATGCACCAACTACATTACAATCCTACATGAATCACATCTTCAAAAAGAAGTTGAGGAAGTTTCTATTGGGATTCTTCGATGATCTCCTGATATATAGACAGACATGGGAGGAACACTTGGCACATTTGGAGGAGATCCTGAGCATTATGGAAGAGCAGTCATTGTATGTCAAAGAGTCGAATTGTGAATTTGGCACGACTGAAATATTATACTTGGGACACATGGTCAATGCTCATGGAGTACAGGTGCACGGGGAGAAGATACTTGCTATATTGGATTGGCCACCACCCAAAAATATCACACACCTGCGTGGCTTCTTTGGAATTTGTAGTTATCACAAACGGTTTGTGAAAGGGTTTTCCCAATTGTCTGCACCATTCACAGACCTCATAAATAAAGGAGCATTCATATGGACCGAAGAGGCTCAGAAGACATTTGACCGCATGAAGGAAGAGATGAGCACATGCCCAGTTTGAGAAATTCATGAATTCACTAAACCCTTTGTGCTTGAGTGTGATTCATTGGGTGAAGGGATAGGAGCAGTTTTGATGTAGCAGAGGCATTCGATTGCATATGAGACCAGAAGCTCACAGAGTCGTAAAGACTCTATTCCATCTATTACAAATCCATCATGCATGCCTTGGCAAACTTCAGACAATACTTGGTAGGTGCAAAATTTGTGGTTATAACGGACCACAACAGTCTGAAGCATTTTCTCGGACAAAAAGACTTGAATGAAAGACAACAAAAATGGGTTAGCAAGTTGCAATCCTATGACTTCGACATTGACTACGTAAAGGGGAAGAAGAATACATTTCCAGATGCTCTCTCTAGAAAACTGGAAATGTTTTCACTTGCGGAAGTTTTAGCTGATTGGAAATCCCATCTATTGGTGGAATATTCCAAGAACAAATTTGCTTTTGAGGTGATAGACCATGATACACAGTATGACAGGTATAAGATGGTGGATGACATCATTTATTAAAAATATCGTATATATCTGGTTCTGGAATCCACACTAAAGGATAAAATCATGGAGGTTATGCACAATACACCCTTGGCAAGACATCCAGGATTCTTCAAAACCTTCAGGTAAGTCAGGGAGAGGTTCACCTAGAAGGGCCTCAAAGATAATGTGTTGAAGCACGTGAGAAAGTGTATGACTTGTCAACAGAGCAAGTCAGAGTAGACCCATCCTGAAGGACTATTATATCCATTGCCCATTCCAGAGCAGAAGTGGGAGAGTATATCCATGGACTTTATCACAAGGTTAACAAAGTTCTAGGGCAAAGATTGTATATACGTAGTGGTTGATCATTTGACCAAATTCACACACGTCTTTGCCATATCCTCAGCGTATAAGGTAGCACAGGTAGCGGAGCTATTCTTCAGAGAGGTATTCAAACTTCATGGGCTGCCAAAATATATTGGCAGTGACATGGACAATAGGTTCCTTGGTGCTTTTTGGTAGGAGTTGTTCAGATTGGTTGGCACAAAGTTGACTCCCAGCACTATTTACCACCCTCGGACATATGGCCAGATAAAAATTGTGAAAAAATTGTTGGAGGGATATTTACATAACTATGTGTCAGGACAAAAAAAGGCATGGGTGAAGTGGTTTCATCTCGGAGAACTTGCTACATCATCACTTATCACATGTCCATCGGCATGACACCATTCTGAGCATTGTATGGGTACGATGCTCCTTCCTCCATTGACTTGGAATTTGGAGATAACAGGGATCCCAAAGCCAAGGAATGGATCCAAGAGAGTCAGGACATACTCAGGGATCTCAAGGACAACCTACAGACGACCCAAAATCAACAAAAGTTATATGCAGACAGGCACAGGGTCGAGCACACTTTCGAGGTGGGAGACTTGGTTTTCTTGAGGCTACGTCCATACAGACAATATTTACTGAAGAAGAATGGTGCAGAGAAGCTTAAGCCACATTTCTATGGGCCTTACCAGGTGGTTCAGAGAATTGGTGAAGTGGCTTATGAATTGGAGTTGTCGAAGGGAAGAAAAATTCATAATGAGTTTCACGTTTCATGTCTCAAAAAGAAATTGGGACAATAGGTCACTTCTTCGACAAATCTACCTCCATTGGATGAGGGCAACCTAGTACTTGTTCCTGAGGTATTGGAGGTCTAAGAGAGGATATTGCGTAACAAGGTGATTCGGGACTACCTCATCGGATGGAGGAACTTACTGGCAGAGGATGCCACATGGGAAAGTGATCAGATCTTGCAACATCTAAATTTGCAGTTGATTGAGGACAAGCAATCATGGGAAGGGAGAACTGTAATGTCCCTTTCCAAATGAGTCCTCTAGGGGAATTGACGAAATGGCCTAAGTAATTCCTGCGGGCCATAGTCACAAAAATAAAATGGAATTAATTATTTATTAATGTCGTCGTAGCGGGAATTAAATTAATTTTAAAATGGGCACATTGAGTATGTAGTTAAAAAGGCACCTAGTGACTTTGAGAATATGAAACGTCACTTAAACTTATTAAAGGGTAAAAAGGTCACAAAAAGGTGAACGAAGGAATAAAAGGGGAAAAAGAGGGTGCCCTCTCTCATTCTTGTCTTGTCATTTTCTAATTCTCAATTGAGAGAGGTCTTGGTGGCTTTGTGAACTCTTGGGACGAAAACCCTAAGAGGAAATTCCAAGATTGGTTTCGATGGTGTGACAAATCCACCCTAGCTAATCATTTTGGAGAAGAAATCATTTGGGTTTCTTCCTTGTGCTTCAGTAATAGTTGATATATATCTAACAACGATGTTTTTCATCCATTTGTGGTTGAGTTTCATGTGTGGCGGCTGAGTTATTTTGCAAGGAGGTCAACTAGTTTGAAGAGGGTTGAGTTTTTGCTTTATTGGGTCATTTCCTTTGTTGTGGTCAAAGTTTACTTGGTAGGGTCGAAATATGATTGTGGGAGGATGATTTTCACAAGAAGAATCCATGGGTTCCTCTGTGGGGAAGCATTATACATTTATGGGTGCATTTCCTGTGGCTAGAAGGGCGCTTTCAGATAGCAAAGACTGAGTTCCATTGCATCAGAGAAATGTATCTCTTTGTGGGTCGATTTACATCGGTTTTTATCACCGAGTGAGGTGAAAAAAGTGTGTTCCAACATTGACCAAGGCTTATCCATACCTAGGCGAATACTCTGTGAGAAGGGCGCTGAATTGGGACTATATATATACTCATGCCTTGAGGACGAGCTAGACAACCAACCTCAGACCCATTTTAATTGTATTAGCAAGAAAAAATCTGTGAGTAAATTACAATTGCTATTGTCTTGATTTATGATGCAATAAATCAGTGTTACCAACATCGACACTGACAAAATATCGTCGAGGGTCCAAAATCGAAAATATCAACAACATCAGGGAAAATATCGTAAAAACAAAAAAAGTACAAAAATATTCATTTTTTTTCAATTTTTTAAATATCTAAAGCATCAACAACATCAAATTAATGCATTTCCACAGAAATATGAAAAGAGAACTGCTATATAAGATGTCTAGTAAACTTGAATACATTGGAGTCTACAGATCAACACTGAATCATGTCCTGAATCTGAAGCCTCAAAATATCATCAAAAAATATAAAAAGTGACAAATGTATCTCATCATCATGAGTCATTTACAATGAAATCAAATAATTTCCTTTGCCCTTTTTATGGGAAAAGCTGATAGCTTTTCCTCTAGAGGAAGAAGCCCATGGGCTAGCACTGGACTCCGATGTCTTGTAGAAGAAGTAGGAGCTAGACTTTGGTGTCCTCTATTGGTGTTACTGTCAAGTAAAACTCCCTTTGTCAGAGTCCTTGAAGATGGTGGTTGACTTTGCTTTGTAGCATCCTCCTCATGCGCCTCCTCCTCCTCTGCTACTACCCCCTATACTTCCTCTTGTATATAATTAGGCATCAATTCCAAGATAGGCCTCTCGAACTCAACCCTCCATTCAACACTGGTGTCAATCCCATCCAACGAAATGGCATCTACATCAGGTGTTTTCTGAATTTGCCTCACCAACAATCAGAGATTGTAGTAGACATATACCATGTCATTGAGGCATTGGGATTCCAACCTGTATGAGGGCCATAAATTATAAATTAATAATAATATTATAAATATAATTTATAATGAATTAAAAATTTAATTTGAAAATCTGTAACCTTTTGTGCTTCTTGGTGTGTATTTTCTCAAATGCACTCTAGTTGCGCTCGCATCTTGAAAAGCTACATGTTTGGCTAAGAACCCAAATGGCAAGTTTTTGTAGATGGCGTACTCTACCACCATAGCTTATCCACCAAGAATCTACAACAAATTAGGGAAACATAAGAAAAGACATTGAAATTTGAAAGTTGAAATTTGAAATTTAATGAAGCTTACCTCGCATTTTGGTCTTCCTATTAGTTATCGCCATCTAAAAGACAAAATTCCCACCATACATCCTATATATTTCCATTTCTTTGGAAATCTCTGTGCGTTCTTCATGACTTAGCACCATTATCCCAACACATGTGAGGAATCCTTCCATAACCTCAACATCAAATCTAAAACCACATGAGTAAGAGAATACAGGATTGAGGTAGATCCCTATAGCATGAATCAGGTGATGAAGTGTATTGTTCCATCATTGATCAATCACTCCCCATATCTGTAGTCATTTTTGAAATCCATCATCTCCCTTGTCATCATAGTAGGCACAGATGGCTTCTTTGGCCCTATCCATGGCCTCATACAAGTAGCCCATTGTGGGCTTGTCTCCATCAACCAACCGAAGAACCTTTACCAAAGGTTCGCTAATGGAAACCACCTCCTCCACTCCCACCCAGAAGCTCTCTTGGTATGACACTAGCATGCATATGGCTTCCCCCTCCGGTTTACAACTAAATGATAAATCATCCCACTCATGTGAAACAAACATCATCTTCAAGTCCTGCATACAAGCCAAGATAGATCAAAGAGATATGAAGCTAGTGGCAAAGCGCGTGTTTGCAGGATGCACCAACTCCTTGTTATTTGTGAATCTTCTCGTCAAGCTAAGCACAAATGCATGATTATATATGAATTTTGTGATGCTCTTAGCCGATTCAACAATGTCCATGATATAAAAAAAATTATGTATCCTCTAAAATCAAATCTATACAACGTGCAACACAAGGAGTCCAAAACAATGTAGGATACCTCTACATAAGCATCCTACCTGCAACAACATAGTTAGCAGCATTGTCTGTGTTGATATTATGGTATCTGCGGGAGGTATTTACCTCCACATGTAAACCTGACAAGAATAGAATATTTCGGGAAGCAAGAAGAAACCCTAATTAGTTGGATAATAACCCTAGAAGACAAGTCAGCTCAAGAGGATAATTTGTATTAGGTTATTAGCCTCCAAGAGAAGAAGCCAACTAAAGGAAATATTATATACTAAGTAAATAGGCACCCAGAATGAGAAGTCGACCCAGGCAATTTGTCAGTTTTAGTATAAATACAGGAGGCCAATCTTCATTCTGGCAGGCATTCTCAGAATTGCAGAAGAAACACTTGTGCACACTGCAGTTGGCCAGTTTGTGCGCAAATTTGGAGGAGAGTTGTCGTTGCAGCTGCTGCAGCTAGAAGATTTTGGTTTTGGCTTGGACTCTCTCTTGGTTATGGTTTGGACTCTCTGATCATCTCTTGTTACTCCTATTTGGTGTGCTATCCTTGGAGAGAGGTGTGCTATCTTTTTTAGGCTATCTAACCTAGGGTTTTCTTCTGGAATGATTCTCTGTCAAGGTTAAGGTCCTCGGGGGTGGCTTTGGCCTATGGTTGGGTGACAATAGTGATATTGTCTATGGTTAAATGAGAACATACATTATATTCTAACAGGTTATGGGCCCACACCTCCTTCATTCAGTCTAACCACTAGAAGGGAGCATAGCCATAAGGATACTAAGCTTGTTGCAAAACTGTTGCTAGGGTTTCTAGCAGGAGTAGTTACTAAAGCATTGTTGTTAGGGTTACTAGCATGTGCAGTTGCAGAAGCCCTAATCCTCTCGTTGAGGCACCTTAAGTGAAGGGATTGACCTAATTTTTGGATAGACTAGTGCACCCTAGCCTAGCGCATCTCCTGGTACTCTCAGCAAGCTAAGACGTCAAGGTTGAGTTTTTGGTCAAATCTAGGGTTGACCAAGTCAAAGCAGCCATGACTTACTCTATGAAGTCAGAAAACAAGTTAGAAGGGGCTTCTAACTTCAGAGCATGGAAGACAAGGATTGATCTCATCCTTGCCAAGAATGAAGTGTTGTATATCGTGAAAGGAAAGATTGTGGAACCAGAGTTTGAAGAAGGAAAAAAGAAGGAACCGCGGAACGTTGCAGTTATGGAGAAGTTCAAAGACAATGACATCAATGCCATGAGTATCATAGTAGATTCTATAAAATACCACTTGATACCCTACATCTCCCATCTTGACTCACCTAAGAAGATGTATGATGCCCTGACAAACCTCTTCTCAGTCAGAAACATTGGACAAGTAATGAGTCTGAAGAATGAGCTCTATGACATGAAGATGAAAGATGATGACAACATAATATCATACTTTGTGAGAATCTCCCAGTTAATGAGATCAACTACAAGCTATTGAAGAGATCATTTCAGAGAAGGAACTGGTAAATATAGTACTCAACGGTCTTCCCAGGACATGGGATGCATTTGTCGCAAGCATGAACACAAGGAAGGAGTATCCTACATTTGAAGAACTTTGGACTTGCTATGCACAAGAAGAATCAAGGATTAGTGCAAAAGAGAAACCTCAAAAGAAATACGATGATCAAGCCTTCACAACAAGATTCAAGAATTTCAGGAACAAAAGGAAGTTTGGCTCAAGGAAGAAGCCAAATCAAGAGAAAGATTTGTCAGAAATACAATGCTTCAACTGTTGAAAATATGGTCACTACAAGAATCATTGTCTCGAGCTAAAGAAAATGAAGGAGACACACAAAGCATCAGTTGCCGAAGAAAAGGAACCTTCAAAAAAGACTAAGCAGGATGAAACAAACTTCTTCCTCTAAGACAAGGTAACAATACGCTTCATAGTTCTTGTATACACCATGTTTTATGTACATATCTTGCATATCTATTTTCTAGAAGATAATATGTTCTATACCTATGGAAGAACAACAAGATAAGGATTACTATCACAATGACTACAAGTCAGACAATACACATGAAAGGATGAATTACATCAACAAACCCTGGTAACAATTCATGTGGAAGTTATTACATAAGTAATAGCTGCAAGATAAGCCAAAATCAGAAGCAATCTTGAAGAAACCTAGAAGAATTAAAAGACAGAAAGAAGTCAGCAATCAAGAGGAAATTGGAAAAATACTTGTGACACTTTGCAGAAGGCAATAAGGATGCAGACAGAAGCATGGGATCTTCTAGTTGGAGGGAGCTGATTACAGAATTCCAAAATATGAGCATGCACTCATGCATGAAGCAAGGATTAGGAGGGAGCTAACCCTAAATAATATGATCCACTAAGATGATGAAGCATCTATCCATGTTCCCATCAATGGTAGCAACCATGAAGAGAAGCACGTGTTCAGTTCGACTTTAGAAGAAGTCATCTTCAAAAAGAAGCCTTAAAGTATCCCTAGTTGTCCATCCACATCTGTGATCCTATGATGAAAGAAAGAAGTTGGAATCTTCAGGAAATGGAATCTATGGAAAACTCCATGAACCTAAGAGTTAAAGAAAAACATGAGGAAGAACATGAAGATTCCAAGAGAGAAGGAAAATCGAGAACAACCAGTCATTGTATCAAGAATCACAAGACTACCAGCCTGATATGAACTCACTAAAAGCAATCAAGCAGAAGAACTGAAAGTTGTGATGAAGAACAGTGTGTGGAAGACTTATGAATGAAAGCATTGCGATATCCAGAACTAGAGGTTCTCCTAGATCGAGGGAGAAGACTATGATAATTGCTTGTTCCAGTAAACCAGACATACCTCTACATGAGCCATTATATCGTCCATAATATCCATGGGTTGGAGTTTACATCAGATGAATGCAAAGAATGTTCTCCAGAATAATTAAACAAAGAACGTATGTAGAGAAACCTCAAGGCTTTAAGGCATACCAAAAAGAAACCCTTGTATCCAGATGAAAGAAGACAACTTGGTAAAGAACCTCCAATGCACAACAAAAGTGTCGTGAAAAACTTTCTATAACAAAGATATTGTATCATAATGGTTACTCAAAAGCTCAGGATGATGGATTGCTAATCCATGACAAACTCTCATGATGGTAGAAGAAGTACCACTTGGATATGTTCCAATTTGACCCTTGCCACAATGTTATGAGCTAGCAGGAAACAAAAGAGCTAAATCCAACTATGATATACTGTAATGATCAGAGCTATATGAAACCGTCAAAGAAAAACCAGTGTTCCAGAAAGAACGAAGTACATTGAGATCAAGCATTACATTCTTCTTCATGAAGTCCAGAAAGGAGAAGTGGTTCTCCAATATATATTTCCACGGATGAGAAGATAAGCATACATTTTGGTAAAGCCTCTGTTCAAGATGAAAGAGTTTGTGTACTCAAACTGGAGCTCGTGGAGACGAACTCCTTATTGAAAAAGGAAGAGATGACTCCCAGGTTGGGAGGGAGCACTGATGTGTTATTGATTTATGGAAAATCATTTTTCAGTTCGAAAAATGGTCCAGGATGAGCATTTCCTTTCCAGTTCGGAAAGTGGTTTGAGATTTCTGACAGACAGGCATTTTCCAATTCGGAAAATGGTCAATATTAAACGGTCATTTTCGTAATGAAAATGGTTATATGGATTGTTGATGTACCATAGATAGTGATTCCCCTTGTGGTTAACATAGGGAATGGTCTAGGACAGTCTCTCTTCTTGACGGTCACTCTCAGTAGTGGTCAAGAAGACTAGTTCGCCTCGTCGGACAGTCATTCTTTCGAAGCTCACAGTTGTGAGCAGTTTCGAAGAATGGTTTGTTTTGGAGGTTGGTGCAGGACAGTCATTCCCTAGGGCAGATTCATTCTCTCCAGGTTGCACTTTGTTTAGTGCCGGAGGAATGGCCCAAATAGGTGAATGGTCCAGGTTCAACAATCAGGGACAGGCATTCCCTAGGGAAGATTCATTCTCTCCAGGTTGCACTATGTTTAGTGCTGGAGGAATGGCCCAGATAGGTGAATGGTCAAGGCTCATAAATCGGGACAGATATTCTTCCTTGCTTGAGAATAATAGTCCAGATAACTCATCGTTGATGTTTTACTTTCTTAGGGTAGATGCTCTTCTAGATCTCACAGATGTGAGTGGAAGAATGGCCCGGATGATTCAGTTTATATATCATAATAATGTTTTTCTGTGCAGGTTGATGATATGATTGTTATGGAGACTGTATGTCTCTGGACAGTAGATGTATACTACTGTAGTGGATGTGTTCCACTGATTGTGACTATATGTCCCTGATCAAGTATCAGTGTGCTACTTGGTGTGGCAGTGTACCATTGGATTGTAGTTGTGTACTACTATGGATAGACACAGTTGTGTTCTATTGAATGACATTGTTCTGATCGCCTTGAAGACTATCAATAGTGTTGGAAATGATTATCAGCTAGATGGATGATCAATGGACAGAGATTTCCCAGATGAAAAATGGTTCAAAACATTTATTCTTCTAGGACATATGTCTGGATTAGAAGAATGGCTCTTGTGTCACTCTGTGGAGTGAGTGACTTATCCAACATCATGTTTGATTACTCAGATGGAGTACGGTTCCGAGAGAATATGCAGTTGATGACACTGATAGTGATGATGGCGCTCATGATCTAATCATGAGATAATCGAGACGACTATGTTGATGCTACCAGGTGAATGGTATGTTTGTGCTCAAGACCATTACCTTCAAATACCTCCCTAGCTAGGAGGGAGTGTTGATATTATGGTAGTTGCGGGAGGTATTTACCTCCACGTGTAAACCTGACGAGAATAGAATATTCTGGGAAGCAAGAAGAAACCCTAATTAGTTGGATAATAACCCTAGAAGATAAGTCGGCTCAAAAGGATAATTTGTATTAGGTTATTAGCCTCCAAGAGAAGAAGTCAACTCAAGGAAATATTATATACTAAGTAAATAGGCACCCAGAATGAGAAGTCTACCGAGGCAGTTTGTCAGTTTTAGTATAAATACAGGAGGCCAGTCTTCATTCTTGTAGGCATTCTCAGAACTGCAGAAGCAGCACTTGTGCGCACTGCAGTTGGCCAGTTTGTGGGAAAATTTGGACGACAGTTGTCATTGCAGCTGCTGCAGCTAGCAGATTTTGGTTTTGGCCTAGACTCTCTCTTGATTATGGTTTGGACTCTCTAATCATCTCTTGTTACTCCTATTTGGTTCGATATCCTTGGAGAGAGGTGCGCTATCTTGTTTAGGTTATCTAGCCTAGGGTTTGCTTTCAGAATGATTCTCTGTCAAGGTTAAGGTGCTCGGGGTGGCTTCGGTCTATGGTTGGGTGACAATAGTGATATTGTCTATGGTTAAACGAGCACATCCATTATATTCTAACAGTCTGTTATGACTTGGACAACATGTTGTGGACCCACCTCCCGAATGAACTCATCCAACAAGTCACATAACAATGATGCATCTTTAAAATGTGCAAATGGATCAACATATTTAACAAACATTGTCCCCTTAGGACAATTAACCAAGAAGTTAAGAAGTGTCCTACCCTTCTGGTCCGTCCAACCATCTGACATCATAGTGCATCCAGTGATTTCCCATGATCCCTTAAGCTCCTCCAATCTTCTAGCACAATCAAGATTTTCATTCTGAAGGATAGGCCCTCTCAACTCCTCATAGGCAAGGGCCTTGTACCCCGGGCCAACAGCAACAACTATGTCAAACATCGGTTGATAGAATGGGTTGTTCTTGGCAATGTTAAAAGGAATGTCACTCCATAAGAAACACTTACCCACCAACTTATCATCCTCTTCCTTCTACTTTTGTTTTACCATTGACCTCATAGAAGGTTGTGCACCAGGTGTGGTTCTAGAACAAAAAACGATGAGGTAGAAGTCAGAATTGAAGCAATTGAACTTCTCTCCTCAGATATTCCACCTCCTCCCCTTGAAAATTGAGCTTTCTTAGCTTCCCTATATTCTCTAGCTAAACCTATATCCCCAAGCACTTTTTTGGCAATACGCATCATTTTCGGGGTTGAATTTGGGAAAATATCCACTTCATGTCCTGGAATTTTCGCAATGTCGTATTTCAGCCAGGTAATTCCCCCCATCATTCTCAACCTACACAACTTTCTATACAAATTTTGTCTATTAAACCCCCCCTCGGGATCACCATATTCCCACATAGCATCCAATTTTCTCTACATTTTCAATCTTCAAGTGATCAAACCTAGGGCACACAACCAATGGAAAAAAATAAAATCACCATTTAACTTTTAAAGAATCAAGATTCAAGATAATACAATCTACAGGTAATACAAATTTACAAAATGGGGGAAAACTGATAAATTTGCAAAAATTAAAAAAAAAAAACCTATCATAAATTTGCAAAAAAAAAAAATGGTTGGAAATCAATCCACACTCCAAAATAATTTGATGGCAGCTGAAAAAAAACAGCCCCTAACTACCCAGCAGAAGGATACATAGCAAAAATTAAAAACAAAAAAATAAAAAAAAGGATGCAAACTATTGCCCATACCTGCAAATGCGCCCTTGCTCGAGGGAAATCAATCCCAACTTCACAATGAACATGTTATGGTGCTCAAGATCTCGCTCCTCCTCGTATTTGGTTGAAGGAGAACTTGCCTCTTTCTCCTTTGCTCTCCAAACCCCACACTCTACTTGCAAAATCACAATGTTTTAGTAAATAGCGTGATATTATCGGGACACGATAATATCAAGTTATTTTTGGCGATAATATCGCCAACCTCGGTTTTGGCGATATTATCACCATGTTGGTAACACTGGAATAAATTAATAAAATCTCTGCTGTGTTGGATATTTATCAGTTGTATTTGTGGATCCTTTCTGCTTGCTGTTGCAAATTATTGTTATGTTAAAAGGGAGGTTTTGGCACATTAAAACTGCATAAAAACCCACAAATAAAATTTCAGAAAACCACTATAACTTACCCAGCAGTGTAGAGGAAGTTGGACAGAAGGAAAGGTTATCTACAGCCTAAGTGTTTGACGGAAGTTAACATATAGAAAATTTATAAAATTGCTACAGCAGTGAGGAAATAACATAACAGCAGTACTTAGGTACATTACAGCATGACACTTAGCATGGTAACCCTAGATGGAATAATCACTATTCTCACCTAACCTATGCAGCGATATTAATCATCATTCATACTTGTGAATGGATAATTTTTACATTTGATAAGCACGTTGACTTAGTATGTTTTATACATGCTCATTAATGTCATTATTGATGAGTAATTGGCACACTCCCCAACAATAAAGAAAATGTTGAGGCTCTACATATCAACATTGTTTGAACGAAAATGGGAAATTCAACAAAGTGACTATGCATGCCAAACATTTTTATACAATCATTAATACTTTAATAGTCACATTATAGGCTAGCAATTGCAAGGCGCAAGGCACAAATAAAGATGAAAGAAAAGGCAATCAACATTACCATCACAATAATTTCCAAAAAAAATCCCTTAAGACTCCAATTATAACTTCTCAATTCTTCTTGATAGAATGTAAACTGCAACTTACCAACTATAAGCAAATCAAACAACAATGGTGCCATGTCTCTGACACCAGATAGAGATGTAATAAGAATATAGCAAGATCACAAAAATGTCAATAATCAAATACAGCTGCAATGAGATATAACTGGTGTTTTAAAGTCATGAGAAGTGTTGAAAATATTAGCAATATATTGTGATTCTCTTAGCTCGGCAATACCATCGCAAGAAAAAATCGCTATTTTTTCAAATTTTTAATATATTGTGATGTTTTGAAAATCACGATATATCAAAAAAATATCATGAGAAATTGGAAAACATCAGTTGAGTCACAAGATTTTTGGATTTTTTTTCTCAGTTTGAAGAGGGAAAGAAGAGAATTGAAAACAAAGGGGTTATTCACTGTTACATTTTCCCATAAAAGTGCTAGAGGGAGGGGGTTTATTTAGATGTTTAAAAATTTGAATATTTTTTTATTTTGTTAGGTTTGCCGATATTTTCCCCGATGTTGCCGATAGGTTTATTTTCGAACACATTACTATATATTCACCAACATGTTGTCTGCAACATTGGTCATAAGAAATCTTCATTATGAAAATGAACAATATATATTTAATTCAATTGGTAGTTGTCACAGATAGACTGTGATAGGTGGATTGCCAAAAGAAAATAGTTTCCTTGTTTGAATCATATATAGCTCATGAGAATTGTATGAGGGGTGTTCTATATGACAGCCACATCTTGTAACCATTCCATATTGTTAAAATAAATAATTACTTGCCATCATACTATGTATCATTGGAGCAAAATCATATACTTCAGAAAGAAAATGACATAATTGAGAGAAGTTTAGTTGTTTACGTATTTTTCTTCTATCTATTGCATTGTGTGGAATGAACTGAAAGAACATTAACTTGAACATTTTCAGATGGACCAAGCATCAATCATTGGGAAAATAATGAAAACCTACCTCTTTGGAATTTAATCCATCAAATAGCAAGTGCAAACAAGTAACAATTTACAAATAACTTCAGAAAGAAAATGGCAAGTTCATGTATTTTTCTTCTAGCTATTGCATAGTGCAGAACAAATTGAAGAAAACATTAACCTGAAATCTTTTCAAATGGACCAAGCATCAATCGTGAGGAAAGTAAGAAAACTTTACCACTTTGGAATTGTAGTCCATCAAATGGTAAGTGCAAAAAAGTAACAATTTACAAGTAAATTTTCCATGAATTTAGGTTAATTTTTGTAATGTCCCCATTTTTGGACATTATTATATTACAGAGTGTTATGTTAACCAGAGTAGCTAGATGGGTGTGATAGTGAGTTCAGGAGATATTGAAGGGTTTTATTGGGCTCGACTTGCATCGTTCATCATATTTCATCATCGAGATCTATTCCGCACAACTTGGCTTTGGTTCCGTTGCATTTCAACGATTTTCGTAATTTTGAGTTATTATGGGTTATATTTTAATTAAATTCACTAAGAAGGTCATATTGGGCATAATATGTGGAGGAACCTCTTAGTGTAATAGCTCATTGAAATCGGGAGGAATAACACAACAGGATAAGATGATGAAAAGTGACTTTTAGTGGCCGGAGAAGCCATAAGGATGGATAAATCACTTTTTAGAGGTAAAATGGTTAATTAATTAATAAAGTGATTTAATTAAGGAATAATAAAATAAAGTAAAAGTCACTTGGAGAGAAAAAGTGAACGGGGAGGATAAAACAGAGATAAGGGCCTCTATTCTTTGATTATGTTGTTTATCATTTTGATGTTTGGCTTCTTGCTAGAGAGCCCATGCACTTGGGGGTTTTGAGGGTTTTAACTTTTGACTGAACAAACCCTAGAGATTAGCTCGGTGGTGAAAGATCCCACCTTCTTGATCCAAGATTCATCACTGAGGTGAAATATTACTCCGTCACCATTCTACATCAGTTCTATCTCAGTCACAGGTGGATTCTACAGGTTCAGAGAGAAGTGGTGCGCATCATTGGGGGTTTCCAGCAGGAGGGCACACTTGATGAGATGGTTATGCTCGATTTGGCTAAGGAGAAGGAGATTTGGATGGTATTGCTATTGAGATAGATTGGTAGAGGCCATGGCGCCCTTCTTGGCCTACTTTGGGTGTGTTTTGGCTGAGTATTGATTTATTATGAGTGTGGCATGATTTCTCTTAGTGAAGGGCATAATTTCTGAAGTGGATCTATTCATCTTGAGGGCACAAACTCCATTCTTCAGCAAGGGAACTCCCCGACCATGTTTCTAGACCTCATATATACTCTTCTCAATGATTTTGGTTGCTATTGGAGCCAAGGACGAAGAAGGCCAAAATTTCCCTAAAGCTACAGCCAGGAACTAGTGCGCAACTCAGCCACTTTGAGGGTTTTCCACCACAGAGGGAAAGGATCTCATCTTACCACTCATATCTTGCAACTATTTGGCCTTTGGAGGCTTGTATCTTTTCCTCTTGGACTTACTTGAGGGTTATTATCATTTTTCTACTAGATCTCAGCTATATTGTCCCAGATCTATAGATCTATTGTATCAGGGTCTTCTATTATTATGAATAATATTAGATCTGAGGTATTTGTGTTATTTACTTGAGTTGCTTCTATTGTATTCATTGTGTATATGTTGTTGGTTGCAATGCTATCATTTACTTGCTGCAAACACACAAAGAACCATCATTATAAACCTAAGCACAACTTAAGAGACTAAAATCAGCAAAGTGTTTGACCAAATACCACAACCAGAAAACTCAATAAAAACCCAATGTTCCAATCAGATCTAGGTGGGAACATTACAGTGGTATCAGAGCGAAGATTCATCCGATCCTGAAGGGTATTCCATAAGGAGAGATGGATTTTATGGACTTTTCTAGAGAGACTATATATTGTGAAAGGGAATATCAATCCCTCAGTGAGACTTTCAGGACTCAAGTAACATTCCAACAGTTTGTATCCATAAAACATCCTAGGTGGAGCAAAGATGAGGTTACACATTGGGTCAGCATAGCAGAGGAAAACAGAGCCAAAGCAGTTAAGAAGGTATATCCATCACTACCAGCTAGTAGATGGAAGAAATCACAAGAGAAGGGAGCTTTGCTACAGTTGCAAAGTGCCTTGGGAGCCTGATCATAGATGCAGGGGTAAAGGGAAGGTGCACATTGTTGAGGTACGCTATGATAGTGAGGATGAGGAGATGCATGAGGATGCAACCATAGATGCCTATTTAGAGAAATCTGATGAGGTTAGTGACTCTTGCGCAGTTGAGGGATAGTTGGATGGATAGGGTGATAGCGCATTGTCTTCATCTTCCACATCAGGCAGTGTTGAGGATTCAACACTTCAGCACAGTGGTGACACGTGTGAGGATTCATATGTGTTAGCACTTAGACATGACAAGATTAGGAGGTTGGATGACCTACCCTTGGATGTAGACATGGCTTCCAAGAAGTCATGCATGGAGGATGATGAGATTTCTATGACAATCACACATTTTGCATCTGCTTAGACACCTATGATAGTCATGACACATGAGGATATCAGTGGAATTTCTGATATGGTGGAGGAGCCTTGTGTGAGGATTGTACACCAGGGACATATGGATCTACAGACCTAGGATGAGAGACGTGACTTAGATACAGTTGACCTTACACATACCTATCAGTATGAGGAGAGTGAGTCACCTCTTTTGGAGATTCCATTGTTTGATCGGGTTGTGGAGACTAACAGTTTGATGGGATACTCACTTCCAAGACTGGTTTACAGTGATGAGGATGCACTTCTTATTGGTCAGGATGACCACATCTCATGTCTAGACACATATGTATGGGATCCAGGTGCAGATGACATTAGCAGAGTGAGAGAATAGGAGGATACAGTGCGATTCAGATGGAGGTAGCAGTGGGTGATGGTGTGCAGTGGCATATAGGAGGACTTACTAGCACAGTGGACAGTGGGTAGTTCAGTGCCCTATCTTGTGAGGAGTGTGTTGTTGGGGATTCTATTGTTTACACTAGCAGTGAGGGGCATGAGGTAGCACCTCAGCGGGACTATGATCGGGAGTCGTGACACTTGACGGGACAGCTGAGAGTCGGTGAGGACATGATCATGGCAGCCACTAGATGCATTGATGATACACAAGCATTGGTGGAAGATTATTGTTGGAGGGCCTCAATGGCACATGATAGTTCAAATGGGGGACTACCATTGATGACTTCTATACACTCAGTGAGAGGGTGACTGTGATGAGGTTCGACTACCAACAGTTATTGATGGATAGGGACTACCTATTGGAGGTTGGCGAGATGTATCACAAGGCACTGAGGGACTTGGAGGTCGAGGTGGACAAACTCACTCATGAGTTGGTGAGCACACGAAGATTCTTGGAAGGCACACAAACAACCCTTCAGGAATCCGAGTCCAAATCATAAGAGCTCCTTGAGGAGATTAGACAGAGATCCACTACATATATCTCAGTAGAGAGTCAGATATATCCTTCAACCACATTGCTAGAGGATGTTGGTGGTTTAGCAGTGGAGCACCAGTTGATGGAGGAGCATGAGGAGTACCCAGGATCACTGATGAGTATGGAGAGATGCGATCCAGAGACGCAGGAGGATGTCCATGGGTCACAGGGACCACCCTTCATGAGGGGTGTTGAGACAGTTGGGCACACACATACACATGGGGATTCCAGAGCCAGGGGAAGTTATGAGGACACCTTCATGTAGGGATGACCCAGTATACACCCGGGATCCATGATGTTGCAGGTGTATACAGGAGATCACATGAGTATGCAGGAGCATACAGTGATGAGTGGTAGTTCACAGAGACATACAGAGGTGTGTAGTGGGATTCAGGGAGATGCATTGGATTGCAGGGAGGAGACGTACTTAGTAGAGCATAGAGATTCATCTCCCTTGCAATAGTATATAGATTTGGGAGATCATCTTCACAGTAGCAGCAGTTGCATGAGGGATGATGGTTGGAGAGTGATTGACCAGCATTTTGTGGAGTTACCTCAGTTGTACTCTATGGTTGAGGTTTAGTGATGAGTACATGTGAGTATTTACCATGGGTGTCAGTCGACGCGATTTTGGCCAAATCCTTGGGATTGACCAAAGCATATGATACTTTCCAGTCCTACAATCGGTTGCAGATATATCTGATAGCCTTTCCTAATACTTTCATCATTGACAGCAGCACAGAGGGAGATAAACAGTGGCAGGGCACATGGAGAGTTGGTTGGTAGAGACCACCTGATAGGAGTGACTTTATTACATACAGCAGGATAGGGGTGGATCATCAGAGATAGACAGTGGAGACCCTAGGCATGAGGGAGAGTATTGTAGGCCATGGGATAGTAGATATCTCATAGGGTGATACAAATTCAAATTCTCATTAGGATGAGGATGGAGGGCTTCTGACAATTATCAGTATGACACATCAGCAGTTAGTGGGGATTGGAAGTGATGAACTTCCAATTTTGCCATGGGATCCGGGAGTCCATTTGGTCAGTGGGTTGTTTCATTTTATGATGGTTCGGGTTGCGCTAGAAAGCAACATACTTCACTCTTCGATTGCTTTGAGAGTCCAACCATCTCCATACTTGATCATGAGTATCAATAGGGAAAACTTGTCTTGCCACATATAACAATTCCCTGCAATCCCTCAGACACCTATGATAGTCACGACACATGAGGATATCAGTGGCATTTCTGATATGCTAGAGGAGCCTTGTGTGAGGATTGTACACCAAGGACATATGGATCTACAAACTCAGGAGGAGAGACGTTACTTAGAGACAGTTGACCTTACACATACCTATCAGCATGAGGAGAGTGAGTCACCTCTTTTGGATATTCCATTGTTTGATCAAGTTGTGGAGACTGACAGTTTGATGGGATACTCACTTCCAGGACAGGTCTACAGTGATGAGGATGCACTCCTTATTGGTTGGGATGACTACATCTCATGTCTAGACACATCTGTATGGGATCCAGGTGCAGATGACATTAGTAGAGTGAGCGCACAGGAGGATACAGTTGCCCATACAGGATACATTTTGATTCATATGGAAGTAGCAGTGGGTGATGGTGTGAAGTGGCATACAGATAGTTTCCCATACAGGATACATTGCGATTCAGATGGAGGTAGTTGTGGGTGATGGTGTGAAGTGGCATACAGGAGGACTCAGTAGCACAGTGGACAATGGGAAATTCAGTGCCATATCTTGTAAGGAGTGTTGTTGGGGATTACATTGTTGACACTAGCAATGAGGGGCATGAGGTATCACCTTAGCGGGACTGTGATCAAAAGTCATGACACTTGACGGGATAGTTGAGAGTTAGTAAGGACATGATCATGGAAGCCACTAGATGCATTGATGATACATACGCATTGGTGGCAGATTATCGTTGGAGGGCCTTGATGGCACATGATAGTTCAAATGGGGGACTTGCCATTGATGACTTATATACACTCAGTGAGAGGGTGACTGTGATGAGGGCTGACTACCAGCAGTTATTGATGGATAGGGACTACCTGTTGGAGGTTGGCAAGATGTATCACAGGGCACTGAGGGACCAGGAGGTCGACGTGGACAGACTCACTCATGAGTTGGTGAGCACACGAAGATTCTTTGAAGGCACACAGACAACCCTTCAGGAATATGAGTCTAGATCAGAGATTAGACAAAGATCCACTACATCTATCTCAGTATAGAGTCAGATATATCCTCAGCCACAATGCTAGAGGATGTTGGTGGTTTAGTAGTGGAGCACCAGTTGATGGAGGAGCATGAGGAGTACCCAGGATCACTGATGAGTATGGAGAGATGTGATCCGGATATGCAAGAGGATGTCCATGGGTCACAGGGACCACCCTTTACGAGGGGTGTTGAGACAGTTGGGCACACACATACACATGGGGATTCCAGATCCAGGGGACGTTATGAGGACACTTCCATTTGTGTTCTAGGATGGGCTAACCTTCATGTAGAGGATGACCCAGTAGTACACCCAGGATCCATAATGTTGCAGGTGTATACAGGAGATCACACGAGTATGCAGGGGCATACAATGATGAGTGGTAGTTCACAAAGACATACAAAGGTGTACAGTGGGATTTAGGGTGATGCCCTGGATTGCAGGGAGGAGACATACTTAGTAGAACATGGAGATTCATCTCCCTTGTAACAGTATATAGATCTAGGAGATCATCTTCACAGTATCTACAGTTGCATGAGGGATGATGGTTGGAGAGTGATTGACCATCATTTTGTTGAGTTACCTCCAATTGTACTCGATGGTTGGGGTTCAGTGATGAGTATAGGCGAGTATTTACCATGGGTGTCAATCAACGAACTTTTGATCAAATCCTTGGGATTGACCAAAGCATATGATACTTTCCAGTCCTACATTCGGTTACAGATATTTTTGATAGCCTTTACTTATACTTTCATCACTGACAGCAGCACAGAGGGAGATAGAGAGTGGCAGGGCACATGGAGAGTTGGTTGGTAGAGACCACCTGACAGTAGTGGCTTTATTGCATACAACAGGATAGGGGTGGATCATCAAAGACAGACAGTTGAGGCCCTTGGCATGAGGGAGAGTATCATAGGCCATGGGATAGTAGATATCTCAGAGGGTTATACAGATTCAGATTCTCATTAGGATGAGGATGGAGGGCTTCCGACAGGTATCAGTATGACACATCAGCAGTTAGTGGGGATTGGAAGTGATGAACTTCCAATTTTTCCATGGGATCCGGGATTCCATTTGGTCAATGGGTTGTTTCATCTTATGATGGTCCGGGTTGTGCCAGAGAGCAACATACTTCACTCTTGGATTGTTTTGAGATGGCTTGCAGGGACTTGTTCTATGTGGCGAGACAAGTTCTCCCTATTGATACTCATGATCAAGTATGGAAATGGTTGGGAAGATGTTGATTCTGAGGAGATACCTTTACAGGTTCACCTTCTTGATAACAGGCCCAATTATCACAGGTATTTTAGCACGAGGATCGAGGAGTGACGGATCCAGTATGTATACTTTGAGCAGACAGTAATGATCAGAGTAGTGCAGCGTTAGTGTGATGGCCCCTGTCAGAGACTAGCATGGGACCCTGGGATTACAGGGCTGGAAATTTATGTTAGATTTAGGGAAATAAAGCAGAGAAATTACTGTCTTTTAAATTTCAGTAAGATAAAACAACTAAATCAATCTTAGAACAGTAAACCAAGACAATATTGAGTTGTTGAGTTGTTTGAACTTAAGAAAATAAGGAGGTGAACACTAATTATATTTGAACATTTAAAACAAGTTCTGAGTGTGCATAACACTCAGATCTGAACTATCATTTTGATTATGATCATAAGCGATGATTAGAGCTAAGTAAAAATTATTTTTGAGCAAGATAGATAGATCTATAGGTATTCTGAAATAGACTCACAGCAAACAAAATGAAAACAATAGTTTTGAGTATAGATCTGATCTAATCAATTAGATCTAGTCAATAACAATTTCTAGAAAGATCAAAAACAAAATAGATCTAAACAAAAGATTTTTGAGTTGGATCTAAGACAGGACAGATTCTAATATTAGAGACACATAGATATACACAATAAAAAAAACTTCAGAAACATACAGATCTAAATTACCTTTAAGTCTTACCTGTGATCACTGAAGGGGTCATGCCTCACACAATGGATGAAGTGCCACAAAACTTATGCTCAGAAAAAGGTTAAGGATAATAGATCTACCTCAGGGGTTAGATCTCTTGCCAAGAGAATGAATAGACTGGATGCCACCAAGAAGAAAACACCCTTTAAACATAACACAGAAATTTTTGGAATCAAACCCTCATGCACTTAGAAATTTCCTGGAAGCAAAACCCTTATGCACTCAGAAATTTCTAGGAAGAAAAGCCCTTATGCAAGAGAAGATAGCAAGGGGTATGGCTGTCTCAAAAAATCAGTTAGAGGGGGTCGCGGCTTAAGGA
This sequence comes from Picea glauca, assembly GCA_000966675.3. NCBI lineage: Eukaryota > Viridiplantae > Streptophyta > Pinopsida > Pinales > Pinaceae > Picea > Picea glauca. The sequence continues at coordinate 399,121 of JZKD02S1674764.1, forward strand.
GAGATCCAGATCTACACATGAGAGGCAGGACAACAACCTCTAGGAGAAGGTCTATGGACTGTTGAAGAGGGCAGCAGCTTCAATCCTCAGCATACAGGTCACAGCAACATAAAACAGCGCTGCAACAACCATTGACACACCCCCAAACAAGAAGCATGCAAGATGGAAAGACTAGAAGGTAGAAAACTGGAGGGTTGAACTGTCACAAGACTCAACTACTGTTGCAGAGGGCCGCAGCACACTAGAGGAGATCCGCTCACCTTTTTGGAGGATAACATAAGAGTATATTGAAGGTAAGGGGGAAGGTCTCTATTTATACTTTAGGTTAGGGTAGGTTAGTAAAAATAATAATTAAAAATAACATATTTAATTAATATAAATATTAATTAAACATGTTATAATTAAAACATTTAATTAATATTTTCACTTTAACCCCTAAAGCAAAAAACAAATCCCCAAACAAATACAAGTAAAGGTGAAGGTGGGTTTAGGTGGGGTTACTTAGTGGCAATGCTTTGTCCATTCCTTCTCAAGGTGACCTTTATAACTTTATCATCACTGCATATGGGACACATCCTTTATTTGGTCATGCCCGCCTTCAAAGAGGGTCATACACCAACAACTACCTGATCAAGGACCAAGTTGCCCCAGAACATTTCTGGGGTCTTATCCACCAAGGTACAAAACCAAGGATCAACCCATGTCCCAGACATGGGTACCCAGGAAGGTGTTCAGGGGCCCTAGACATTTCTAGGGAATTTACCTGCTTGGTCATGTTATTGCACAATTTGTAGCTAGGAGCAAAGGCTATGAAGTAGAAGGCCAAACTGGCATAACAGGGACCTACCCCACCCAATGTCACCACAATGGAGAGGTATTTTCTATTTAGGGAGGCTAGGCCCAAGGGAGACATCCCTAGCAATCTGGGGTTTGAAAGGGAAAGGCTCAAAGGATTAAGTCTATTTTCCTCTTTCGTATATTACCGCCCAAAAAGATAGTCAAATAAAGTATAACCACGGAGAAGGCACCTGCTTGTGAGACAAGACAACAATAAAACTAGTACATGCAATAATGGTTAGTACTTCATAAATCAGTGACTATCTAAGTTCAATATATGAGCAAATACAACAGTAAATATTGACGAAGTCAATGTTTTCAATAATTACAATGGCAATATAATGTTACTTGTCAATGAACACTAGAACAATATAGCATCCAATGAATATAATCACTCCTTGAATCAAATCAATGCATTAAATATCATTCAGTTGCTCACATATAATAGATTGTTGCATCAAGATGAAATATCCTAGGGGTGACGTCAGCTTTTTAGGGTTAGTTGTTAGTTAGGGTTTCAATTTTATTAGGTTTTGGGAGTTTGTTTAGTCACTATCACTCCAACGCTAGAGTCTAAGGATTAGTGCCTAAAGGGTTAATGGAGTCAACTAGTGATGGACGCAAGGGTTGAAGGGTAAAAGTTTTCAGAGGACTAGAGGGTAGGTTTTCAAGGTGATGCTAAAGAAGGGCCTTGAAAGAAAAAACCCTAAGAGAGATAGAGTTACTAGGTGTTGCAAAGGGAATGCCTTGTGCTCTCTCCTCTTTCCCGACAAACAGCTAGCACAATAAGGAGATTTTGACCAAGACAAGAGGTTTTGATGAGGGAGACGTTGCTAAAACAAGTTCTATCAGCAAACCCTAGATTGGTATGGCCCTAGTGTAGTAAGCCTAGGCTAAGGACGTCTCACTCTTCTTGGCTTCAAACAGGTACGACTAGCATGAGGAATGAAGAAAACAAGTGTAGCTAAGGCTAGGCTTTATTTTCTCATTCAATGGTTTAAGGTTTCTTTGTCAGGGGACATGAGACAACAACCTACTTGTGTGGTTGTCCCCTAGGGTTTTGATTCAGCAATATATAAGTAAAATGCAAGAGATTTAAACTACAACCATTCAAAGAGAAGTTTTGCAGAAAAAACACTTACAATTCATGAAGAAATATCCAAGCAAACCCTAGTTGTAACACCTTCCTTTCAAAGAAACAGCATAAATGCCAAGAAAACTCCTCCTTCAAAAGTTGTGCCTCGCTATTTCAGCCAAACAACCCCAATAGGGTGCTAAAAATTAGATCTCACAAGAGAGTGAGTTGTGTTATGTTCAAAATGAGGGAAAACATCCTCAATTTATATCATCCAATGACCTTTAATTTAAAATTTAGGTCATTAAAATAGCCGACAAGGCTGACTACTAAAATCATATTGTTTTTACATTTAACTGCTAAATAAAAGCCTAAATGAGCAATAAGCAAGACATCTAGCCCCTCTGAGGGAGACGTTGGCCCTTTTTATGGCAAAACTCAGCACTAGAAGGCAAACATTGGCCCTCTCTGGGCCTCCAAACTCTGCCACATGTACCAAACTACTCTGTCAAGGTACCACTCACTGGAGGTGATGTCATGGCTCCTAGATGACGTCCTGGGGCATCAAAAAGCACATGTTCCACCTGCAGTGGGTCAATCCCCCTAGGCTGGGCTCAGCCAAGGCATCCTGGATGAAAACGTCCTCCTTCTTCTCTCGTGCAAAGGCTCGATCAATCATTGTCCTGTCTCTACCCCTGATGAGGTCCCAACAACCATCTAATGGGCTCTTCAACCCCATGGAGGTTCGAACTGATCATCTCCCCATGTGTACTGGTCAACCTGGTACCTGTCCGTCGGGTATGGTCCTGCACATCAAAAACTTCGCCCTCCATGGGCTCATTAGTCCTCAGGATCATAGAAATGTCAATCATATTTCATCATTAATTTTATCAAATGAAAGCATAAGACCCCTAGCATATCATCTAATAGCTCAAAGATATTACACTGACCTAATATACAAAGTTGAAGAAAAGACAAAGTGCCCTGTTGAGCCAGCATCCATAAGAAAAGGAAAGTTTCCAAAGGATATCATCCAAGCCATGTAATACGAGGTGGTGTGGTCTAAGGATGTCCAGACACAGTGAAAACCAGGGGTGGGTATTATTTGTGGGTGCCTTTGTAGGACGTGAGATGTACCTGTCATGGATGCAGTTCTTTCCAAGCCCTTTATTGCCTTTATTCTTTATTTTATTTATTTCTTTTTCTTTCTTTTTTCTTCAAGGTCTAACTAGAGGACACTGCCTTGGTGTGGTGACCAGTGATGACAGTGTTACCCATGAGTATTTTCGCAGAAATGATAAGGCTGGCTTGTGATGAGACCCTCTTTCCCTTGGCCATGCAACCAAGGGTCACTGCCCTGGCGTGATGACCAAATAATGGCAATGTCATACCGCTAGCTACCTATGAACATAATGGCCGGGCTCTTGTTGAGACCTCCAATCCCCTTTTCTAGTTTTGGTTTTTTTTTTTTTCTTCGGGTCCCTTTTGTTTCTTCTCGAGAGGATTTTTATTGCCTTCTCGGGGATCCCTGGGTGAGGCATCTCTAGGTTTTATTTCCTATGAATTTTATCTTTTACCAGCTGCTTTTACCTCCTCAGCCTTTAGCCCCTTCTTCCCACAGGATAAAGTGTAACCCCTCAAATAGGTCATCCTAATGCCCAGACTAGGGGAATGGGATAGATGAATGGGAGATAAGATGTAAAATGATAACATGGTGGGAGCGGACGATGGCTCTTTAAAATCCCCCTTGGTGGCTAACCAAGACCCATGGATACAAGCTTGCTAGGGCACCCCGTTTATCCCCCCAACCTTGGTCAAGTGGGTTAGTGTAAGATCCAATCAGTTGTAAAAAATGTAAGGAACCTGATGCATATATCTGAAAGTTATAATGATCAAACATGACACATACCATGATAACTGGACCAATTACCTCATGGAGCAAGAGTCTTCTCTGATGCAAGTCCAAGCCGATGGTGATGGATGTTGTTGTTGCTAACAGGACAGGTCTGATGAATAAGAAGGAGGATGGGCCCTCCAGGGCCATGCTCAGGTCAATCCTACTCTTGGTACTCCATGTCTAGGACCTGTGGGCCTCGAGACATGATCTCCTAGTTATCCCTAGAAATTGGGGATAACA
>JZKD02S1674764.1:404241-425542 GCA_000966675.3 Picea glauca
CAAGGCTCCTTCAAAGTCAAAATCAAGGGTAACCTTATCAGTTTTAGATGTCTTGGGAGGAAGAACCTCAGGAGATTTTGGTTGATCAGTGGCAGGTTGTTTTGGATTCTTTCTCTGGTATACTTGGACTTCTTGCTTTTTAAGTTTTTCTCGTGATTCCTGGTCCAAATTGTTAATTATTGCCAGTCTTGCTGCTCTAGCTGCTTCCTTCAGGGCCTACTGATGTTCTATATCAGTGATATTTATCTGAGGAAAATTCATAAAGTAGTCCAGATTGTTGACTTGTTGTTGGCTGGCGTTATAAGGACACTCATTCTCCCAATGTGCTTCACTGCATTCCAGGCACCAAGGATTTTCATCAACGATGTTTGTAGGGGCCAGAGTATTTGGAACTTCATTTTCATTCTTTGGCTTGTAGGTTTGGTTCCCTTTCTGAAATTTCCCTTTGAATGGAGGTCTAGGTGCCTGGGTCTGGGACTTTTCAAGTCTAACGATCTAGTTCATCATTTCTTCTTGATTCTTCATGATGCTATCTACGGAAGCTTATAGCTTATTGATACTGGTGTAGAGATCTGAAGTAGGCTCGGCATTGTGTACCACTTTCTGCTTGGTGTCTATCCTCCCCCTAGGGTTAGCAAAGGGCTCAATCTTGGATGAAAGAAGATTCCCTTCTATCTTGGTCGTGATGTCTTGGGCTTCTTGAATGGATTGAGGGTCTTTGTCTCTAAAAATATACCCTAGCTGGCCACTGAAAGATCTAGTATAAATATGAACAAGATAATCATCTTTTAGATGGTGGCTTGGGGGAATTCATTTGAGTAATGCTTCGAATATAGTGTGAAATTCCCGAATAGACTCATTCTCATGCTTGGCAAGGCTATTTAGTCGGGTGAGCAGCATGTTAGGGTCTTCTTTGATGCTCCACCTTCTAAGGAAGATTTGATCGAGTCTATCCATGGTTTTGATGCTTCCATTAGGAAGGCCGAGATACCAACGTCTTGTAGCATCATAAAGGGTAGCAGAGAATAACTTCATAACTAAGTCCTCAGCATCATCACTAATGGGGTGAAGCTGGAAAAATGCCCAAAAGTTACTCATATGCTCTTTGGCAGTAGTGGCATTAGTGCCGGTAAACTTAGGCAACCACTTTTCATATTTGGGTGGCATTTGCCTAGGGTAGCCAGGTATGGCTGACATGTCTAATGGCTTGAACAAAGTAGATGACCATTGTCTTTGATTTTTCACTGGGTTTGTAGTATCAGTCTGAGAGGTAGACATGTTTAAAGGAAGTCTCTTTCCAAAAAGTGACTTGACAATAGGTGAATTTATAGGAGGCTTCCTTCTGAAAGATAAAGGAGGATTATTAAATCTCTTTTTCTTCAGTGGAGTCGCCAGATAGTTTTCCTAAAACTATCAAAGAATAGGGGAATAAAGTTTAGTGGAGTCGCCAGGTAAGCTTGTAAGAGAAAAGGTCTTTGAGGCAAGGCTTACCAAAAAAATTTCGTTGAGGAAGATGTACTCAGTGTTCCCCGGCAACGGTGCCAAAATGTTATCACACAGTTTTTAGCTAGGAGCAAAGGCTATGAAGTAGAAATCCAAACTGGCGTAACAGGGACCTACCCCACCCAATGTCACCACAATGGGGAGGTCTTTTCTATTTAGGGAGGCTAGGCCCAAGGGAGATGTCCCTGGCAATCTGGGGTTTGAAAGGGAAAGGCTCAAAGGATTAAGGCTATTTTCCTCTTTCACAGATTACCGCCCAAAAAGATATTCAAATAAAGTATAACCACGGAGAAGGCACCTTCTTGCGAGACAAGACAACAATAAAACTAGTACGTGCAATAATGGTTAGTACTTCATAAATCAATGACTATCTAAGTTCAATATATGAGAAAATACAGCAGTAAATATTGACGAAGTCAATGTTTGCAATAATAACAATGGCAATATAATGTTACTTGTCAATGAACACTAGAACAATATAGCATCCAATGAATATAATCACTCCTTGAATCAAATCAATGCATTAAATATCATTCAGTTGCTCACATATAATATATTGTTGTGTCAAGATGAAATATCCTAGGGGTGACGTCAGTTTTTTAGGGTTAGTTGTTAGTTAGGGTTTCAAGTTTATTAGGTTTTGGGAGTTTGTTTAGTCACTATCACTCCAACGCTAGAGTCTAAGGATCAGTGCCTAAAGGGTTAATGGAGTCAACTAGTGATGGACGCAAGGGTTGAAGGGTAAAAGTTTTCTGAGGACTAGAGGGTAGGTTTTCAAGGTGTTGCTAAAGTAGGGCCTTGAAAGCAGAAACCCTAAGAGAGAGAGAGTTACTAGGTGTTGCAAAGGGAAGTCCTTGTGCTCTCTCCTCTTTCCCGACAAACGGCTAGCACAATAAGGAGATTTTTACCAAGACAAGAGGTTTTGATGAGGGAGACGTTGCTAAAACAAGGTCTATCAGCAAACCCTAGATTGGTACGGCCCTAGTGTAGTAAGCCTAGGCTAAGGACGTCTCACTCTTCTTGGCTTCAAACAGGTACGGCTAGCATGAGGAATGAAGAAAACAAGTGTAGCTAAGGCTAGGCTTTATTTTCTCATTCAATGGTTTAAGGTTTCTTTGTCAGGGGACATGAGACAACAACCTACTTGTGTGGTTGTCCCCTAGGATTTTGATTCAGCAATATATAAGTAAAATGCAAGATATTTAAACTACAACGATTCAAAGAGAAGTTTTGCAGAAAAAACACTTACAATTCATGAAGAAATATCCAAGCAAACCCTAGTTGTAACACCTTCCTTTCAAAGAAATAGCATAAATGCCAAGAAAACTCCTCCTTCAAAAGTTGTGCCTCATTATTTAAGCCAAACAACCCCAATAGGGCGCTAAAAATCAGATCTCACAAGAGAGTGAGTTGTGTTATGTTCAAAATGAGGGAAAACATCCTCAATTTGTATCATCCAATGACCTTTAATTTAAAATTTAGGTCATTAAAACAGCCGACAAGGATGACTACTAAAATCATATTGTTTTTACATTTAACTGCTAAAAAAAATCCTAAATGAGAAATAAGCAGGACGTCTAGCCCCTCTAAGGGAGACGTTGGCCCTTTTTAGGGCAAAACTCAACACTAGAAGGCAAACGTTGGCCCTCTTTGGGCCTCCAAACTCTGCCACATGTGCCAAACTGCGTTGTCAAGGTACCACTCACTGGAGGTGATGTCATGGATCCTAGATGACATCATAGGGCATCAGAAAGCACACGTTCCACCTGCAGTGGGTCAATCCCCCTAGGCTGGGCTCAGCCAAGGCGTCCTAGATGAAAACGTCCTCCTGCTTCTCTCGTGCAAAGGCTCGATCAATCATTGTCCTGTCTCTACCCCTGATGAGGTCCCAACAACCATCTGATGGGCTCTTCAACCCCATGGAGGTCCGAACTGATCATCTCCCCATGTGTACCGGTCCACCTGGTACCTGTTCGTTGGGTATGGTCCTACACATCAAAAACTTCGCCCTCCATGGGCTCATTAGTCCTCAGGATCATAGAAATTTCAATCATATTTCATCATTAATTTTATCAAATGAAAGCATAAGACCCCTAGCATATCATCTAATAGCTCAAAGATATTACACTGACCTACTATACAAAGCTGAAGAAAAGACAAAGTGCCCTGTTGGGCCAGCATCCATAAGAAAAGGAAAGTTCCCAAAGGATATCATCCAATCCATGTAATACAAGGTGGTGTGGTCTAAGGATGTCCAGACACAGTGAAAACCATGGGTGGGTATTATCCATGGGTGCCTTTGTAGGAGGTTAGTTGTACCTGTCATGGATGCAGTTCTTTCCAAGCCCTTTATTGCCTTTATTCTTTCTTTTATTTATTGCTTTTTATTTCTTTTTTCTTCAAGGTCTAACCAGAGGACACTGCCTTGGCGTGGTGACCAGAGCTGACAGTGTTACCCATGAGTATTTTCATAGAAATGATAAGGTTGGCTCGTGATGAGACCCCCTTTCCCTTGGCCATGCAACCAAGGGCCACTGCCCTGGCGTGGTGACCAGATAATGGCAATGTCATACTGCTAGATACCTATGAACATAATGAGCCGGATCGTGATAAGACCTCCCATCCTCTTGGCTAGGTCTTGTTTTATTATTTTTCTTCAGGTCCCTTTTGTTTCTTATCAAGAGACTTTTTATTTCCTTCTCGGGGATCCCTGGGCGAGGCATCTCTAGTTTTTATTTCCTATGGCTTTTATCTTTTACCAACTGCTTTTACCTCCTGGGCCTTTAGCCCCTTCTTCCCACAAGATAAAGTGTAACCCCTCAAATAGGTCATCCTAATGCCCGGACTACGGGAATGGGATAGATGAATGGGAGATAAGATGTAAAATGATAACATGGTGGGAGCAGATGATGGCTCTTCAAAATCCTCCCTGGTAGCTAACCAAGACCCATGGATACAAGCTTGCTAGGGCACCCCGTTTATCCCCCCAACCATGGTCAAGTGGGTTAGTGTAAGATCCAAGCAGTTGTCAGAAATGTAAGGAACCTTATGCATATATCTGAAAGTTATAATGATCAAACATGACACATACCATGATAACTGGACCAATTACCTCATGGAGTAAGAGTCTTCTCTGATGCAAGTCCAAGATGATGGTGATGGATGTTGATGTTGCTGATAGGACAGGTCTGATGAAGAAGAAGGAGGATGGGCCCTCCAGGGCCATGCTCAGGTCAATCCTACTCTCGGTACTCCATGTCTAGGACCTATGGGCCTCGAGACATGATCTCCTAGTTATCCCTAGAAATCGGGGATAACAGGTCGCAGACCAAGAACCCCAGTCATATACTGGGGGCCCTCACAAGGGTCTTCACTACTTGGTCCCAAACCAAGAACCCTAGTCAACTACTAGGGGCCCTTACAAGGGTCTTTTTCCATGGCACTGACTGTTTGGTCCCAGACTAAGAACCCCAGGAGTGCACTGGGGGCCCTAGATCTCGACTAGGGTCTTTTCCATCATCTCAGAGAATGGCTCTTACATCTTCTTTAAATTCAACACTCCCTCTCAACAAGAGGGGCATTCTCAGCTACACCAAGATTGTCACAAAAGTATACAAACTTTGTCAGGGACAGTGGCTTGGTAAAAATATATGTTGTATGTTCTGTCGTTAGAACATACTAAATGCTGAGAACATTCTTCTGAACCATGTCCCGGACATAGTGGTATCTCATCTCAATGTGTTTCGATCTGTCGTGAAACACTGGATCCTCGATGAGCTTTATACAACTCTAATTGTCACAGTGAATGACTGTGGGTTCAAGCTCTGAACTGAACAAGTCTTAAAGTAGCTTCCTAATCCACACTACTTCTACAGTGCTTTGGCCTATGGAGCCAATAAATCAATATTTTCATAGGTATGCACATAAGATAGATTGTTCCATAAACTACAGGAACAATTCTTAGACAAAATCAGAAAATTCAGTTCTAAAGTTCAACATATAAGGAGCAAACTATGTTTCTTCAAATGGGTTATAAATGATTATAAGTTGATGCAATGAAACCATTGTCGCCTTTCTCAATGTGCTCTGCATTTTATACCATTTTCCATGTTGAAATGAACAATATATTTTAAAGAAAAATCAGGCCCTATATCGTGCTTATTCGTGCTTCACTTTAAGAAAGAATGGTCATTGTACCTTCCTATCATGTCATCCAGAAGCTCATACCTAGTAAGATGAATTCAAGTCACTGTGTGTGTCCTTGTATCGTTGTGCCAGATAATCCCCATATTTGACAGGAAAATGCCTGCCAAGAACAGCAATCCCAACCATTCAACTATATGCTTTATATAAATACACACAAAAAAATTAAGACATCATTGACAATAACAAAAAAAAAATTAAGATTTGGAGAAGAATAGCCATTCAAGTCAAAAGAAACTCGCTAAGGGGAAATGAAAAAAGAACCTGGAGTAAAGAGACTTTACAACATACAATGTGATGTTTATTCACTCTCAATAGTCAGAAACTATTCAAAAGCTACCTTGAAACCGATAGAAGATAAAACATTTACATGCTTTTGCCTTTTTGGATATGTCGTACAAGCTTATAACTTTGAAATCTCCCTGGTATTAGATAATCTATTTCTTTTTAAATAATATCTTAAAGCTTTGGATGCTCACACAAATATGTTCTTTTAATAAGAATATCATATGATCATGACATACTTGGGAGGATTACTCTCTGAATGACAAGTTGGAAGGCACTCCACAAGACAGTCAGGACCTGGTTCAAAGAAATATGCCACCTGTAAACATGGCAACAAAAGAGTGCAAAATGTTAAATGAATATATTCTACAAAGCAGAATGGCTGCCATTTCTCAAACCAGGGAATATTATCATTCTGCTAGTCCCAGTCCCAAATGCCATCATATATTTTCCATTCTTAAAATACGATGTAGAATCTAAATCAAGTCATGAAATAACATAAGGGTACAGACCATTTAACAGTACATTTAAAGTGACACTGTGAACAACATTCAATCTCAGGTATGGAGGATAATGTGCTGCATGTTTACCCTGATGCACAACATGTTGGAAATATTGGTGTAATTTGTACATGTGGCTACGGCCCATTCATATGCATCATTAACGTGCTCGTAATCAGATTTTATTAATTTATTATATTACTAGGTCATGGCTAAGGCTGACCTAGTCAACTTTAATAGTGGGCCCATAACCCCTCCTTGGGGAAAGCACCCTACTTCAGTAGTATAAACACACCACTCAAGCTTCATTTGCATCATCATCTTTGATCATTGAGCTTATTAGCTCTCTTAGTAAAGTGTTTAAGCCTASAGGTACCCATATCTAGTGTTGGTGCATTCTTGTTCTTTCCCTGTGTTATCRATCCAACTAGCACTTGAGATCARAGTCCAYGATYGGTGCTATCCAAATGGAARCTCAAGAGGGGACCCAATGTCACCACACTACCCTCTTCTCACTTTAGKCYGGCTCTCCTCCGGCACAAGGGGATATCCCTAGATTAGGATTACTATAACTAGGCAATGGGGACTCAAAGTGAAATAAAGAGTTACCTCTAGCAAAACACAAGTTATAGCATAGTAAAAATAGGGTGATGGAGGACTGAGACTAGTGCCTATCCAAGTTGGGAAAATGGAACCATTAAGAGAATCAAGAGGGCTGCAAGTGGATGATAAATGGGTCTAGTTATTGCTCTTACAAACATGCAGAAAACTGAAGATGAGGCATATTTATATGGCTGGAATTATATGAGAAAGGCCCCTTCCAAAGGTGACCTTGTATGCACATGCAAAGCAATAAGATGTGATCCTACCACTAGATGAAAATCAACAAGCAACCCTTCACTGAAGTGGCATAACATAGAAGCATCAACTTGGAAGTAAATACAACAAGAATTTAGTAGGGAATTCACCTCATCCAAAACTCTTATTCGAGAGACATGACTGCCACGTGCTCGAAACCCTTATTGCAGAAGAAATAATGTAGCATTCCAGCAACATAAACCAGCAAGTAATTAAAGGATGGACAATGACACATAAAAAACCCTTAACTTTCCATTGCTTGATTAGATATTCAATGAAGTTCAAGAGAGGAGTTCTCCCACAAATCCAAACATAAGTCACAAATGGAGAGAGCTAGAACATTTATAATCTTGTAGCTCCATCTTCTTTTATAAATAAAATAGTTATTGTTTTCCTAGATCCACTAGTTCTCCAAAGAATCCAATAAAATATTACATTTCAAACCTCCTCAACATGTTCCTTACTAAACGTAGAAATGAGTTATTGAGATCCACTTTCTTCTCCAAGAAGAATTAATAAAATATGTTAGATACATCCTTATCTCCAAGGAAAAAAATATTATAATGTTCTCTCACATAGCCAACTCATGTGACAAGCCAAACAATAATAAGATAAAGAGTGACTCAGCAACAACCTCCAAAAATAGCGCACAAAGGTGGGACGCATCCTCTCAATGAGTGGTTGCCCAAGCTCCAAGAAGTAATAAATAAGTTCCTCCACATGTGTGTCCTCCAAGAAGACAATAGAATACTCTCATGGGTGTGCTCCATAATGAGGTGGACCAAGTAAACCATCTCAAAATAGCAAGTAGCCTCCACGTTTTGACTAAAGCAAGCCTTGTATCGACTAAAGCAAGCACCCCGTGCTTGGTATGAGAAGATGGATGGATTCTTGATGAGTTTGGGCTTCAGCAAGAGTGTTGTTGATCCAAACCTATATTATCATATTGTTGGTAACGAGTACTTAATCTTGGTCCTGTATGTGGATGACTTATTCCTCACCGGTTCAGAAACACTTATTGTTGAATGCTAGCAAGCATTGACTTATGAATTCGAGATAAAGGATCTGGGTATGATGCACTACTTCTTGGGACTAGAAGTATGGCAGAGGACTGATGAAATTTTCCTTAGTCAAGGAAAATATACAGTGGAGATATTGAAGAAGTTTGGTATGACAGAGTGCAAATCCATGCCTACACCGATGGTGATGGATTTGAAGAAAATGAATGATGCTTCTACTGATTCAGGCGATATTGATCCACATTTGTACTGACAACTGATTGGATCATTGATGTATCTGGTTAACACCAGACCTGATATATGCTATGCAGTGAATGTACTTAGTCAGTTCATGACTCAGCCGAGACAGACTCACTGGATAGTAGCAAAGCATGTATTGAGATATCTACGAGGCACAATTGGATATGGCCTGAGATATGCCTCCAGTGTAGACTTCAGTTTGCAGGGATATGTCGATAGTATGATACAAATTGGGCAGGGAGCACAGTGGACCGGAAGAGCACATCTGGTTGTTGTTTTACCTTGGGGTCTGCCATGGTTTTTTGGTGCAATAGGAAACAGAGCTCTATGGCCTTGAGTACCACAGAAGCAAAGTATATAGCATTGAGTGTGGAAGTCTGTGAAGCAGTGTGGCTTCGCAAGCTCCTGACATATTTATTTGATCGTGAGATGGATCCTACCATTATTCATTGTGATAACCAGAGTTGTGTGAAGCTCTCTCAGAATCCTATGTTTCACGATAGATCGAAACACATTGAGATAAAATATCATTATATCAGAGATATGGTGCAGAGGAAAGCAGTACACGTGCAGTACCTTCCTACACATGAGCAGATTGCAGATATCTTCACCAAATCGCTTACCAAGATGAAGTTCGAGTACTTTCATGAGAGACTTTGCCTAGTGGAGAATGCCTCCCTAGATGAGAGGGAGTGTTGATGATTACAGCTTCATGAGACATCCTCCAGGACACAGACTGAGTGAGTCGGCCTGTGAGAGAGCCCATGAGTTGGTTGTGCCCATGAGTTGGGTGTGTTGTTCCTCCCTGGATTGAGATGAGACAATGTGTGCCCTTGTGTGGGGTGAGGATGCCCATGAGTTGGGTGTGTAGTTCCTCTCTAGATTGAGATGAAACGATGTGTACCCCTATGAGGGGTGAAGGTGCCCATGTGATGGGTGTGCATCAGACTCTGGACTGAGTTGTTATGACGCGTGGTCTCCTTCCTTGTGGACTCAGTTGAGTCAGGCTTGAGATGGTACTCAAGATGATTCTCCTGTGGACTAAGTGAGATAGAGATCTGTTGAGTAGGACGTCCCTGTGGCTTAGCACAGGTGGGTGTGCCCCTAGTGGCTGAGCACTAGTGGATGTGTGAGACCCCTTGCTATATTGTCTGAGAGTAAGATTTACTTGTAACCCTAATTGTGATGTAAAGGATACAGGTTGGCTCCACCAAGTAGGTAGTACCTTTAGCTCTTTCTTTTCTTGACTCCATTAACCCAATCATTAAAGGCACTAGTCATCACTTGTTGCATTGGAGATATAAAATTGTTGCTTTGGGAAACGTGAAATTTCATGATTTTGAAGTTGTTCCTAGTGGAATCAAATCTATGCTATAAATGTTTGCTTGAGCCACTAGGGCATTTCATTTCTCTAAGTATTTCTTCTTGTTGTTACAAATTTAACCTACATCCATTAGGGCTGCAGAAAACCCTAACCAAACTCTTCAATAACCCCTAATTTAACCGTTGAAAATTGCCTAAAATCTGCCCACATAATCTACTAAGTACAACGCATATTTTGGCAAGTTTTGAGCAAGTTTTAGCGGTTAAATTTTTTGCTGTAATAATAAGTTTGTTACAGCCATAAGGATGATAAATATCATTGCAGTTAGTTTTTTATGACAGCCTTGCTTTTGTGCTAAAGTCTCGCTCTATCATTGTTGAGTTAAACTAGTTTTTACTAGCTTGTCTCGTGCTTATTCAAATGGACCTTTAGCACTTATTTTGCAGCCCTTATTTTCTTTATGTGCTGATATATATTATTGATTATTGCTGCAATTAGGGACAGCAATCTTAACTTGCTTGTCCACCTAACATTATTATATGCAAGTGTGGTTTTTCTTATGTCTCGGGCATGTACAAACACCCTTTGCAGGCATCCAAAGATTTGGCAACCTTAGAACAACCGGAGACGAGTCATCAAAACCACTTTCCTCTTCCATCATTGACCTTTAGGGGGATACTCCTCTTCCTTCCCTTCCATCCATCTCAATCCCACCAGGGTCAGCAGGATCACCTCCCTAGAGTGATCTAGTCACCCTTGAAGTGTGGGACCTATATCGAGATGACATTGGGTATAGTGTCCCTTAGTTATCGTCACTTGGTGGTTGGGTTGGGCTTTTCCCAATTAACAGCTTGTGAGATAAAACACCATAAGGCCACTTGAAGCTAGAGGTACACAAAGTGCCATATGCAAGGAAAGAAAGGGACACCGCATGAGTGTACACACCTTAACAAATAGGGATATTTATATTTATGTGTTTGCTTTTGCAGGTCTTTCATTTTTTAGGAGAATCTTTGCATTGCTCTCAAGACCTCTTTGGGCAAGCATCTAGAAGGTTCATAATCAAGATTTTATCTTTTTCCAGCCACAAGCCTATAGGCCTTCAACCCCTTCTTCCCATGAAGTGAGGGACAACCCCTTCTTGGGTCAGTACACTCGAAAAACCCAAAAGGTGAGGAGATGAGGGGATGAAGTGTGGAAAGTGGCAAGTATGGTCGGGAATGGCACGATGACTTGTCAAAAGAACCTCCCAGTATCATACCTATCCCTAAGGGTTGTTAATTTTTGAGCTATTATTAGGTTTCTTTCCAATTTACTAGATAACAATAGTATAGGTAGGATCACTGAGAGAAACACAATCACAAGATACACAACATTTATCCTGGGAAACCCTCATGGGGGAGAAAACCCAGCAAAAACTTCCTTAATATAGATAGCCAATACAATGCCAAGATAATAAACCAAAACACTAGAGAATATCCAACACTGAGAAATGTGCCTCTCTCTTCCTTCTCCTCCCAACTACAGCTACCAAACTTGCGCACTGAGTGAGCAAATGAATGAGTGATCAAATGAGGTGTTGGCTTCCTTTATTTATACAAATAGGTAGGTGTTGGAAAGGTGTCTCTTCACTGGTCAAGGCCGACTTGTCTTCTTAGTGGTTAAAACCAATTTAATTAGCCTGGGGGACGACTTCTCAATTTTCATATTATATTTAGGGTTTGACCAATCCACAAAAGGGGATTTGGTCAATTACAATGCCCGACATGATCAATCCACAAAAGGGGATTGATCTAATTAATAATGACTCAATAAATAAATAGAATACTCTTTGCAGTTACAATATTTCAACACTTCCCCTTAACAAGAAGGGTATTCTACAACATCATTAGGAGAGAGAGAGGGCAGCAACATCAACAACATCTGGAACACTGACTGGCATATCTATAAATCATCGGAATTTTTTCTCATCATCATCATTCATAGCATGGAGCTGGAGTAGCATCATCATCCTCATTAGCATGAGGCTAAAGTAACATCATCATCATCTTTAGCGTGAGGCTAAAGTAGCATCATTATCTTCTTTAGCATGAGGCTAAAGTAATATCATCAACATCTTTAGCATGAGGCTAAAGTAACATTATCATCTTCTTTAGCATGAGGCTAAAGTAATATCATCAACATCTTTAGAATGAGGCTAAAGTAACATCATCATCTTCAGCATTAAATATGAAATAACATCATCATCACCATCTTCAGCAAGAAGCTAAAGTGTCATCATCATCATTTTCATCAACATGGATTAGTATAACACTAATACATCATCATCATCAATAACAACACAAGGCTGATACAACATCAACAACAAGAGTATCACAACACGAAGGCTGGAGCATCATCAACATCAACACTAGGTTGGAAATCTTCATCACGAAGCTGACATCTCAACAACATCAGCACGAAGCTAGAAATCTTCAGCACGAGGCTGGCATCACAACAACATCAGCACGAAGCTGGAAACCTTCATAACAAAACTGGAAACCTTCAGCATGAGGCTAGAATCAACAACATTAGCACGAAGCTGGAAATCTTCAGCACGAGGTTGGCATCAACAACATCAGCACAAAAATAGAAATCTTCAGCATGAGGCTAGCATCAACAACATCAGCACAAAGATGGAAATCTTCAGCATGAGGCTGGCATCAACAACATCAGCACAAAGCTGGAAATCTTCAGCACGAGGCTGGCATCAACAACATCAGCACGAAGCTAGAAATCTTCAGCATGAGGTTGGCATCAACAACATCAGCATGAGGTTGGCATCAACAACATCAGCATGAAGCTGGAAATCTTCAGCACTAGGCTGGCATCAACAACATCGTGTGGTACTCTGACAGATCCAAAGGATCTGCCCAGGAATCAAAAGATTCCCTGTGATATAAAATCCTAACGGAGCTACCACTACTGACCAAAGCTAGCATATACATGAACAAGTACTCTGACAGCCCGTCCTTACGGACCTTCGGGATCTATCCAAGGATGATCAGTCCCCTAGGATATAAAATCCTAACTGAGCTACCCGTTATTGGTCAGGATACCATAGTATCATCAGCACTACTCCCCCTTTCGAGGGAGGTCCTTTCGAACTATACCAAGCTTGTCTCGAAAGTGCTCAAACTTTACACAAGACAGAGGATTGGTTAGCACATCTGCAACCTGTTCATATGTGCCAACATATTGGAGCTTTATAGCTCCTCTCTGCATCATATCATGAATGAGGTGATATCGGATCTCTATGTGCTTTGACTCATCATGGAACACATTATTTTCATACAACTTTGGTTATCACATAGGATCACGGTGGCTTCCATCTCCAGATCAAATAGATCTATCAACAACATCCGAAGACATATGGCTTCACAATTGGTAGAACATGCAGCAATGTATTTTGCTTTTGTCGTGCTGAGAACAATGCTTGATTGCTTCCTACTCTGCCATGAGATCATGGCTAACCCCAGACTAAAACAACATCTTGAAGTGCTCTTTCTATCAGAAACACTTCCAGCTCAATCTGAATCAATATATCCATACAATCTGAAGTCATGATCTCTAGTATAACAAAGACCACAATCTAATATACCCTTAAGGTACCTCATCACATGTTTTGCAACAACTAGGTGAACACATCTGGGATCTACCAGAAATTGACTCAAGGTGTTCACAGCAAAACATATATATGGCCCGGTGTTCGTCAGATACATAAACGATCCAATGATCTGTATGTACAGCGTAGCATCAATCAATTCTGACGAAGTGTCAACCAGGAGCTTCAACTTTGTTTCCATGGGTGTATTCATGGATTTGTACTCCAACATATCAAATCTCTTCAGTATTTCAACTGCATACTTCCCTTGGTTAAGGAAGATCTTCTCTGAGTTTTTCCAAACTTCAAAACCTAAGAGATCATGCATTAGGTCTTTCATCAAACTCTATAGCGAGCTTCTTCTGCAATATGTGATGAGATTTTCTTCATCTTGTCAAGAATACATCATCTACATATAGTAGCAACATCACTGGCTCATCATTCATAACCTTGAGGTAAAGGTTGGAATCAGTTTTACTCTTGGTAAGGCCCAAGCTCTTCAAGAAACTGTCAATTCTGCCATATCAAACTCTAGGAGCTTGATTCAACCTATACAGATCCTTCTTCAACCTGCAGACCTAAGTCTTTCTATCTTCAACTTCAAACCAAATTTTCATATTACATTGAAAAATCTGGTACGCTTGCTCAATTGCAACTCAATCTGCACAATCATATGCTAGCTCTATGTGCTTTCTACAAAGCACTATCTGTCTCATTGCTAGAGAGTATGTCCTCTCCTATTTCTACAACTATTCTTCTGGAAGTGGGATTTTGCACCTGCAGTTGCTCTGAAGTTGAGAATGGTTGTTCCATTCTCACTGTGACTGCTGAAATCTGAGAGTAACTCTTCTACTTCATCATGGCAACAACTTCATTTAAAACTAAGAGTGGCTCACTAACTGATATTGAAGGTAGGTCTTCTTCTTTAATGGAGGTAACTCTATCTTTTATCGTAGTCATGTCTCCATGACCCAACTAATGTAATGCACCAACTACCACTCAATTTTAAATATGGGGATTTCTCCCCCTGCATCTCATACTATATATCAATCATGGTTGTTCTAGTTGTCTTCATAAATACTGGAACTATTTCTTCAATTACTGGAGTAAGTGTCTCATCATAGTCTTCTCCCTCTCGTTAGGAGAATCCTCTAGACACACATCAGGCTTTGTACATCTGCAACACGCTTGATCTATTTAGATCAATCTTGGAAGTCAATACTGACTTCTCTTCTAGTCTCATGGAAGAATCCATATCCTAGTCTTTATGACCGGCTCCCTTCTCTTTCACTGAAATAAGGGAATCTTCCCAGGAGATTTTATATCTCCTAGAAGTTTTTGAAGCTACGATCTAGTCTTCTCATGGCATCTGTCTCCCAATCCTAGAAGTTGTCTCTTCATCTGATCCTTTATGAGACCAGGCTTACTCTCGAATTCTTCTGAGTCTACAAGGACTTCATCATCTCTCATGGGGTATACTTGGTGTTGAATACCAAGTCTAAATATGAAAAGTTGAGTCGGACTTCAAGTGAATTCTGCTTCCCATCAAGGTGGCTTCATTATCCTTTGAACAAGTCTATTGTGAGTTCTTGTTCTAATGTTCGGTCATCTTTGGAGCCTTTTGCTCCTTATAATCAATCTCCATATGAGATACTCTTGATTTCAAAAGATAGCTTCTTCTTCATCTTCTTTGGTACATGAATGTATATGGTTATGTACATAGTTTGCTTCATGTCTCATCTAATCAGTTGCCTTCTGCAACATTCACTATAGCTTCCTCAGGGTTATCACCTATGACCTTAAACAAGTTCAACAAAACAGCAAGAAAGAATAATACTCTTTTGATAATAGTAAATAAAACAATAACACAAAAAATCATCACAGTAGATCCTTTAGAGCTTTCACTTGTGACATGTCTAAAACAAGGATCAAAAGTAAGAAATACAATATGAAATGAGATCAACACTCTTCCAGTGTTGTGATCAAACATTCATCCAAGGTAACCTGGAATCAACACAAGACGTTTCTCCTAGAGGAGATGTTAGTTGTATCTAGTAAATGATTGCATTAAGCATTTATCTCGATATGCTCACATGCTACCAAGTATAATACTTTTCAAAGACTGCTACCTCAACTATAGTGTTTACTTGTAATGGGGTAGTTATCAACTTTGTCATGTGCAACTTTGAATCTTATCAACTAAATTAATCAAACCTGGAACCTAGAGTCCTGTCCTCAAGAATGAGTGTGTTTCTTTTCTTCCAAGTCTCCTTCACTGAAGATGACAAGTGTTTTCTTCAACTTGTCTTCTGTACTAAGACAATATGTTATCTTGACAAAAGGTTGGGTTAGAGAATAAACTCTATGATCTCAACTTTAATCCATCTAATACCTTGACTTTAATTTTAACCAAAGGTTCGTATGATGGTCATAGCTTCAACATGCAACCTAGATCAAAATAATGTCATATCAAATAGATGCATATCAGAATAATCAAACCTGGATTGCATTATTCCTCTGAATGTGTTGGATCTTGAGATCCATTTGGATCTATGGTAAGAGATCCCTTCTCCTGCAAATAACCTTTAAAGATTAACAATTTAAACATATGTGAATACATACCTCTCATAGTATTTGCAGGTAGTGGCACCATCTGGTAGCAACGGTAATAATTACCAACTCTTAAAAACTTCAAGGGTGACTGCAACTGGTACTGCAGTTGATACTTCAATTGATACTGCCACTGATTCTGAAATTGCAACAGCAACTTAGGGTTTTATGAGAAAACCCTAATTTTTCAAACTTCAAATTTTGAAATTTTGATCCAGGGGCTAGATGCATTGAGCTGAGGCGAGTAAGTTGGTGCAGTCAAATTTCTGAAAATCCAAATTTTACCCCTTCAAAATTGACCAGCAAAATTTTGGACTGGTACTTCTGGAACTGGTTCTGATTTTCTGGTTTTCTGGTTTTCTGGTACCAGTGAAAACTAGGGTTTCACTTTCTGGGAGTTTTATCCACTGAAAAATTTCACTGAAGGTGCCAAAGAGTTCCCTAGGCTAGGGCACACTTTTCTAGATGATTTTTAGGTTGAAATTCCTCTTCAATAAAAATCCCTAATTTTCTTGTACAACAACAGTGACGTTTTTCTTTATCCAGTGAAAGATGCTCTCTTCATCTTAGCTTTGATCCCATGTTAAGTTTTGAGCTATTATTAGGTTTCTTTTCAATTTACTAGATAACAATAGCATAGGTAGGATCATTGAGAGAAACACAATCACAAGATACACAACATTTATCCTGGGAAACCCTCATGGGGGAGAAAACCCAGCAAAAACTTCCTTAATATAGATAGCCAATACAATGCCAAGACAATAAACCAAAACACTAGATAATATTCAACACTGAGAAATATGCCTCTCTCTTCCTTCTTCTCCCAACTGCAGCTACCAAAATTGCGCACTGAGTGAGTGAATGAGTGAGTGATCAAATGAGGCATTGGCTTCCTTTATTTATACAAACTGGCATGTGCTGGAAAGGTGTCTCTTCACTGGGCAGGGCCAACTTGTCTTCTTAGTGGTTAAAACCACTTTAATTAGCCTGGGGGCCAACTTCTCAATTTTCATATTATATTTAGGGTTTGACCAATCCACAAAAGGGGATTTGATCAATTACAATGCCTGACATGATCAATCCACAAAAGGGGATTGATCTAATTAATAATGACTCAATAAATAAATAGAATACTCTTTGCAGTTACAATATTTCAACATGACCCACTTACTAGGGCGCAATGTCAACCACCAAGGTGAAACAGGGAAAAGAGCATAATTTCCAAGCAAATGTCACATAATAAAAAGCAATAATAGATGTAACAAACTCAAATCCCTCAAATATTGAAATGACAACCACCATAATACCTGACTTGTACCTCATGGAGAAAGACCCAATGTATTCCGGAAGCCAGCTGATGTGGTGGATAACGTCATGATCAACCTAGAGCATGGTGGTGAGGTGGGTTTCTATATGTGCAAGTGGACACTGCTTGGTCAAGCTATCTCTCGGTACTCCATGTCTACAACCTGAGGGCAGTGAGACATCATCTCCTTATTTATCCCACAAAATGGAGATAACATTGTCAATCATTTTCAGATTTTTTGTCTTCATTGTTGTTGTAACCTCTTCCCTTGTCACTGTCTTGTTGTAAACTGAACTCATTTACTAACAAGGGAATTCCTTCTTTACAAATGGTTCTAATCTGAACTAAACCATTATCATGAGATGTAGGGTTAGAATATTGAGGTATCAAACCTCTACTGCTTCTACCTTTCTTTCTTGAGGACCTTGAATGGTTCTTGAATATTCTCTTGATATCATCATAGTCCAATTGATAGATATCTCCATTAGATAGGAGATTCAATGTGTCCATGAGATCTTCTCTTACTCCTATGAGTAAGACAAGCTTGAGTGAGTCTTCATCCAGAGCGCAGTTTTGAACTCTTGTGTAGCTTAGTAGAAATATCTCTTCAAAGTCTTCTAGAGATTCATCAGGTCCTTGTGTCATTTTGAAAATTTCATCCCTTATGTCTCTTACTCTACAACAGTATTTGTATCTTTCACTGAAGGTATTTTTCATCTGATCCCAAGTTGTGATATTGTTTCCCTCTAGGCTCATGAACCATCTTAGAGATAAATTCTTCAAGGTAGAAAGAAAATGTTTGAGCTTATGTTCATCAGTAGTATAATCATATGTCCAGCATATAACTGCAAACTCAAACAAGAAAGTGTCAGGATCTCTAGAAACAAGCCCATGAAAATGAGGTAAAGCAGATGGATTAATATTTTTCATCTTGGCTTCTCCATCAGATTCAAGAATAGGGAACTCAAATATTTCTTCTTCATCGGCCATGACATGAGGTGAGGACTGTCTCTCTTTTGAAAGATTCTCAAATTATCTAGCTTCCCTTTCCAAGAAATTTTCTAGTGTTTCAGGACCAATCTCTAGATTGCTTGGACCTATTTTTGTGGTGGGGGTTTTTGGTAAAAAAATTCATTTTCTATCTCTAGGTCTAGTCATTCATGAAATTCAAAAGAAAGTGAAAAAACTTTTCTTTTTTTTCTGATTTTTAATGCAAAAAGAGAGTGTGACAAAGAGCTATCAATACTCACACAAAGTGAAAGCACTTGGGTTGTTACACTACAAAAATTCCATAGTGAGGTTGGCCTTGTGGCTGACGTATCCTTTTTACTTGTCCAACTCACACAAAAGAAAACAAAAAGAAAATAACATGCAGACTTCAGCACCTCCCCAGTAATGGCGCCAAAAAGTGATGATCCCAAGAATAGCAACAATGATTTATTGTACCCTTGGTCTCCTACTTTACTTGTCAACCCAGGGTTTGTACAAAATTAAGAGGTTTTATGCAATATATATGCATTCCACACTGACAATAGTATAGGTATGAGGCTGATCAAGGGTTTAAATGCATGAAATTGTGCAGAAAATGACAAAAACAAAATTAATCTACTGCTTGAATAAAAAGCACACCAACTGAAAGGATATTTAATCTAAATTACAAAAACGGAATTTTAGTCTAATGGCAGGAAATTGAAATGATATAAGGAAACTTAATATACTTCTTTAATAAAAAACACACCAACTAAAAGGATAGTTAATCTAAATTGCAGAAAAGGAGTTTAGTCTAATGGCAAGAAATCGAAATGATATAAGGAAACTTAATCTACTACTTGAATAAAAAGCACATCAACTGAAAGGATAGTTAATCTAAATTCCAGGAAAAGGAATTTAGTCTAATGGAAGGAAATAAAGCATACAAAACCATAAAGAGCAAACTGAAAGCAAAAGATGAATTCATTTTAGTTTAAGACAGAAAACTGCAATTAAAGGAAAGCTAAACTAATGTGTGAACAGAACAAGATATTTTATGTCTAACCCTTGGATCAAAAACAAGCCATATGTCTTTTTATTGTTTATTGTTATTTTGATAAAAAGAAGATTAAGATGAACTAAAATTTGGACCTAAAACAATGCTACAAGAAGTTTCTACAGGAAATTCTATACGAAGCTAAAGAGAAGCCTAAAAAGCTAGTGTAAGTCTTTTGAAGCAGCAACAAAGTTATACTATAATAAAATGAAATGGATCTAAGGTTCTTGGCCATGGAAAGGCATCCAAGAGTCTTCCAAGAGGTTGTTGAATCTTTCTACAAGATACCTGTTGTAACTAACCGGTTAATGATAACTTGACAAAAAGCAAAACTAATCATGCAAAACTATATTAATCTTCAAAAAGAAATTAAATGCTAAGTAATCATTATCTAAGATGCAAAGAACTAAAGAAATTGCAACAGGGCCCTTGAGCCCTCTTGGGTGGGTCCCACCCAAGAAGCACAAGGATCCCTGATAAAAACTCTCATAAGCCGAAAACAAAACCATATTTTATTTCATCAACATCAGTATTACATCAAGAGAAAAAAAAAGACTCTAAGTCTCTATCCAAAGTCTTCAGAGAAAAATCTCAATACAATATTACTATCAAAAATCTGTCCCTTTCTCTCCTAGGCTAGAGGTTTATATATAACTAGAGAGTTTGACCTCCCTTCCTAAATCAAGGAGAGTGATGAGTAAATCAGGGATCTCATCCCTTTACATCTATATTTTTGAATTGGTGTTGATCAGAAGTGGTCATAAATGCACAAGGAACGCTCTTGGAGGTAGTTGTAGACAATTTCCCTTGATTTTTGGCTGGCAGCTCACTCGAGGGGGCAAAATCCCCTGTTTTTAGGAGGTTGGCACCCTTGACTCATGGAGTTCGACCTTCTTGGTGCTATACACATCTTTTGGCATAAACATTAGAGCAATAAGGCACATTATACACAAATATGCACCTCAACATACATTCATTAAGCAACATGCAAAATACACATGACTTACTATTAGATATGGTCAAAAAACAAGTATTAAGTCAATTTATGGTGGAATGTGCTTAAGATAAGCCTTTGGAATAGACAATAATGGCACTCATCACTTGGTTGATTGTAAAAATTGTCAGAATTGTCCTTGCTGAAATTTTCAAGCTCCTAGCACAAGTGAAATCTCACTAATGTAAACTCCATAATGACACAATTGGAATTGTCACAATCTCTCCTCTTCTTATATAGGAGTCCAATGAGTGAGTTTAGGAACCCTCTCTAAAATCAACATTAAATTATAATATTTTATTCCTCTTTCTGGGTGTGGCACCCCCACACAAGCCCACAAAGCCCATCACCAAGCCTGTGAAGCCCTAGCTTCTTCCCAAGGGTGTTTTCACTTAAACGAAAGAGTAATCTGGTGCCAAAGAAGATTCCCACATGCCTGACACCATGGCCCCTAGTGGGAATACCTCCCGAAGATACCAAAGCTTCAACACTCCCTCTTAGCGAGAGAGGTATTCCATCCTCCAACATCTAAATGTACCTCTATCTCCCACATTGGTGTTAAGGTTTAAGCTATTATTAGAGTTATTTGCATTTCACTAGATAACAATAGCATAAGATAGGATCACTAAGAAATGCACAATCACAAGAGACACATCATTTATCCTGGGAAACCCTCATGGGGGAGAAAACCCCGCAAAACTTTCTTATTATAGATAGACAATACAATGCCAAGAGATAACTCAAACAAATACAGAAAGTGCTCTCCCAAGAATTTGCCTCTCTCTCTCTC